>WAAD01038370.1:0-37447 GCA_013389945.1 Fregata magnificens | reverse complement strand
GGGCAGCGGGGTGCGCGGGGGGAGCCGCCGTGCGGAGGGCGCCCAGCCGGTGCGGGAGCGTTGTAGCCTCTTCTCCACCTAACAATGGTGGTAGTAGTACCGTAAACGCTTCCGTAGCTGCCACTGAACTTTCCCTGTCAACGGGCCGGATCCCAACATGTGAAATACTGAGGGGTACGGACCTGCCATCCTCCGTACTGGACTTGCGTACTGCCCCGTAGCAGGGGCGCCTTGATCCCCCCCACCGATGGGACTCCCTCCGGCTTCGGCAGTGGTGGGTTGTGCCCCGTAACACACCTGCACCCCAAACACCTCTTGGAAACTGCTTGTGTCTCTGCTTTCGGTTTCTTGACTTTTGATGACGGAAAGTGACAAATATTTCATTATACTTCTAAAATCCCTTCTCTGTTGTATGCCAGCACTCTGATACAGCACCTACAGGTTCTTTCCTTGTACTGCTGTATCTTTCGTGTGCAATATAATAAAACTGTGCCGTAGGTATCATCAATCAGACGTTGCTGAGCTGTGTTTATGTTCTCTGACCCGTTGAGCTGATCCACCCTTGTGTGTGGAAGCTCCCAAAATGCAGGAGAAGTTAACTGAGACGTCTGTACAAAATTATAGAGGTAAAAGGAAAAGACCTCAAAGATCTAAAGTGGGAAGAAGCTTGATTGTAAATATTTTGTATTTAGTAGAACTTCAACAACTGATGTTCGAGTCCAGGAGTATCAGAAGTATCAGAAGATGCTGTCCTCCAAATAGTTTTATGTTCCAAATCCTTCACTTTCCAACTTCTTTCCCTTTCTTTCTAGCTACCTACTGAGTATGCACACCACTCCTCTCAGTCTAAATACTTAATGAACTAAATGTAGTTGTCTGACTCCATTACAAATCATCATTTTTAACATAGTTCTGCTACCAGCTGGGAGTCATTTTTGTTTAAATGCAATATGTCATAAAGAGAAAAAGACCAACAAATAATTGTATTGATGTTTCTTATTGCTTAAAGGCATATTTTTTAAAAAAAAAAAAAGATTTTGCTTTCAGTTGAAGCATCTTAGTCTGGAGCCAACTATCTAGGGTTTAGTGGAAAAGGGAAAAAAATTAAAGAGTTGAAAATAACCTCAGGTCTCTTTCACTACATAGAAACATTCTTTCATGTGAGCTTTCCAGAGTTTGAAACGAGTAGCAAGAGCACTTTGTATTGGTTTTCACTAAGATAGAACCTCTTGGTTTTGAGATTCACATGACCAGGAGTTGGGATGCTTTACATGGTTTGGGACTATTTTTATAGAAAGGACTGAGTTTTAGCAATCCTTAGCTTTCATTCTGAATTCTTGAGGGAAAACTTTCACTTCTCCACACACATTTCTTTTTTCTTTCTTTATTTCCTTTTGCCTTTTTTAGTGGCCACTCTTTGAAGCTAGTCAGGCTTTTGAGGTGATAGGCTCACTGCAGAGAGGGAGTGGTGGGCAGCTCATGGGAATAAAGGTACATGAAAAATTAATGGTTTATTAATACTGAGTAATTGCAGCTCTAGAACTCTTTTACTTGTACGTGCTTGATATTTAGCATTTACTGCTGTTTTATATATGCTGTTTTATATATGCTCTTTTCATATTTTCATGTGGGAGTCCGGATTTTAGGAGAAAAATAAGGGATGTTTAGTTAGCAAAGTAGATAATAGTTTGCTATTAAATACTGAAAGCAGTGATTCTCTGGAGTAATCTGCATGTTCTACAAACTTATAAATTTCCAGACCATACCCTTCTTGCTCATCAGTGAGTATGAAGTTGGGAACAGTGAACAGCAAACAACACCACCTGGATACATTTTTGCATTATGGATGCAGGAGTCATGCATATTGAGATTTAGTATTGACTGAGGTAGTAAAACTGTTTTAAGCCTGAACCCCGCCCCCCCCAGTGCAAATGAACCCTCCAACTACATGTATTTTCAGTAAGCTATGAGTTAAACTTGGGACCACTTCTTATACTTAAGAAGGAAGTCTTAAGCAAGTGGCATTTATTTCTATTCCCTGTGCTGTGCTTGTGCTTTTGTTTCAGACCTCCTGATGACAACTTCGAAAGATACAGGTTATGTCTTGCAGTCATTTTTAAAATGCTGAACTTGGAAGCAGCCTTGAAGATTCAATTTTATACTTTGTACCATTAAACAATCTTATAATTGTACACTATGAGCTATCTTATGCATAAGTCTTCATAGTCTTTAATGGATAACATGTACCTTTCTATATTTAAAGTGTTCTGTATTAACAGACCATGAAATGTCAGTAGTCTTAAGGCTATGCTTTAAGAAATGAGAACAGCGGTGAATATTTTAAATACCTTTATCAAATTTCATGGCTATATGAACAAGGATTTTTTGGTCTGGATGTTCCTGTAGTATTTATTTAGCATACTTTGCTATTATTGTGTCAGAAACAATTCTGGTCCTTCTTCCCGGTATGCAGAGAGACCTTTAGCTGTAACAGTACTAAGAGGAACAAGATATGGAGGACTACAAAGATAATGCACTTCGTTTGTGCGTGTGGATGTGTGGTGACATTGTCATAAAATCTTTTAAAAATGCTACCTTTCCTTTGCCCACTTTCACATGTTGGAAAAGGGACTAGGTATGAATGCTCTGAAGCTGGGATCTGAAGTTAGTGGTAATGAATTCAGAAAGAGTGGAATTAGAAGCAGTCACCAGTGAATCATGTATCAATGCTGGTGTGATAGACTTGCACAGGAAAGGGAATGCTGAGTTTAAGCGTGGTGCCAACATTAACTGAGGATAAAGGACAGTAAGCCAAAGAAGGAAGCTGCTTATTTTAGAGACCTGATTCTGTGCTTTAAGCTTTTTTATTTTATCTGGAAAGTTACGTTCATGAACATATTATGAGCAAGTTTTGTGTCTCTGAAAATTTCTATTTAATGAAATGCATTATGTTACAGAGACATTACAAATACTTCAGACTGATTATATTGTCTACAGGATTTTTGAGTCCTGAATAGATTACATCGACCAGTGTACTGGTTTTAGTTTTTGCATTCATGATAGATATGCCATAATATTCACCTGCAGCCAAACCTGCTCAGAGGTTTACTGCCACACCTCACAGGCCAAGCAAAGCTGGCACTGAAAAGGACTCGGCTGTGAAGCTTTCAAAGAAAATTTTCCAGGATACAGCAGAAAATGGTACTGGGAATTCAGCAGATGGCCCCCTTGCTTCTGAATCATTTTGGAGCCAAGGATGTTATTAGGGTGCACTGTTCTGCTTGTGGCTTTTTAAGGTGAGATATAAACAAAGTCTCGTTTACTACTTGTTATTTAAAGATCCCTTTGTATTTTGAAGGAAATAGAAGGCTCAGAAGACCCAGTGTCTTAGCCAGTTTCTGACTTGGCTAATTATTTTTCTTCTGTTGTTCCCTGCAGCTTCAGCTGAATACAGTATTTTTCACATACTTCTCTAAGCTGTTTTCTAATAAGGCTGTCAAGCAGCTGCTCTGTTGCACTTAGTGCTTGCCTAATTTCTTTGGGGTGTGGGGAGTGGGAAATGCTTCTCTGTTACACAGAGCTACCTTTTAAAAAACATAGCTCTCACCCCGTGTCCAGAGGCTCCACTAGTTCTAAATAAGTACATTGCAGGTACTTGGAAATAATGACTGTTTAGTTGATACTGAGCCACAAGCATGCTGTTCCAGCACTAAAGCAAGTGTAACCAGGGCTGAGTAGCACCTTGTTACTCTCTGTAGCAGATCACAACACTGGGCACTTGGAAACGTCTTAGAAAATCTAAGTGTGTTTGAGGACTGAGGGACGATAAATAGAGAACAGGAGGGCCATGGCACGAGCAGGTCTCTCCATCTGCCTGAGCCTAATGGGGAAATGCTAGCACAACTGAGTCTGCCACAAAGAATGCCAGTTTTCTGTTTGCCACCAGTGAGGAGAGATGTGTGCCAAGCACAGTTGCCAGAAATCAATTTAAAGGCTAGACATGGTGTAGGTGTATCATGTGAAATGTGGTCTAGGTGGCAGCAGGTTAAAAGGAGGATCCACTGTATACCTGGGTAATTAGCTGGAAGACCAAATAGCTCATGAGTTTCTGATCATAAGCAAGTCATCCCTCAGCACTGTGGCTGTACCCCTAACAGGACTGAAAGTGGAGAGGAAGGGTATGCTCTAGCGGTACTTTCACTTTTCTGTGCCAAAAGTCTCTGGCGGCTGCCGCCAGCAGAAGTGGCCACCTGCCAGGGGAGATCCTGCGCGCTCTGCTGAAAGCGTGGAGCTGGCTTACCAAGGTACCTGCCTTACACCAACTAAGGGAAGGCAGTCCTGCTTAACTATTTCTAATCTCATTGATTCTAGGTACTTTGTGTCTCAGAGTGGGCTGAGTGTGTTTCCTACCAACCCTAATGCCTCCACCGTGCTGGAGAATATGAGCATTCATGCTGCCCACACTCAACCTTACGGTGACCTTATTTTCTGATTTTGTAGTTCCTATTACTGTGCTTTCTGTGCATTTCTGCAACACATGAGAGATGGAAAGAACTTTCAGAAAATATGAATGTGTTTTTAGCCACATGTAGCCTTGCTGCTCATGCTTGTATTGAACCTGGTTTTGTGGATGTATCACTTTTGAGCATATTTTGTTTCTATTTCAGTCAGTGGATAGCACTTTGTACATAGCATTGCAATTAAATTTAATCATCTTCAACTAATTTCTGCTGGGGCCATTTCCTTCACCCACAATTAGCAGTATTGTTAAACAGGTGCTTTATGTTTGACAACGCCTTTCCAGCATTCTAATATTTCTATTGGTCCCTCAATTGAGTTCTTAAAACCAGATCGATTTCTCTCTTATTTTTCATGTGGCAATGCTTGTTTTTCCATTATTTCCATAGTTATCGCTGCTACGTCCATTTGCATTCTTGCTTTCAGTTCGTACGTATTTTACTCACCCGGAGCGTAGCAGTTTAGTTTTTTTTTTTTTATTCTGCACTGTCTACAAGTTTGAAAATGGATGTAGAGACCTAGTGTTTGTGAAACAGGTGCTCCCTCGGCTAGTGGGTTGAGCTGTTAACCAGGCTCTCAGCATTAAAGGCTGTTCCTCTGCCCGTTCCTGCCCTGCTTTCTGGACCCCTGCCCACAGGTGCTGTCCATGGTAAGGGCTCGCCTGCCTGCGCTGGGGAGGATGCTCCAGCTCCTTCCTCTGGCTAAATGAACGTTTTGTTTTGACCACTTAACGACTAAATGAAGGGAGTAACTTTGCTTATGCAAATACTTTCATTTGAGATTAGATTCCTTGCATAAAAGCTGTGGTCAAAAGAATCTCATAGTCTGAATCTACTTGTTCCCTGCCAAAAAGGATTTGCAAGAGCTCTCTGCAAAAGGTTGCTAAATGGAGAAGGAAAAGAAAGCTTTTAAAGACTGGTCAGGGTGTAGGTATTTTTTTCCTACTTGGGTTTCCCTGATGGACTGTATAGCCTTGTAGAGGCTTGGGGCTTCTTTGGTTTGGGTTTTTTTTGGCATTTAACACCAAGAACCTTTGTTAAGTCTTTTTATTACATCTCAATGGATTACTTTGGAAGACTTAAGTCATCATTACCTGCAAATGTCATTTTTCTCACTTGTATTAGGAAATCTGTGGGGTGTATTAAGAAGAGTGTGGAAAAGTATTCCCCTGGGCAAAATGTTGACTTTTCTGTGGAAAAAAAGAGAAATTTAAAATGTTTTTATCTGCCTGCTGAAATACTGCTATTTTAAAATGCCACTGTAGTACACTGTGAGAGATTTAGTTTTACTGCTTTATGTGTCTATCCACCTGTATAAGCCTGGCTTCTTATATGGACATATCTTCCATGATGCCCTCAAGGTCTTCACTCGGAAAGACAGTGCAACACATTTGTTACAACACATAGCAGAAGCTGTAATCCTTTTAGAGCTCAAGATTTAGGATCTTACTGTGAAAGTTTTTTACACCTACAACAGTAAAAAAAAAAAATATGGATCAGGGATAATTAATTTAAAAGGTCAAATTAAGTTTATTACAGACTCCAGTCAATGTCAAAGAGAAGTACAGATGCATACATGGGCCTGCAGGAACCAGAATTCCCAACCTAACATGCAGTGCCATTAAAATCCAGTTTGTCCCTCCAAGGAATTAAGCAGTCTTCACTGGGGAATATCAGTTATTTTGCAAACATATGTGCATGCAGAAGTCCATCCATGCAAACATTTCTGACTAGCAATAGGAAGATCCTTTAAAAGAGCTTTTTAGCATTCACATCAACAGTTGCAAAACACTGTTTTTTCAAGATTAAACCAGCTCTGCTGTTAGCCTTTGAACCTTCAAAACTCTGAAAGAACAGTATTAAAACAATGATTTATGATGATAATCTGCATAGGTGATACCAGAGGCAGCTACTGTAATATTAGAGCTAGATATCCAGACTTCACTCCTGCATCTCTGTATTTTATGTGGGCACATATCACTGCTTGTCTTGTACAATCAACTACTGCGCATGAGTAACAAGATTTGTCATGGGGTATGTACACATGCCTGAAAATGCTGTTCACTGCTCAGAACGTATTGTTCTGTACCCAGTTGCAAGACACTTTAATGACAGCTTTTTGTTTTTTTGATACTAGACTGAATTTATGTGCATACTGGATAAGATGTAAACATCATCATCAAAATTTTGTCCCAGTTTCATAGTTATGCATAATGATAATTGGCAAGCTGGTTCAAGTAAAGAAATAGAACTCTTGCTGGGAGATTGCATGCAGCTCTGAAACAATTCATACATTAATCAACTCTAGTTGATATCAATTTCTCAATTGATGTTTTCCCTGGAACACATTCTAAAACAGATTTAGTGCATTTGTGTCAACAGAAATATTCTATCTATATTCTGCTCAGACTGAACTGGAGAGATGTATTTGATGTTGTTGAGAAAATTCTCAGTTGTAATCGGCTGTAAATCTGCAGCCTGTGTTTCCAACTTAGATTGTAACATGTTGGGAAGGCTTGTGAAACTAGATTGGAAAGTGTAAGGACAGAACTTCCTGAAATACACCCTTTGATAGCAAGATATTTGGTAGATGGGATTTTGGGGTTAAAATTACAAATGAAATTTGTACGAATACTATGATCAGAGGGTCTGCGAGAAATGCAGACTCTTATCGTTATTAAGCTGTTCTATGTATTTTTTATTTTCAAAGAAAAGTTTTCATATTCAGATTTTTATAATTCTAATGTTAGTGGGTTTTGTCGGTTTCAGAAGTGATCAGTACACATTATTTGTTTATGCTAATCTTCATTTTCCTGTGCTAATCATTACATTTTCAGTGGAAGTATGACTTTCTGTGAGGTGCGAAAAGCTCTGACCACTGATTTTTTTGGGGGGAGGGGTCTAAAGAAGAGCAAAAATTGTATATTTATTACACCTTATGTTAGACACTGGAAAACTGAGTTCAAATCTTGATATTTTGAGCCTGTTCTTGAGCCCTTGTCTGTGATTACAAGAAGCTTCTTGGTGATGCATTACAGGTTGACAGGGAAAGAATCTGCAGTGATCCTCGCATCAGTTGCTTGGTGAATATTGTCATCCAAATGCTGGCTAAGGCAGGCGATCAGTCGACTGGATGATAATAAGGATTTCTCTGTGCGGGAAAGGCACTGCTTACTTCCAGATGCTGCTCTGACTGCTCCACTGTGCTGGAAGGCATTACAGTGTAGGAACACAGTATCCAGGGTGGCCACAACCTGCATGGCCACAGGTCTGTGCCAAACAGCACCTGAGAGGTGTACCCATCATCTCAACACAGGGAGTGCCTGCCTGGTCTGATGAGCACCAGATCAGAAACTGTCACATAGCTATTGAGAACTTGTTTAGAAAATAAAATTAAAAACCACAGTTACGTAGATCCCCACAGAGCAAAAGACAAAAACTCACAATGTGAATTGTATGCAAGCAGTTTGTGTGTACCAAATAATAAATACACATCCCGTAAATGTCACTGAATACACATGCAGCTTCTCCTAGCTGTCTAAATGCTTAACTGCAGTCCTTATAAAGCTGTACTACTGCTCTTCCTTGGTAGAAGTGTAAGCATCTACGTGAATGGACACTAGCATTTCCTTTCTTCAATGTTTCGGTATACACTTACTTCACTTTAAAGAAAAGATAGCAAAACCTATGTGAAAAAATAGTTTAGTGAGCCAAATGAAGAAAGACTAGGTTGGGATTATATACGAAGATTTCAAATATTCGTTGGAATGATAAATATATCCTTGGCTATTCAGCGTGGCAATGTAAGGAAGGCTGAGCAATGTTGGAGACAATGATTTACTCACAAAATAAACAGCACTTTAGAAAAGTTCTGTTTCTGGGAGTGAGTGATATATTTTTGTGGTTACTAATAATCAATAGAAAAATCACAGATGTGTGTTCTTTGATGCAGACATTGTATTCAAATCCTATAAAACAAAAATGACATTGAAATAAGTGGTGAATAAGTAAACTTGCTGGTTTTATATTTTGTTCATCTCTTCTGCTGAAGACCTGTTTATCACCAGTGTATTGTATACCATGTGGAACAGCAGTTTTTTATTGGGTATATACTGTACAATAGATGTGTTTTATTGCTTAACATTATAATAAGTGTATTTTAGAAGTTAAACTTCAGAAAATACAGATGCAACACTCTGGTTATTTATCTCAGAACTTAACCCTCCCCTCAACAGAAACAAAAAATGGTTTCTAAATTTATTCCCTAGAGGACATGTCTTATTTGAAAATGATAACACTTGGTGGAGAAAGATACGCCTTTCATTTTCGCTAGGTTAATAAATCTGTCCAGCACAGGTTTAGAGCTCTGTTCTTAGTATTGGGGAACAAGTTTTCATTCTGTGAAGTTTAAAAAAAAAGACTATTTACAGCATTGGGCTTTTTATTATATAAAGCAGATGTGATGGCTGAAGCAGAGGGTTATAACCATATTCCATGTTATGCCTTCTAATGGGGAAAGGAAAATAGAGCAAATAAATTTGGGTTGTTTGTTTGGGTTTTTTTTTTTTTTTTAGTTTCTTTTTTGACAGCTGTCTACTAGCCTGGATATCTATTTATAATATTATTTCTTCACCTTAAAGAATCACTGACATTGTAGGTGATTGAATTTGATATCTGTGTGTTGTGGGATCAGCCCTTAAATGTTTATGTTGATTTGTATACATGACAACTTCCATCAGTAGAGGTCATTATAAACAGCAAATTAGAAGAAGTTAAAAAATTTGTTTCCTTGAAAGGGTCTTAAACAAGTTTACAGAATGACTTAACAGAGCCTGCATAATCTTCACAGTCAATAAAACCAAAGGCAGAGAAATGTGCTTAAAATCCACAGCAAAAATATTTTGTTTCCGCTGTCTATTCTTGAATACTCACTCTTTAAGCTATAGCAAATGAGGCTTATTAGGTATGTACACTTAGAAATATCCCAGTAGAAAAACAGTTTTCAAGGTTTTTCTTTTTAAATCTGGAGTTCATCTGTAAACTTAAGTAATAAGGACCTTGAATGCCTTTTCCCTCTACCCAAATACGGTTGCTTATCCCAAGCTTTTGCCAGAATATGTCTAGTTGCAGTAATATTGTCTTCCTGATGCTCTGACTAGCACTGTTTGAAGAATAAAATTACAATTTAAAAAGTACTTGAAATATGTATTTTTAGAAACCATTTTAACTACTGCAATTTATCATTGTACCAAGCAATACTATAACCTTGGATAATTCAAAAAAAATCCCAAACCCACCAACACCCCAAACCATATCAAACGATGCCCCCAAGCATGGCAAAATAACCAGACTTAGCAGGTGAGATCACCATGAATGTGATGAACCACCGGCAGCCTTTCTTCCTATGTCCGCTCAGGTAAAGTTCAGATCTTGACCTTCCACTTGCCTGGGAGCTGTTATAGAAATCCTACTTGGCTTCCTGGTTGCCTGTTAAGAATAATAACTGATTAAGTAATTGTAGCACCTTACAATGAAGAGTTTTAAATATGTAAAGCATTCTGAGCTGTCTCCTTACAATAAAAGATATGGCTGCTCATGTTATGTGTTATAGAAGAAACTGTGTTCTTTTCTATCATTGTTATGTACTTACTTAGCTATGTTTATACTTCTAATTTCTGGCTAATAAGGATGGTGACTGTAGGCATTAGGCATTAGACAGCCTTAAAAAGATTGATGGTTTTGATTACAGCATACTATAGGATAAATTGTAGGCTCAAATCTCTTACAGAGTTAAAAAGGATATGTGGTATCTGAAGAAACATAGAGGTGTCAATTTTCTACTTGATGGTACTCATATATTTTGATAAGACCTGCATATTAACAATGAGCCCTCGAGTACAGTGATTTAGTACTGCAACTGTACACTGTACTTCACAGCGAGTAGAACAAACAATAAAAATGTGAATCCTTGCCTATGCTCTGAAGGGCAGTGAACAAATGCATGTAGGCATTACAGCTGGCAGGCGTGGAGAGGACTTGGTTTTCAGAAGTGACTGGAAAGAGGAAAGGAAGGGGGATACTAAATGTGAACGGGGAGGTTAATTACAAAGTAAATGAGTTTGCTACAGAAAGCGCTGAGGCTCAGATCCTCAAAGGCTCTGTGTGTATTAGTAAACAGCACCAGGGAATGTGCCAGGCACTGGAGCTCAATCAGCTAAACTATGAAATTGTGAGCATTGTTTCTAGTATGCTTGTGGTGTCGATCAAATAGCACTGTCCCAAACATTTCTTGGAGAGGGTTTGGGAGCTAGGGTAGGGCAGACACCATTACCAGCACGCAGTTGCCATTCCAAGAGAGTTTAACAGCACTGACATGGACTGCTCAGTAAAGGCAGGTGAAAGCCTCCCTTCTTTTTTCTATCAGGCTTTGAAATCCCTCCCCTGTATGGAACTCCAAACCACCTACTGGGAACATTGTCCATCCACTGTTGTTCTCCAAACTATAACTGGGCATTGAGAGAATGGTGGGTGCCATAAGTCAAAATTGTGCTGGGGAGCGTTGTAAAAAAACCGATCACAGTTGTGTACTAATGCTTGAGCCCATGTCCTGGCTCTGTTTAGTTACTGGAATGAGTGTAGCCTGGGCTCCAGCTCCATTAAGGGTATGCAGAAGATAGGGCTGTGTCTTGGAGCATGTTGGGACATCCGAAGATTGAAGGGTACTGGCTGGATCTCCTGACAGCAATCTGGTGGGTGGAGCAGATGGAGCGGCCCGATTTCCTCACATACTCCTGTCAGGAGGAGTCCCAGTAAATGTGATATGCATATGTTGACTGAATCGGAGAAAGTTCAGCTTCACCACTTGGGCAATGAACTTCAAAGATAAAGAACAGGTGAGAGGATATTGGTGAATCATAATGAGCTTCTTGGAGTGCTTTCTGTAGTTCCTTCAAGCATCCATAAAATTCACAGGAGCAGAAGTGCCCAGTGACTGTCTGTTCAGGGCAGGATTTTAGCTTGTGTACATCAATATATTTAACTGATTACATTTTCCAAGGCGCATTTATGCCAGCGTGGATCTGGTCCTCAGATTTTATTTAGATTTTATTTAGTATATAATCTGGCTAAAGTTAGTGAATACTAGTTGCTAGGACCCCCAGGGCTGAGGTATCACTGTGATTCAGTCACAGAATTTCAATTAGAAAGGAAACGCAACTATGCTCCAAAAATGAAACCTTGTATATTTTTGCTGGACTCTATACAGTGACTGTCTTTTCTGTACTGCTGAAACACAAACAATGCTGATTAATTACAAACCATGCTGCTATAATGTATATATTCACACAGTAAGTATAACATCTTTCTTGTTATGGAGCACCTCTTTGATTTGCGCACTCCCCTGAGAGCACACAGTTTGACTCAGAACTTACTTCCACATTCATTATCCTCATAGCAGATAGATGTTCATTAAGAAGGACAATTCTGGGATTATTCACTGTGGGATGGTGTTATACTATACATTTTAGATGCTCATCATAGTAACATCAGTGCCACTTGCTTTCAGGATTCAGATTTCTGGTTGGAATAAATCAGATCTAAGTAAAAGACACATATAAAACACTTCTTATCTTTCCAGCAGAGAGAAAGCTCCACAGAAGGCAGCTGCAACTTTTGCTGGATTAAAAATGCAGAGCAGTGCATTTTTGAAATGTGAATTAGTTATCAGACTTAATATCCCAATATTAATTAATATTAATCACTAACCTAGTATTATCTTAATATGTGAATATTAAGCTAATATCCTGTTCTCTGCTGTTACAATTTTTGTGCATGAGTGAGTGAGTGACTAGGCCAGTTAACACCAGCTGTTGTTGTAGTGAAGTGATTCATTTCCTATGGAGGACAAGGTTTCCTTTGGAATCTAATGCACAATATTTTATTAACAATGTAAGATGGATTTTCTGGGTTTGCATGTTTAGCTGCCCTGTTAGGGATTTCTGTTTGTTTCTTTTCTTCTTAGATTACAGTGTTGCCACGCTGGTAATTTCCTCTAACATAATATGTACCAGAAACGTGCCGACAGTCATTATCTGTAAGGCTGCTCGAGGAGGAATCCTGCTCTCTAATGACTTCAGCGGGACCCTGCCCTTGGCTGAAATAGGAGGGCTGGCATTTATTTCCACATAAGATATTCTCTCTTCACAAGAGCAGAGGGTCACTCTGCTGTTTCAGTTCTGCAGGTGAGCGCACACCAGGGATGCTGTGGGGCTCTGGGTGACTGCAGGTCACTGAGTGTTAGGAAATTTTGGAGCTTGGTGCTTTGCTGGACAAAATGGATTGACCTTTGGGTAGTCTTATTCCTTCACATTGTTGATGCCACCATTAGGCAAGTGAGAGATGTAGGCATCTTGCTTTATTATCTGGAGGTAGTAAATATTTCCATTGTAATACTAATTGATGGTCTGAAGAGTCTGGAAAATTACTACTAGAAAATTAAGTCTGGAAAAATGACATCTGTGGGGATGCCAGAGGTTTTGTGAGGCTGCCTCAGGTTCTCTGCTGGCCCTCCTCCTGGTACGTCCACTAGCAGTGCTAACGCTATGTGCACTGTGGTACCTACTAGTCACTGCTCTCTGTCTCTGTCCAAAAGTTCAGGAGGAAACTTGCAAGAGAACATGGAAGATAGAGCTGTGAAGGGCTGGGTTGTTCATCCTGCCTTTCTGAGATGCGCTTGGAGTTCATCGTGGTTCAGCAGGCTGGGGTGATGTGGAGAACTGCCTTGGGAAGGTGAAAGGGACAGAAAAAAAGGGGAAGCTAAAGATAGGAAAATACATGTTTTTTCCATTGGTTTTGTTTTCATAGTGATAGCATGCTAAAGAAAAGGTATTCATCCATGGCCAAAGGTCTGCAATGTGACAATAGATCTAAAATAGTTGACACAAAAAAGTAAAAGCTTTGGAAAACAGAATTTTGGCAATTGTGTGTGAGGATGTTTTTGCTCTCTCTGTAGCTGGTTAATGAACTAGTCTGCAACTGCAGCTGGAAATGTACTCAGCTCTCTTGCTGTGACATTTAGCCTACTGGCACTGGTTTAATCACACCCCCAAAACAATTGAAACACAGATACATGTTACATAGGATTTTAGTTAATTTATGTGTAGTTAGTCTGGATGTATGTATGGGTTACAGGCAATGTTATGGAAGAAGGGTTGGTTTTAGTATGCAGATAAGTGAACTGCCTCCCTTGCATGATTGTAATCTCAGTGTTTTTATTAGTGTCTGTAAACTGTAACCTGTTGCTCTGTTAGCACACTGAGTGTATTTACCACAAACTAAAAGTCTGAGAAAATGCAGCCTTTGTCAGGAAAAAATGAAGAGTTCCCCTCTTCAGGTATGGCACTGGCAATGATTTTCCGTAAAGTAGGGAATGAATCAATAGCTATTTCAGTTGCAGGAGCACAACTTTTCATGGTACGTATGTCCCTAGGAAGTGTAGTTTTTAGGCAGGCATGTGCAATAATTTATGTCTGAGCTGTTTGTTAATAGTGGCAAAGCGTCACAGGTGCTCTGAGTGCTTATGGCAGGCTGGGGAGAAGAATGCAGCAGCAGGTTGCTGCTTCATCCCTGCACCGAGGGCTCACATTTGTACACAGTGAGAGGTTGGAAAGGTATGTTAGTTTCCCCTGTAACTAGTACAGGAATTAATCTGTGCTTCTCATAGTAGTTTCAGGGAGTTTTACTGAGCTCCGCTTTCATGATTTTCAGCAAAATCTCTTGTAAAAATGTTTATAGAAAATCCTGTCTCCCATGCAATTACTCTGCCATATGCAGTGGCACATCTTACTCATTCTTTGAACATTTTATGCTCCCAAGGGGATTTAAAAATAAATATTACCACAGAGTACAAAATTAACATATCAAATTAATTTTGTGTTATACACACAGAGTGATGGATAATGTCAGTTCAGGGCTTGATCCTGCATATGCTGAAGTTGAGAAGATTTCTTGGTGTTATTTTGGTCTATGATTGGCACATAAAGGTCTTGAATTTTTTCCATTTGTATAAAACCCCATGTTATTAAATAAATATAGGCATAGTGTATTAACAAAAAACAATGACAAATAAAGAATACATGAGGTTCTTCTATAGGGAATATAATACCAAATTTCCACCAACATATTTGTTTCTCATGAAGAACAAATACATTTGCAGTCCTGTAATTATTTGCTGAAGCAGAAAGTCAGTCAGATTACTTTCAGATCCTTATATCACCTGTGTTAGAAAGCGGTAATTGGGGATTACTGACAGTTTCTATCAGGTTTGGCTTGGCAGCAAACAAGGTTAACACAGGTGGTCATATAGCTGAGTTCATTTTAAATGATCTTTAAGTTTGAGATGTTAAGGTTGAAATGCCTTTGAAGTAAGCTAAATGCTGCTTGTGTTTGGAATGTGATCTGATGTATAATTAGGTTTGTCCTACGGAAAGGTTAGAAGTTGTAATCCAATGTTCAGAATCAACAGCAGAAATGTGTCTTTTTAAAGCTTAGAAATGTGTAAAACTTAATATAAGCTGATTTTAAAGATTTATATGCATGTAATGATGTGGG
This sequence comes from Fregata magnificens, assembly GCA_013389945.1. Lineage (NCBI taxonomy): Eukaryota > Metazoa > Chordata > Aves > Suliformes > Fregatidae > Fregata > Fregata magnificens. The sequence goes on along the minus strand of WAAD01038370.1, from coordinate 22,322 downwards.
TACGGAATATACTGGATTTTAAACAGAAAATTTTGGATTGTGCAGGATATTGTAAGTGATGTGAGTTCATACTCCGGGAGGTGGGGCTGTTAAAAATGTGGTTTTGAGCAGTTGGTATCATTTTCTATTAAAAATAAATACGTAGAGAAATTTATTAGGGTGAAAGACTGTGTGTAAGACTTAGGGTACCCAACACTATCCATCATAGTGCTTTTGAAGACTCTCATACCTTTGTTAATGTTTTGTCATTTTTCAAAATTGAACAAGCTCAACACATTGCAGGGCTGGTTAATTAATTGATTTAGAGTTTTTGTGACAAATAATTGACTGTTTCTCTTTCCTCTTAATAAAGAGATTTTTGCAACTAGGTGTTTTTGTTCTCTCAAAAGAAGAAAGGATCAAAATGATGGCAATGTTAAACAGCTCAAAATTTAGGCCAGCATCTTTCGGCTGTTTTGGAAATACAGTGTTGCTGTGTTCTCTCTTGAAGGGAAAATAATGTCTTTTTCACATGCACAATGTATTCCCATCCTAAGTCAGCTTGAATTAAAGTCACTGAACGTTCTATGGCAGAAAGAGCTTTGAACCTAAATTTGATTTTAGCCTTCCTCACTGCAGTCTGAGGACAGGAGGAGGAACGTGTAGTGTTTTCACAGAATACTGGAAATCTTGCGGACACCCGACCACCTCCCTTTCCCTCTGTTTTATGCATTAATTTGGTAAAAATACATTCAGCAAGCCTGAGAAGGGAAGGACAGAAGACAAGGAAGGTAATAATGAATGCTGTATGAAGGAATGCTTTCCTTGCTTCCATTATGTCTCCCTGGTTGTTCCTAGAAAGCTACAATGTGCTTTGCTCTTACTACTGTATGATGGCTCAGTGCAGAGTGTACACACATGGTGAGCCAGCTAAATGGAGAACGGCAAAGAGCAGAAGGTGAGGAAAGGGAGGTACAAGGAGGCAAAGATGACTGTGACCCCTTCCTCCAAGAAGCACCCTGTGCAGACAGGGCTGTGTGATGCTGCAGCAGCAGTAGTAGTTGTGAAGCCCCTCCATTAATCTTGAGGGGAAGTGGTGCAAGTAAGAGGCAAATTGAGGGGTAGTTTGCTTCCTCATTATGAACTGGTTGCAGAAAGGAAAGGGACGGTCCTTGAAGTCAGGGAAGATTAATGCATATGTGCATGTAGACTCTTTACATGATCTAGCTTCTAAGCCACAATATGTAAGTATTGCTGCCATCTTTACAAGATACATAAATAGGGAAAGAAAAGTACATTTTCACTAAAGCTGGAGAAGATGGGATCTAGTATTCTCCTGCTAAAATGTGATACTGATACTGGAGAGGGAAGGAATGTGTGTGGGGAAATGAATGTGTAAGTTAAAAATGTATATTACATTTCTATAAATTCATTTTATGTTAATATTAACAAGACTAACAATTTCTCACATTAAGATATGAGAACAGTGTCAGTAATTTTTGCCTGGGTCCAATGGCAGCATACCTATATACTTCACTTGACACATCTTGGCTCTGAAAATTTTAATGAGATTTCTTTCTTTTCCAATCTGTTAAACTCTCTGTGCACCTAAATGTCTAGCTGGTACCTGACTTTAGAAAAAAATAATAATACATTGACCTTGTTAATGAAGGAGAAAATTCTAGCAGAAGTTAGGTGGTAGTCATCTGTATCAAGCTCAGAATAGTCTAAAAATGGCAGGCCACTGATATCTTTATGTATTATTCAAAATAATTAGTGCAAGCAGTCAGTCTCACATCAGCTGCTTTGAGTTTACAAGGTGAGGTGCAGTCCCAGGCTGGGGCCATACAACCTCTCTCAGCACCGGTCTGTGCTTGAACTCAGAAGTCGGAGTCACAGGTGGGACTCACTTGTACAGGTGCATTTAACAACGAGCATTTTTGAGCAGCTTGCTGGCTGCGATAGTATGGAGGGGTGGCATGTGATTGCTCCTGACCATATAGGCATAATTTTGTGTTATTAAAAAAAAAAAATCCACTGTCTCTTAATCAATGAGCAAAAGAGAAAGTAATTAGATTGTGCAGTGTTTGCATAGAATAAATGAGTAAATTGCATTAAGGAAACTCCCTCTAATCAGAAGTACTTCTTTCAAGAAACGAAGTTAATAAGCGTAAGTAAGAATAACGAAATCTGGATGTTGGTTTCTAGGACCACAAAGAATACAGATGGTTTTATTTACAGTTTCTGGTTTTGTAAAATCTACCAAAAGAATTTTATTGTTGTGATAGGCTATACTTTATTTCTTCACCAAAACAGTAAAAAAGAATAAGGAGAATAAATGTTAATGGGTATTACTACATGTAAATGGATTATGCATGTAATGCTACATGACACCTCTTCTGGAAATGAAGGGACAGGGGTATATTTGCTAGCGTGGTGTCCTTAATTCTGTCATTTATAATGATAGGAACAGTAATGAAAACTACTTGTTGAAGACAGCTCACAAAAATGATAAGTGAGAGCAAATAGGTGACACATTGGGAAGAAGAATTCCTGGTGGTTAGAGATGACAGAAGAGGTCTTATATGCGCTATCTATTGTGGCACTATGCCTGCCTCCTGGATAACTTTAGCAATTCAATTAACCGATATGAGCCTGTGTTTCATCATCTATAAAAGGTAGATAATACTTACTCACCTCACAGCATCTTAATAATTGATTTTTGTAAAGTGCTTTGTGATTCTCAGATGGAAGGCACTATACAAGTGTCAAGTATTATTATTATTGCTACTAGTAGTAGTAACAATACTTGGCATTTATACTGCTCTTACCTGTTCACAATGCTTTAACATTAACTAATGCATTCCTGCAGTGCCTCTGTGAAGTAGGTACCTCTGTACTGTTAAAGATGAAGAAATTCAACAATCATCTAGCTTTTCCATTCTCATGGTGGCTGTAAGATTTAAAAAAAAAAATGGTGAAAAAAATCCTGAAGTACAAACATCAGTGTGACGATTAGAGCACTTGTGGGAGGTTGTAGATTAGGTTTGGAGTTTGGTAATGGTTAGAAGGACACAGAACATGGTGCTCACAATTTCTGGACAAGTTTTTTTACCACTGAACTCTAAAAGCCTTCCTCCTGTAGCCGTGTTTCTGAATGCAAAAGCCTAACAATGTTGCTGTGTGTTTATCATGCCTGTTCTTCCAGGCACTTCCAAGCAATTGCACTTGGTTTTGGCAAAGCTCAGCCGGGAGGTCAGTGTAGGCTAACAGGGAGTCCTGGGCGTGTTCAGAACTCTTGGCGCTGCTCTTAGACCATCTTTCATTTCAAACATAGTTTTGGTATCTCCAGGCTTAGAGTGATCAGGAGGTTTTGGATCATATTTTGATTGAAAGGCTTAAAACCTCCTAAATTCTCTTTTAGGTGCATAAGAATTTGTGTAGGGGTAGGGTTTCTTGTTTTGTTTTAACTTCACTAAAGCTGTCTTTTAATAATAATCTCAGATTTTAGATTTGTCTTTTTCTCCTGTCTAACTGCACACATTTCTTTAATCTGTGATATCTTGGAAAACTGGAACTCTAAATCGCTCACCCATCTTTTTCAGATCAGATTCCACAGTAGGAAATAAATATTTACCCATGGTTCCATTGCGGTCTTTGGTGTGGGCTCAGCTGCTACAGATGTCATCGCGTCTGGAGGTGCTCTCTTCAAAAGCAGCTAAGTTTCAAGATGGCAAAATGTCTTTGATTCACAGCAGCAATGGGCTCCAAAGCTCAGGCATTCTTCCCAAGTTCAGCAGGTGTCTAAACGTCGCTTACTGGAAACAACATCTATCTGTTGCTGCACACATAGGCAGAGATGATATGAATACATGGTGTGGACTTCAAGCAGCAAGCCACAATTTCAATGCACTTAAGATATAACCATAATCAGACATAAACCCTGTTCAGCTTATGTCTATATAGCATTGTTATACTAACACACTGTACAGGGTGCTAAGGTATTCTGGTCTGTGCAGAGACTCCTTTAAGCAAAGAATTAGGATATGTGATCTGCTGTTCGGAAGCCTTTTCCTAAGGCTTCACAGGACAAGAGCGTCAGTGTGATCATGGGCTACAGCTTAAGGCCTTATCCCATGGTTTGCCTCTGAGGACTGCACTGAACCTTCGCCCCTATGGACACCCTCCAGTGGACTTCTACTTGCAGCAGAATGAGGTGGAAATAGTTTTCTTTGCAAACAGCTTTCAGGGGTTTTTTTGTGCAATCAAAAGCTGATATCAGATTTGTCAAGAAAACTCCTTATTGGCCACTGTGACCCAGGAGACCAGTTACAGCTCACAATTGCGTATTTGGGATAGGTGTGGTTTGGGGAGTGGGGGAGACTTGGCTTTGAAAACAGAAGTTCAATCGTTATTTATGTGCAGACAATCTCAATGAAGCACATGTGTAAATGAGAGCAAAATGTGACTCAGCATGTTGTGATGAAAAGCAGATTCCCAGAGACATCTTGTTTTGTTAAGTGTTGCATTCCCGGGCCATCACGAATGAGAGCCTTGGAAATCCGTAAGTAAATGTTTCTTGTTTGTGTCCTAGACATTAATAGTTATCAATAGCAGCAGGCTGCTGAAGTCAGCTTAAATGGCAAGAACACTTTTCATGAAAACAGCAATGGGTAAAAACAGATTGAATTTGAAATTCAGTGCAGGCACATGCTTCAGGCTTGCCTGAGAGGTGAGCTGTCTAGAGACCTCTGCGTTGCTCATGATGGTGAAAAACTGGAAAATGACTAATCACAGAGCTGGTTAAATGTGCAACAGGCAGGCTTGGGTTCTGTATTGACACAGTCTTTTTGCTTTCTGCAGACTGGCAGTTACAGGGTCCTGCTGCCTCCCTCAGCAGAAGGAAGACTGCAAGAATTAATAAGTATTATCCATAGACATCATAATATAGGCATAAACAGCAAGACTGTCTTGTGCCCCATATGTGCTCTGCATCTTCCTGCTTCCTTGCTTTAGCTCGCCAGCAGAACAGCTCCGTCCACTTGTACTGCCACGGGATTTGACTTTCTGCTTCAGGAAAGGATATTTCTGTAACAGGTGATATTCATATACTGTCTATCCCCAGTTTTAGGGATAGTATCTCAATATCTTATTGCACCTTTTGAAAATAAAATTCAGGCTCACAAGCATTAACCAAATCGATAGGACTACCTGCACGAATAAAAGTTAAAGCATTACTTAGTAGCACATAGTCAATGCAAGAAATCGTTAGTTTTGATATAATCCCCGTTTCTACTTTTAACGTTCTCCATAATTTCTTTTTTGGACAAATTATCCCCTGTCTTTAAATCAGCTATATGCAAAAATGTTTTTTAAACAGACTTTAAAACATCTTTTTTGCATATAGATAAAAATTATCTGAGTTATAAAATAGCATGCAAGTGTTCTAACTTAAATGAAATTTCACTTTCCAGCTGTACAATAAGAGATTTTAAAATTTCCTGTATATATGGACATACAATGTCAAGGTGTATCACTAAACTACAGAAAATTGTGTTTAATATTTTCCTGAGGCCACAAAAGAGGTTTTAAAACTTGTTTAATTATCTTAAACCTCCTTTCAGGTTTAAACTTTTGAGGACAGTTTGGTGCATTAGAAGATCCCATTTTATGGAGTTAGGTGGAACATAGCTGCACCAGGACATATTTCTATGGTTATATTCTGTGGTGGTTTTTATTTATTTATTAATATGATTCCTCCTCCATATTATCCAAGGAAGTTAAACTAAGGCACATGTTTCTGGGTAATTATTTTTAAAATGTACACCTTGAAGGAAGCCTCATGCAGGCAAGACTTTAACATATGAGTGTTGGTAGTCATCCGAATGTTGAATTTTGTATTTTTGGTTTTAAGTTGTGTAAGATTTTGGGGCAGCTTTTAATTTACTATACACTAAAGATAATTTGGCTTTTGCTTGTAATACAATTCCTAATTTAGCTCATCATCTTTCTCCAACTTAACCAACAGTGTATCTGCCTTGTATTGATGGAGTCTGAGTGCTTCCTAGGAGAAAAAAATGTGGCTGTGATCTTTTGTACCTTTTTCCTTTCCAGCAAGACTCGAAACAGGGACTCACTCGTCACTTAAAAAAATAATTGTTGAATATACAGAATATTGAATGTTATGAATAAGGAAAGTTCTTTGTGCCAAATGGCCTAGACACTTACAGACAGAATATTTGGTGATTATTGGGTTCTTAGAAATGAACAGATGTCTAGATAGAAAATACATGTCCAGAATCTCACCTTGGCTCTTCCAGGTTTATACTCATGCAGCCCTGTTGATGTCACTGCTGTTTTTCAATAATATTATGACTACTTCTTCAGTTTGGAGAGTGTGCCTTGCACCTTACTGATACAACTTACATCAGGGTATTGTTATCTGTTTTTTAATCTGGCGTACTTATGCCTGTGTAGCATGTGAAAGAACATAGGGTGATGCTGCTGTACCATTGTAGTGGGCATTTTTCTATTGTCATGTAGCTTTAATTTCAGCATCTCAAATTTGAAATATTGTAATCCATGAATGAGGGGTTTGGAGATGTTACATCTTTGTGTAAGACAACTGGTATTTAAAAGGTAATCTTCAAAGAATGCTAGTGCATTACATAACTGTGTAAAATAGGTGACTTCTGAGGTCTACATTTGGCTTGCCTAAAGGGTAGCCCATGTGTTGTTTCTATTTTACTGTAGCTTTGTCCATCCTACAGCTGTGACTGTGCTTGTAATGGCAATCAGGAATTCCATCAAGGTGCTTAATTTTTTTCACCCATGGTGATGAATACCTAGAACCCTGAAAATGTGGCAATAGTCACAGAGCTCCCCAGGACTTACATATCACATAATGAGTTTATATCAACTAGTTACATCCATGTACACAATTGTGGTGGTTTGACCCCGGCTGGACACCAGGTGCCACCCAGCCGCTCTATCACTCCCCTCCTTAGCAGGGCAGGGGGAGGATATGAGTTGGAAAGAAACCTGGGTCAGGACAAAGGCAGTTTAATAAAACAAAGACCACGTGCGGAAACAAAAGGGAAAGGACAACACGGCCCCCACTCCCCACCTCTCCCCACAGCGACGCCCACCCACCGCCCGGGCAGCGGGGCCCAGCGCGTGCCGCGGCTGCTCCCCAGGACACAGACACACGTCCCAAACCAGGAGTGCCCCCCGCTTCCCCCTTCCTCCCAGCTTTTATCCCTGAGCAGACGTCACACGGTACGGAACAGCCCCGCTCAGCCCGGGCCGGCTGTCCCGGCCGCCCCCTCCCAAGGTCCCGCCCAGCCCCAGCCCACAGCGGGGGTGGGGGGGGAATGTTGGCGAGGCAGCCCCGGGGCTGGGCAGGCACCGCCCGGCCACAGCCAGGCACTGCTGCCGCCTCCGGCCACCGGCACAGAGCACAGCGGGCTGGCGTGGGGAAAAGCAGCTCCCCCTCAGCCAGACCCAGTACAACAAAACATTTCCCCTGGATGTGTGTAAATCTCCTGTACACCATCTGTAACTCTTAGCAGGTAATAAGGAGGTACTCTAAAGGATTTAAATTGCTCTGGATCTGGGAAAGGAGACTGCTTCTGCCTGTGGACATAACATGAGAACTGTACAATGTCCTTTTATTGATTCTTTGTAAGGCATGAGATAGAGGAAGAATATCCAACCTTTTAAGACAGGGTAACATACCTGGAATCTTTTCAAGTGATTCAGCCAGAGAATTTTGCCTGGTAGAGGTAAGAGCTGCTCCTCACACTATTTATTGTCAAAGATTTACAACAGATATGACACAACCTATTGGTGTTTTCAAGATGTAGCTTCCACTATTTTAAAAAAAGCACTAGAAGCAATAAAGTCATGCACGTAATTAAAAATTACTGTGTATATTAAATATGTTGTTCCATTAGAAGAAACAGTTTCAGCTAAGTTTGTCATCATCTGCTAGATGCTGGGTAGTTTACATAAAATGGTATAGTAATTGCAGGTTGATTCTTGTGGAGAAATGCTTAAAACTCTAGATCACTGTGCAGCACTAGTTTGTCCCCTGGCTGGAATACTGTTGGGAAGAAAATAAATGGGAATGAGGAGTAAAATAATTTCTCATCTCTATAGGTGGTTCCTAATATTCACATCTTTATCGCTGTATTTTCTGTGATGGGGTAGGCAAATTTCCAGGCTGTTCACTGTAATCATTTACATCTGCTTTAAATGCTTACAAAGAGGAAATAAAAATGTTGAGGTTAGTTATAACAATCCATATGCCTAATACAAAGCAATGTAATATTAAAATGCACATAGATCTTTTTTCCTTTTTCTTTCTTTTCTTTTCATCCCACTCAAGGGATGCTTATCTGACTTATTGCATATTGACTGATATGAAAAGCTGTAAAATTTGCTCCAATTTAAGGTCAGTCTGATTGTTTATTTCTTCTGTGACTCATCTCTAATTGTTCAAAATCTATCTCTAGTTACATGCTTGAGAACAAGGTTACTAACCAGTGCTTCAGAAGAACCTACTCCAAGACATGCTATGGGTCATTAGCAATCAAACTCTTAAGTGAACACTTGTCCTTCCTCTCTCCCATGCTCAGTGGAAGCCAAACACCCAACTCACCCCTTCCTACTCTCCACTTCCTTTATGTTCACTGTGGGTTACTGCACTCCATCCACCCCAATTCCTCCAGACAGGCAACGGATGGCACATGTGAAAGGTTGTGGTCACGCGCGTAAAGGTCTCTGCCAGCTGATTTTCCCTTCTTACTGGTGGTCCTCTGCCCTGCTGTGAGTCATCTGCAGGCCACAGTCCTTTGAGGATGTCCCTGCCCCTGTGTGGGTTGCCCCTGGGCTGTGTCATGGTCCCTCAGGGGTGCCCCTGCTCCTTTGTCATGGAGAGCCTCCTTCCAAGAGCGTATCTCCAGCTGTGCCCTTGTGGGTCTTCTCTGCCACGTGTCTCCTGCCCCCAGCAGCTGCTGCTTGAGCAGAGGTGCTGTGTGCTCCCCTGACTGGTTGCAGTTTTGGTCTGTGAGGGCAATTGTGCGTCTGCAATTGGTTTTTATTGGCACATGGCAGTTTATGGCCTCCTCTCACATGTCACCACTGCAGCACCCTGCTAATTAAACCCTGCCATTTATGCCTAGTACATTGGCATACATCAAATTCCTTCTCAATAAATAAAGAAATAAACTGTATTGCTGAGTCTGTATTGGACCCCTCATTAAGAATGGTCCTTGCACAAGGCACGGCTGTTGCAACATCTGGCAGTATGGTTCAAGGTAAAACAGAAACCTGCACCTGGACTGTTGCCAAGCTGCTTGGTTGGCAAACACGTCTTGTCAAGGCTGGCGTACTCGAAGTCTGTTTGGGTGCTATAAATTGCTTTTTTCCATGGAATAAAATGAAGCAGATTTGAGAGTTTTTCATTGATTTGTTTAGTTGGTAAATTCATTGTAACCATGTTTTCCCAACAGCACAGTGGTTTTTTTGGTTGGTTGGTTGGGTTTTTTTAAGAAGAACATCCGTCCCCCTCCCTCCCCCCCCTTTTTTTTGCTAGATCTCAAATACATTTGTGTGATGAATAAAGTTCTAGCTTTGCCTGATCCTCTCTTCCTTTCCTCTCTTCTCTTCCATGTCCACCCTGGCTTGCTGGGTGAATTAATTTTTTTATGGTGAGTGGGATAGTTCCTACAGACAGAGGAATACAGATGCAGACTCCACCTGGGATACTTAGTTGTGGAGTGGGAGATGCTGTTTGCTCTAAATCAGGTAGCGTAGGGTTTTCAAGGATGTGCAACTTAACAAGACTCTGAGCCATTAGCTTTTCTAGAAGGTGTCTTTTGAAAAATGATATTGTACCATGGAACAAATTCATAGTCTTGTTTTGTAGCACTGGAAAAAAAATTATGCAAGATTCTTCTTTCTGTGTCTTTATGTATTTTTCATGTCTGGTAAGTCCCATGATCTTTATGAAATCACATATGGTTTCAGTTAGGTATGTTGTAATTTCTTCATATTTTTTAAAAATTCTTCCAAGTGATTCCATTATGTGCTTGTAGACAGAGTTAAGCTCTATGTTATTTGCTATCAAACAAAGAAATTGAAGTGGGATGAAATCAGAATAGCACGAGTTTAAAGTTTATGTATTAAAATAAATAAGAAACATTTTTTGTCTATTAGGCTGATGGCAGAAGTAAAATTAAATTCAGCCACAGAGTACAGAAGAGTAAGATTAAATCTGTGATGCACTGCGGTTTGTGAGTGGAAAAGAATGATTCCTGCATATGTTTTACATCTGAGTGGAAACACTGGTTCTGCAGCTTGGGATAGAAAATACAATCAGTGCAGCTGAAGCCAGCATCTATTTATCTTAAATTAATCATTCTCCAAGTAGGCAGTTGATATCCCAGTGCTGTGTGCCATCTTCTTTACATTCATTCAGCATACATTAAACCAAAGAACTGTTATTGTAGGAGCTGAAATATATTGCAGCAGCAGCACAGACTGTAAATGTTTAAAAATAGACTAACTCTTTCCTGTATGTTCAGTTGACAATTAAACTGTATTAATAATTTTTCTTTTAATACTTAGAATTATTAGACACTTGGAAACAGATATACTTACAAAATTCTTACAGTTTTCACAGATATAAAAATTGGTTTGAAGATCTTTAAATACAGGAGAAGAAAAAGAAGCTGCAGGTAGATTTGAAGATAGAATATTTTTTTAGTTTATTTGAGGTTTCTAATTCAATTGAGTTTACAGGGAACTGGATAGGTCAGGTCTGAATCTCACACTCTGGATTGAGTGACAGGAGGAAAGTTATTCTTTTTTGCATTCCAGTTTGGATACATTTAGTTTAAGTCAAGAACAGAAGAATTCAGGCGATAGCAACACTAGAGAGACCTGCCTTTGAGGCACAGATTCTCCAAGGCATTTAAGTGTTTCATTTCATTCTAGGTGTTTCATTTCATTCTAGGACAGGGCCTGAAGTTTTGTTGGATCTGACCTCAAATGTCATAAGGCAGAATGAAATAAAAAGATAATTTACTGTTTCCTACTGCAGATGTAGTAATTAAGAGAAACTAAAGAGAGGAGGAGAGTCAGTCATTACGTGAGAAGCAGGAAATGAAGCAGGCAAAATTTTCTCTTAAAGCCACCATTTTTTCTCCTAAGTATTGATGATATCTGACAGTAATTGCCCGCCAACAAAAGTACTACAACAGGAGTCTTGTCTTATTTATTTGTGTTGATTCTCATATTATCACAGGTTTTTTTATTCTTCCTCCTCCAAGTATTTATTGTTTCTGCTTTTAAATCAAAGCTACTTTAAAAAATTAAAAAAAATATGGTAAGATTTAGAAATCCTAAATGGCAACTTTTTAATGTTGTTTTAACTTTTAACATTTTCATCAGCTTTTATTCTATCTGTAGTTTATGACATGCAGTATAGAGACAAATACTAGCTTTACAGCAAAGTTTACATTTGGACTCTGTAAACTCTTAGAGACTATTCACTCTCTTCATATGTTGACCACTCCTCAGACACACCACGCTGAAGCAGTTCTGAAGTACTTGCTGCCCCCACCTCTACGCTGGGCTTTGAAGTGACTTCTTGTCTGCTGTGATGTGGTGATTCAAACTAAATTGACATCCTGTGCATTGAAGTGCGGGTAAGAGTGCATTCCCTATCTGTAATCGTAGCTTAGCTTTGAGGGGTGTCAACATGCAAGTAGAGGCCAGTAACATCTTAAATCACTATTTCTGAAGCAGGCAATTTGACCCTAATGATTCCCCAGGACAAATGCTAGGTACCAGGACAGAACCAGGGGGAATTAATTTCTGCTTAATGGAAGTAGCAGAAAAAATCACTTGGGGTCACCTTGAGGTGTTCAAGGTGCCAGGCTGGCCTCTGGTGTACATGAGAAGAGGCTTGCTCTCACTCACCCCAGGCACAAACCCTGTGCTAGCAATGCCAAGGACTGCTGTGGGGTCACCGTGGTTGCTCTGAGCTACCTGAGGTTTCCTGTCTGTAGAGAAGCCCTCCTGCTGCAACGCTGACTTGTCTCTTTTCAGAGCTCAAGTTATACAGTACAAATGCTTAGTTATTTCCTTCATATATGGTGAACTGGCAGCTAGATAAACAATAGCAAGAACAATCCTAAACAGAAAACACAATAACATTATTTCAAATTAAGAATTGTAGTGGTCATCATTTAAAAAAAATCTGCCTGGTTACTTTCTTAAATCAAGAGACAGACTTTTAATTTAATGACCTGATTTTTAATCTTCCAGGGGAGGTTTAGACTGGACATTAGGACACATTTCTTTACAGAAAGGGTGGTCAAACACTGGAACAGGCTTCCTAGAGAGGTGGTCCATGCCCCAAGCCTGTCAGTGTTTAAAAGGCATTTGGACAATGCCCTTAATAACATGCTTTAACTTTTGTCAGCCCTGAAGTGGTCAGGCAGTTGGACTAGGTGATCATTGTAGGTCCCTTCAACCAAAATCTTATCTTCTCTCCTCTCCTCTCCTCTTCTCTTCTCTTCTCTTCTCTTCTCTTCTCTTCTCTTCTCTTCTCTTCTCTTCTCTTCTCTTCTCTTCAAATGTTAAGTGTCCAGAGTTTGGACATAAGTGGAGCTATAAGTGGAACTAATCTACAAAGTATTTGAAAAAATAGGGGTTTTAGAGTTTGGTAAAAACCTAATTAAGCCAATGGGGTGGGTGCCTTTATTTTGACTTCTGGGTTTACATCAAGAGGATGTTGTTGAAGAAACTGAATACAGACAAAAGGAGTACACACCATTCCCAATTGTTAGAAGCAAGTGCCAAGGAAACCACCCTTTGGAAGAGGACAAGTCTACACTGGAATTGTGCCATGCACATAACAGGCAGGACAAGTAGGACTGAATGCACAAAGCCCCTTAAAGCCTGTCATTCTGTAACTGATCATTGTGGTATTTCTTGCGCTTATGTTGGAGGCCATTGTCAGAAAAGGTAGCAAACTGCACCCATCATTGAGCTGGTCTGCTCTGGTTCTGCTATCTATATGAAGACTCCATATAGTTGATTGAGGCAGAGCAGAAAATGTAGATGTGCTCAGATTATTGTTGCAATGGCCAAATACACTTATAGGGAGTTTTAAGATACAAGCGGTCTGATTTATAAAGATCTGCTTGCTCAAAAGAGAGCAATAATGCCAACCTTTTTACCAGACTTGAGACTTTTGAAAACAGAGACTTAAAGGGAAATGCTGACAGGCTTAACTATAGCAGTCTTGAATGGACCTACGAAGACATAATGTGTTTCAGAAGGCTGCAAGGGGTTGTTACTGACACTGATCCAAAGAACAAACCTTTTTTTTCCATCTCAAGGAAATTCCTTATCCATTAGCAGAATGAAAATCACTTTGTTTTTCATGTGCCTAGAAGCAAACTTTGTTTTTGTGATGAAAACATGGATTAAGTGTGTCTTGCCTATCATTGGCGCTTAGAAAGCAAAGGTAAATGTTTAGAAGTACTTTTTACTAGAAAGAATACCCTTGCCTGTGTGTGTATTTGCACTATATACAAAGAAAGATTTACATCTACATGCTGTTTGGTGCATACAGGACGTAATGTACATAGAAAACTGCAATATGTCAAAGCAAGGCAAGGTTCTGCAAGACTAGGGAGCTTAGATAGCTCAGGTTAGTGTAACTGCATGGCCACAGGCAAGTCTTAGATTTGCAGTGCAACTGCTTGTGAAGTTATAGCAGAAGTCATATATTAATTTAAGACTTTTTCCTTGTAAGTCACTGAAGTATAAGTGAAGGCCTGTTCTATCAACAGATAGAAATGAAAAGAAAGCTTACACAAATTTACTTCCTCAAGTGTTCATTTCAGCTGTGACACTCATTTGTAATTTTACACCTGAAGGGGAGGCAAGACAAGGTTTATTTTGAAAGCACCATATTTACTTTTTGTCCTCTACTATGTACCTTTCAGACAAGCACAAGGTAAGGCTTTATACATCCACAGTCCAATTTTCGGAACCAGTGAGCACCGTAGATTCCTGTGATAACATCTGGAGCTGTATGTCTTAACACCCCTGAAAAATCAGGCCTTCAGACATTATTGCTTCATTTCCCCAGGCAAATTGTCTCACAGTGCCTGACAAAATGAATGAGAAGCGCAGAGTGCTGCAGTTCAATTTGTACTAACATTTATGTCTTTTGAATGTCAGGGTGGATTTTTAAATGTTTCCTCATAAAACTAAGTCCACTGTCAACAGTATTCCTCGCTCTGATTAGACGAAGTACTCTACAGCTTAATAAAATCCTAAACCAAGCAGAGAGCTGCCAAAGTTTTGGAAGAAAATATGTGAAGCCAGCTCTGCCTTTCTCTGAGCGACAGAAAAGGCATGGGGTGTTTAGGCGTGTAGGTGAAAGCTGTTCTGCCTTTCACCTTGATGTGCAAAACAGCATTTCATGATACGGATGCATATTTTCCTCTCTCACTACCTGTGGGCAGCAAAGGGTAGATCAGGATTCCTTCACTAAATCTTCCTGATCCTTGAGTGGATCATTTTCCTAATTTTCACAATTTCCATTTCTTCTTATCATTTGATCCCTCTGATGTGCCGTGGTGGGTTTTTTGTTGTTGGTTCGTTGGTTGTCTGTTTGTTTGTTTTGAGAAAGGACTAAAGTTATTCTTTGTGAATAATTGTTCCTGTAATTTCTTTCTAGTCCAGGTTTTTCAGGAGATCAAACTCTTTCCTCAAACAGTGTAAAATGTTTCAGAAGATGTCAGGCTCTCCAGCTGTCCTAAGGTTGTGATTCCCTGAAGCAGAATGAGAAGTTCTGACTTCTACATCCTGCTCAAGTCAGTGCCACCCATGCAGTGATGTAGGTATTTACTTACATAAGCCCTCTGCCTTCTGTTAAGAGGAAAAGAAAAGTAGCAGAGGTCCCAAAATCCATGCAAAATATCTTTTAATGAAAGATCAGGATTTACCAGTTTACTTACATGCGCTTGCTTTGACAATGACTTTACTGCACAGAAAAGCTCTTCTAGGGTGGCATTTACATTTCCCTGTCTGGTGGCTCAGCTTTACTTGAAACCACATGGGAAATAACGGCTTTGTGGTGGCCATTTTAAGTACGGGTTTCATCCCAAGTATGTCAGATCCAGTGGTACAGAGACTTGAATGTTATGAGGTAAACAAGTCCTTATCCTGGGATGGTCTCACACTGGAATATTGGATTGTGTAGGTTACAGTGAGTCTGCTATTGTCTGATTGTCATCCAGAAAACAACTTTTCCCGTTAAATGATCAGTGTAATAGCTGTTTCCATTCTCTCTCTTTCTTTCAAATGTGCACTTTCTAGTCATGGTACCCTTTTCTGTTGAAAGTCTCCCACTTCTCATTCACCAAGTTCCCTCTTCTTCTGCATGCTCCTGTTCAGAGTCCCTTCTGAGAATACTTCCAGTGCTGGTGTCAGCACCAGTAATACTGCCACTGCTTCTGATACTGCTTCTGCACTGCACTACATTTTTCAAAGAGTTTCAGGGTATTCAGGGTATTACATTTAAGTGGTCTGCAAAGAATCAGGGACACTTTGGCACTGTACAAATAATCATTGCAATGGTAACAGTCACTTCATTCTGCTAGGTTTCTCTGTTCCTTTATTCCTTTACATGTGTGATATATTCACTATACATCAAGCACTGTAGCAAAACTCTTGTAATTTGCAATATTCAGTTTATAATGTACTTACTGTCAGGCTTGTATCCAGAAATATATGCCTATGTTTTTGTATGTGTATACATGTGTTGGCATATATATAGACGTAGACTATGTATTTGGTAAGGGTAGAGAGGGAAGAGCACTAGAGCAGCAGAGCAGAGATGAAAATGCAGCTGTTGTTTATATGACTGAACATAATGCACTCCAAGTTATGAGGCTATGTTATTCTGATTGTGGCAGAGAATGTGTAATGAATATAATGCAAATATTGTACAAAGGAAAAACTACAACAGTACAACGGTACAACTCCTGTACAACAGTAAGGAGCCACTGTGCATATGACTGAATAAAGCAGCCAGAAGGAATTATTCTCTGGTAAATCAGTGCCTGTGCAAGGGCAAAATGAGCAGGGTTAGGGAGAGGGGAAGAAAGCTTACACCCTTTGTGAGCTTCTCTGGCAAGGTAAATACCAGACTATGATTCCTCTTATCAAAGAGGAGTAAGGTTCAGCCTGAAAAATATCAAAAACATGATCACAGTTCACATCAGCTTAAGAGAATTAGAGAAACATGGTAAAGACAGTACTAATCAGTTTATGAGGTGGGAAAAAGCAGATAATGTTGCTGGTTAGGATTTTGGGGGGAGGTCTGGAATGTCTTCTGCTGACAAACATAAGGCATACAGTAGATTTAGCCAAGGAGGCAACTAGAAAAACCAAAGCCTCCGTCATCTGGCCAGTCAGGTGAACTCACCAGAGACTTACTTCTTAGGTAAGTTCTCCAACAAATAGTAAGTGCTCCTTTCTTGTAACATGTGGCTGTGTAGGTGAATATGTGTACGGCATTGAGTCCTTTAGGAGTCTCTGTGGCTCTAGATATACATAAAAGAACATTTATTTGTTCATGCAAAATCTAAGATGGCAGGTTGAAGAAGGTGGATGCAGCTATTTTTCCAGGTGCAGTCTGTTGTTCTGCACTGTTAGCAGTAATAGATTGCAGACTGTGGTTAGGTTGCCTCCCTTTAAACTATCTGTTGTAATACTGAATTATAGAGAAGAAAAAAGCAAGCAGATTTATCCCACCTTTTGAAAATATGACTTTAATTTATAATTGCTTGAATTATCTGAGAGTCTCATATAAAATAAAAAGATTAACTTAAGGGATAGAGAAATAAAATTGAGATACCCACCTGCCAAGCCTCATGAGGCATAACGGTTACTGATAGTGCACAATATGATGGGCTCAGGATGAACGGCTGCACAGAAAGAGCCGGCCCCATGAAATGGGCCTATATCTAGATGTACCAATGATATTCCTCTGCTCAGATGGTCAAAAGCATTCCCTGGATTTTTTTTTTCTTTTTTTTTCCAGGTACTGTTTTTGGAATGGAAATGTATGCTGCAAAACGGGAGCATACAGGAGGTGGAAAAAGGGACAGGTTTCAAAGGAGGAATTTAGAAATATTGTCCAGGCATGTGGGAGGATTTTAGGAAGGGCAACACTCAACTGGGCTTGAGACTTGTCAAGGTCAGTGAGCAGAGCTTCTACCGCTATATCAGTAATAGGAGACTAAATGAGGACAATGTGGGCCTGTTGCTAAATGGTGTGGGTGAATTAATAACAGCAGACAGAGATATGGCTGAGTTGTTCAGTGCTGTCTTTACGTCAGTCTTTGCTGACTCGGTGATAGTGAAATCTAGCTAATCTGACTTTGATAACTGAAAGTTCAGAATGCAGCTGATGTGAAGGAGTTTTCTACTGTGAAAAAGCTCCCGCTTTCAGAAGAGGTCACTGTTAGGTGGTAGCTCATGCTTACCTCTTTAATAATGGTGTTTTGGTGGATTTTTGTTATAAAGTTGTTGGCAGATCATGGGAATATCCAAATGCTTCAGAAGCCGGCACACCTGTCAAGGACGTACTTAAAGAAAAAAGCTTTGATTGTTGAAATCTACCATGATGCACTAAACAGAGTGTTAGCATTCAAAATACCTTTAATTTGAATGTCCGTTCTTATGCTGGCACAATGAAAGGGTCACAGCAAAGTGACAGCCGGGAGTTAACTCACTGCTGTGCTGTGTATGTTTGAATTGTCCAAAATACGCTTCTTTCCGAGAGCATTATCTTTTTCCCCATTTGAGTCCTTAGTGTAGATTCTCTGCACAATTATTAACACTGTTATCCTACTTCATGCTCAGCCTAATGAACTAGTCAGTAGACATGTATTTCTGTTATTATTTATGGAATATGGTAAGCAATGTGCTTGATGTTTTAATAAATATCGAAGTGGTATGTCTTCCAGATGCCAGTGGTATGTCTTACAGACGCCTAACTGAATCCAGTCTGAGGACCAACAATATGAATTTGTCACAGGCATAGCTGCAGTTAACTTAGTTTAGAGGCTTGTTCTGACTTTTGTTCTTTATTGGAGGTCACTGATTCAGTCCCAGGTTTTCTGATCACAATGTTTGCTGGTGCAAATACACAGAAGAATAAATAGACTCATAGACCCTACTGTGTAAATCAAATACAAATGATTAATCTTTGACATCTACAATAGATATATAGAGGGTTAAAAACCACTTCACAGAAGTAGTGAGCTCTCAGAAAAGATTGGTTTGAAAAGATAGATCATTTGCAGGAAAAAAAACATTTTCAAGTATAAGAAAAAATACTGGGAAAGAGGCATTAAAATCACAGCATAAGGAAGAAACAGGAAAAAAAAAGATGTTAGGAATACATGGAAATGTAGAAATAGCAGAAGAAGAAATGAGAGATTTTGGAAGGAGCAAAGCTGCTGTGGGAAGTACTGCAATGAAGACATTCACCTCATATACATGTGCACGATTTTTTCTAATTTGAACGGCTTACAGAGCTTGGTGTTAAAAGCAAGAATTTTTGTACAGAGTTTTCGACAGCAAAGGAAAGTTTTATCTGTTCATATGGATAAGGCTTTGAGGATCAATTGTTCAGGAAGTCCTCTGAAGGGTGAATGCAGATCTTTTACAAGATGTGGGTCAACATCTGTTTTAGAACTTGAAATCCTGAAATCCGCTGTTAGACTCAAACATGGCAAAACACAGGAAAAAATACGATCTCCTTTTTTATTTTTTGTAATGTCCCACAAAGTTTTCAATGGATTTGTTCAATTTACTTCACATTTTTAAAAATTAAAAGGAGCCTGCTCTTGTGATAGTTTTGTAGTTTGCATAGGAGTCATTAATAACTTATACACCTTCCAGCCTAACTTCTTTGTCTGACACCTATTCAGCTGTAACTATGACAAATTACTTGCACACAAAGGCTTTCCAATCCCTGGAAGTACAGACTGAAGTTGAAACCATTCATTTTTCAGAAGATTTAAACTGACTACTTGGTCATTGCCAGAAGTATTTTGTCAGGAAGGCTTTTTGCATGACAAGTCTAGTCTTTCTTGTTCCTTTTCTGCTTCTAGAGTTCTTTTTAGCACCTACATTTCTGGGCTGATGCTAAAAAAAAAAAGGAATTTTTAGTTTTCTTCTGTAAAGTATTTAAACAAAATATCTTTCTGAATGTGCCTCATTCTCTGCTAGTGGTATTATTTGGCAGAGGAGGATATCTCCAAGGTCTAAACATTATTCTCAATCCATCTTGTATTCAGGTTTGGTCTAATCTATTACAAAAGATGAAAAGGTCAAAAATAGAGCAGCATCAGCACTGATATAATAATTTGTCCCAATCCTTTTCCCTCCGGGAAAGAATTGTATAACATGATCACCCAGTTGTTCAGGTCTTGAAAAGACCTGGAGCCTCATTTTCCAGTTCAAAATCATTTTTCCCTTGAAAACATCTGATACTTGATTTTGACTACTTCTTTGTATTGTTGGTCAAGCAATCTTTAAATTTAGGATTAGAGGCTGTAAAGCTGAAATATCTCTGAAAGAGCAAGTGCAGGATCATTTCAAAACCTATTGACCATGAATGATACCTTAAGAAATAAACAAGGATATCTCCTCTCTCCTTTCTTTGATATGATTTACAAAGGTCTCTGGAAAACCTTTATATTGCTCTGCAGCTCAGAAAGTACATTAAAAAAATATTTTTTCTAATAACAAAGTTTGTATTTCATTTAAGTTCACTTTTTCTCCACTTTTTAAAGTTACTTTCCACTTCATAGGTTTTCACATGTTGTAATAAAAAAGTAAGATTATGCCAAATATTAATTTTTCAGAATTACTAATTTAACATTTTTCCTATGTTAACTGTTGTATCAATGCCTTTGAAAAGGGATTATTTAGTGAACTTTGCACTAACTGTCCATAAGCTTTACTTAGCAAATTACTGTATGAGGCATAATTTCCCTTCTTTATGTCTTCATTTCAAAGACTATGAAGTTGAATTCACCTTAGAACAGTGCTGATGTTCTGTGGTACTCTGTTGACTAGCACTGCACGATGTGTATCGGTGGTTTGGTTCAAAAGAGGCTAGAAATAAAATACTGCAGTAATCTCAAAACTTAAGTAACTGCTGGGTGACAGAAATTGAATTGAATTTTAGTTGTGTAAGTGTTGAAAAGCAATGCCCAAAAGTGTCTTAATATAGTTGATCCTCACCATGTTCTGATGAAATGGGTATCACTTTTTGGTTTTGTTTTTTAAGGGTTTCCACTACCTCCCCCTGAGTTTTGGCTGACTGGATGAGATGTCCCAATCCTATGTTTTGATGGTCAGAAGTAAAATAGTCCATTTAAAGTTTTAAATGCTGGATTGTATATTCAAGAACAAGCTGCTCATGGAGGGGTCTTTGTTTATTTTTTCTTTTTTTTCTAAATTATTCTGAGTTTTTACTAGAGAACGCATACAGTCTTTTTATTCAGACATAGGGTATGACTTGTACTTTCTCTAGGCTTTTGACCTTCCCCCACAGCCATCTTAACCAAGTCCTGTACTTTTTATAATGTCAACCTCAGCACATACTAAATCGTGCCAGAGTTAGAGAGATGCACCAGCTGAAGACAGCAAAGCTGTGCTGGTCTTACTGTCCCTTGGAAAGGCTTCTCACACATGTTAAATCAGAAGAGCAGGCTATGGGAGTAATTGCCTAAAACCACCTCAACTACCATCTAGACTTGTTCAGAAATAAAAGCTACTGAAATGCTACTCTGTCTGTCCTGCTGAGATCTGAAAATCTGTGAGGAAAAACCTGTGGTCAAGGCATCAGAAGTCAGAGAGAGTTCTAATAAATCTTCTGCATTAGTTCACTGCAAAAGGGAGCCACTGACCAAAGGGATCAGCATGGTCTTTGAAATGAAGAGACTTATTAATCAGATCAACTTGGGATCAGTGAAATCTGAAAATGATAACTTTTTTTACCGAGGTAAAAACCCTTACAGAGCTTCCTACCTCTGGAAGAGGGAGAAAAAAAATCAGAATTCCAGCCTCAGAAATATTTTTGAAGTGTTAGCAAAGTGGGTGCTTTAGTCTAAATACACCAGTGCTTAATAGTAGCTGTAGGAGTGATTGGTATAGGGTTTTTTTTGTTTTAAAAGCTCATAACAATATAAAAGAAATAAGTGTACCATGTCAGGATAGAAATCCTATTTAAAATGGGGAAGAAGGTACACCAAATATTAACATTTAAAAAAAAAAATCTCTTCCTGTGCACACAATGAGTTTTGGGTTTTTTTTTTTCTTTTTCTTTTTTTCACATTACCATAGTTATCAAGTAATTCCAGAGATTAGTATCTCATTCAAAAGCAAGCAAGACAGGATTCAGGTAATTCTGGGGAAAATTATGAAGATAATGCTTTTCAAAGTTGTCTAATTTTCCAAATGCATTTATTTTATCAATCCTGTAATTCATTATCTAAAGGTTATTCAAGCAAATGAACACTTTTAATGCTCAGTTTGGCTCTTCCTTCTGAAACTTTTGAAATATTTCTCCAGTGGCAGTATAGAGTGGAAGTAACTACATAAAAACAGTTCTACAGTAGCACTGTAAAACAACATATAAAATATCATTTTGTTATTAGAAAGCAATACAACATAGCTGTGACTAAGAAATACAAAACATCAAACATATTTAAAAAGAAACTGTATCCTCACGAAGCATTATACCTTGGTGTGCCAAACTATATGTGAAGATATCTCTAAAAAGCACTTAGTTTCTTAAAGAGCATTCCATCCAGTGTTCACTTGATATCTTGCAGGACTCAGTCCTGTGTGGTGAAGAAATGAAGATAAAAATCACAAGCAGAGCAGAGTTCCGAGGAACTTGGCCGGACATTAATGATGCTGCTCAACAAGTAAAAGCAGAGAGGTGTGCATACAAGAGGAAGGCCTGATTTGCCCGCACAGAGCTTAGAATCCCTCTCAGATATCTGTCTGTTTACGTACATCCTGCTCATTTTGTAACCATTGCTTGACAGGTAACGAGTAGGAATGCAAGAAACCCAAGGCACTCTCAGTGCAGAGAAACATGGCAGGGGCTCATCCCCGTTGGGCTTGCTGTGAGCTTGAAACCATGTCTTCACTGGCACCTAACAACTTTGTTGCCTTTTTGGTTGGTAGGACCACAGCCTAAGAGTAATAAAAGAATGGCT
>WAAD01038369.1:207575-220195 GCA_013389945.1 Fregata magnificens | reverse complement strand
CTGCTGCCGGCCAAGGCGAGGCAAGTACAGGCAGAGGTGCTCCGGCCCCGAAGCCGAGGGTGAGCTGGCGAGTGCCAGCCCCGCTGCCAAGCAGCGACAGCCCCAGCCCAGGGTGCCGAGAGCCCCCTAAAAGCCCCTTGGGAGATCATGGTGCTCCCAGGGGAGGTGGAACCGGGAGCCGGGCTCAGCCCAGCTCCGGTGGGCGGAGGAGGAGGGTGAGGATGAGGATGATGAAGCAGGCGAGTGCTGGTGAGAGGGGATGCCTGGAGGTCCCCTATCCAAATCCGGTGAGTAATGCCAGGGCAGCCTTGGGAACCCTGGAGGATGGTGATCCTAGGGGAGCCCAAGGAATCTCGGCAGCTGCCTTGAGTGGCTGTGGGTGCTCCCGCTCCCCCACCGCCGCCGCTCCACCGCCTCGCTCCCGAAAATACATCAAACGGGGAGGTGGGTTCCCCCCCACCCCACCTTGGGGTTTCTCCATCGGGCAGCAACAATAATAGTGACTCACGAGCTTTCAGGGCTGTAAAACCCAACTGTAGAGAGAGCAATAAACCTGACTTATTTGTTTAGGCTCGGTTTTGCAAATAAACCCGCGATGGTGTCAGGGAAGTCTGGGGGGAAATTGGGCCCTGGGGGTATTTGCACAAGCACTGGGTGACGGTGCTCCCGTGGGATGCGGGAACCGGGCTCGTCTGCTCCCTGGCAGCCAAGTCCCAAAGTTGGATCCCAAGTAGAGCTGAGGTCTCCCCCCCCTCCCCGCCCCCATTCCCAAATGGATTTAGTCTTTTCCCTGGCTGCTTGTCTTCCCAAAATTTGGAGGATTTGCAGTATTTCCGGAGCGTTGCCCCTGGGGCTAGGGCTGGCACCGGAGCCTGAAGGCACCGCGGTGACGCCAAGCTGCCTTTCCTGGGGAAAAAAAGGATGGCACAAGCCCCTCCGGCAGCTTGGCACCCGCCTCCTGCCTGACAAGGCGCAGGGGAAGGTAAACAGGATTACTTCTCCTTGGGGAGGTTAGATGGGCCGGCTCCCCCTTCTCCTGCCCGCACTGCCCCGGGGCTGGGGCGAGCTGGCCCCGGCACTGGGGGGCACTGGGGCTGGGGGGAGGTGGGAGCCCACCCTGCGGTCCCAGGCGACCTCAGGGAGTATTTTGACCCCGCTCCTGGTGCGGCGGGGTGGGAAAAGTGCCTTTTCTGCCCGCGGTCGCCAGTGACGGGCTCAGCTCCCCGGGGACCACCGTTGTCCCACTGGACCCCGACAACAGGCTCAGCTCCCCGTGTTGTCCCTAAATCAGGGTTCCTCACCCGGTGTGCCACACGCCAATCAACACACTGAGTCGAATCGAGATATTTGTCTTTATTGACGGTCTGCAGAGTGGGGTGCCGGGCATTTCACATCAGCCAGCACCCCTTTTAGAAACACGTGGGGTCCTTTATACAAAATGATAACAAAAAGAAGTGACATTAAAATACCTGATTGATTACTTGTACAAAAGTTCGTCCGTGCATGTCCTACTTTTAGTTTGGCTCGTTGCATTACGGTGGGCTCACATTTACATCTAAGGTCTCCTCCTAGGGGTGTGCTTTTTAGTACTATAATTACCGAAGGGAACCAGAGGTGATACCTTCGTCCTGTCGGTTACCACTAAGTTAGGGGTGTTACTTCACGCCCTGCTGTGGCTTCTGCCCGAACAATGGCTAGGCCGGCAGATATTTGCAGATCTTGGTTTTTAGGGGCTTTCTATTCTTATCATCACGGCTTCAAGGCCGACCATCATAGTTGTTTTAACCCTTCGATATCGCCCGGGGACCACCGTGCCCCGTGGGTGCCGTGTTCCCGCTGCCGAGAGGCAACCACCAAGCAATCGTTTTCTAAGCATCACTGGATACTGGAACAAGGTTTATTCATGCTCCGGTGTTGGTGCGTATGCGGGCACCAGCAGCCAGCGTGACTCACGCCGCAAGCCCCAAAACCTCGAGATGGGGAGGAAGGGGCACGGAAAGTGCATCCCGAGAGCAACCAGGGGGATGGAGCCGCTGCAGCCGGGACGCGACTCTCCCACAGTGGGGGTCATGGGGGACAAGCCGGGTTCTTGGCACTTCACCAAACCCCCACGCTTCTCATTTAATAGCTGAAGTCAGGCACCAGTGACACATGCACAGCTCATCGCCACACAGCAGGAGCACGCCCATGAGCCGGGGGCACCGTGGTGCCCGGCAGGCTGGAAGGAGGGGGCACACGGCCCCGGCGGGACGGGCTTTTGTCCTGGCCACCGGCGGGAGGGATGGAAACTCGGCGGCGCTGGCTGCCCTTTGTGCACGGAACAAAGAACAAGAGCCAGCGGCTTCCTTCACTGCCCAGAACCAGGCCCCGGGCAGCAGCCATGAAGGGAAATGCCGCTTGGCAGAGTGGCACAGGAAGGCAGAGACGGGCAGCGTGTCACCCCGTGAGGCTGCCCGGAGATGCCCGGTCCCCTGCCACCAGACAAGAAACGGGCAGCACCAGCAAATGGCACCTTGCTGGCACACGCCGCAAGCTACAAACATGGAGACGATGGGAACCGTGCTGCCATCGCAGGCGGATTCGCGGCCATGCCAGCATCGCTGCAGCGTGACGCTGCTTTGCATCCCGGCAGGCAGGGTGGGATGCCCAGCTCCGAAATCTCAGGCACCAGGAAAGGCAAACCCGTGGGTGCAGTTCCAGGTTAAGCCCGGTGTACGGGGATGCACCAGGGTCTCAGGGCTGACTCACCACCTCCAACCGATGGTTTTAGTCCCTGCAATTTGTCCTCGCTGTTTATTTCCCGCGGGCTGGACTGCTTAAACCCCGATAAAGCGTTTGGTCACATTGAAGAGCTCTGCTCAGGGTCTGCCTTCCTAAATGAGAGCAGAAGGAAAACTGAGTTATTGGTTCACTTACTCACTTCCCACCCTCTCTTCCACCCCGGCACATCCACCCGATGCCAAGCTGAAGCCCTGCTCGCCCGTTCGCCCGACGACCCGGGGCTGCGGGTGGCCTCCGTCCCCGTGCTGGCTTTGGGGCGAGCAGGAGGGCTTTTGGTGGGGTGCTGTCATGGGTGAAAAAACCAGGGTCGGGGGGGCTTGGGGGTGCCACAGCCCTACGGCCACGCTCGCAAGCCCGCAGCCGTGCCGGCACCAAATGGGTTGGGGGGGATGTATCTGGGAAGATCCCGCTTCTGCCTGTCCCATGTGAGATGATCCGGTGGCAGCTCCCCAAGGGGGCTCGGAGATCTCCTCCGGGCTGTCAGGGGGCTCCCATGCACCGCGAACCGGCACCGGGAACCAGCACCGCCGGAGGCCTGCGCCGCCGCCGGCCGGCCCTGCTGTGTACACAGTCCAGAGCTGGGACCATCTTCGAAATCCTCGTGCCATCTAGTGGGACCTTCACTAACGACAAGGCGGAGCGGGGCTGCCAGCTCTGCCGGCTCTGCCCGCCGTGGGGCCAGGGGTGACAAGGCGGCAGCGGGCGGCTACGGGAGCCCGGCCAGAGCCACATCGCTCCTCCGGCGGTGGAGGAGACCTGCATCAGCGATTAAACAGTGCTTTTAATGAGAAGTGCCTGCCTTCAGCAGAAGTCAGTGTTGGTTACTAATGGAGGGGCTGCGAGCCGGCAGGGCTGCGCCGGGCCGGCACAGGGGCAGCCACGGTCCCCAGCGGAGCGCAGCGCCCGCGGGGCCCGGAGCCGCAGCCCCCCAGCAGCAGGCAGCTCCCGCTGCCCAGAAATACGGCTTTGCAGCCCAAACGCTTCCCCTGAAGAAACCTGCAGCGTCCGCAGCACCCAGGGGATGCTGCCACGCCGCATCCTCAGGGAGCAGCCCCCGAGCTCCCCTCACAGCCCCTCACCCCGGCATTGGGGCGCGTTATCTGGAGGTGTTGCTGGCGGAGCCCGGCTTGTTCCGGCGGAGCACGGTGATGTACCAGAGGCAGACGAAGAGACCTGTGGGTGAGTGGCAACGTGGTCACTGCCGTGGGTGCAGCGAGCTCCTGCGAGGAGCAGGAAGGTGACGAGGACCCTGCTGCTCCCCATCGGTGGGGAGCTCACCCCCCCAAACCGCCCCGGGTGCTCCCCACCGACCTTGCAGGGAGTTGAGGATGGTGAAGAGGTAGAGCTGGGGGACGAGGAAGACGCCGAAGCTGAAGAAGGCCAGGCCCCAGGTGGTGCCCAGCAGGCAGGTGAGCCCCAGCACGGTCACCCAGTCCTTCCTCGCCTGCCCCTTCTGCTGCCCTATCCTCCGCAGTATCATCACCACCCTCCCCAGCACCAGCGTGTTGAAGAGCAGGATGAGGCCGGCGTAGCAGAGGGTGGCGTAATGGACCGGCAGGCTGGTGAGCCAGCACCTGGAGGAGGGGACGCTCTTGGGGACAAGGGCCAGCACCCCCGAGAAGGAGGTGGGCGCGGGAGGGGCATGGCAACGGGTGCCCCCACGCACGGCGAGATGGAGACAGGCAGCCGGCAGAGCTGGGTTCACCAAAAATGGTGCCCGGCAGAGCTATGGCTGGCTCCTGCTGGCCCCAGCCCTGGGTCAGCCCCGGGTGCCTGGGGTGCCTGGCGTGCCCAGGCTGCATGGGGTGCCCGGGGTGCCCAGTGTGCCCCATACGTCCGGGGTGCCTGGCATGTCCAGAGTGCCTGGTGTGCCCAAGGTATGTGGTGTGCTTCCGAGTGCCCAGGGTGCCTGGTGTGTCCGGGGTGCCTGGTGCGCCCAGGGTACGTGCTGTGCCTGGGGTCCGTGCTGTGCCCGGGGTGTTCAGGGTGCATGCTGTGCCTGGGCTGCATGCTGTGCCTGCAGTCCATGCTGTGCCCAGGGTGCCCAGGGTGCCTGGGCTGCATGCTGTGCCTGCAGTCCGTGCTGTGCCTGGGGTGCCAGGGTGCCCAGGGTGCGTGCTGTGCCTGGGGTCCATGCTGTGCCCGGGGTGCCTGGGGTGTAGGGTGTGCCAGGGGTGCCTGGGGTCTACGGGCTCCCCAGGGTCCACAGGGTGCCCAGTGTGCCCAGGGTGCCCGGGGAGCTGGCAGCCCCCTTCACTCACATAGTCGTGTTCCTGTAGCCTTCAGAGGTGCTGATGGAGTGGTACCCGTACGTATCCCTCTTGAAGGCAAAAACAGCCACCACGGTCAGCGTGGGCAGACCTGTGGGCCCAGGGACAGGCTGTGTGGGGCTGTGCCGGGGCAGCCGTGCCGCGGGCAGGCGCGGGCAGGTGGGGCCGGGCGGGTGCCCACTCACCCCAAGCAAAGAGGCAGAGCTTGAGGAGGTAGTGCTGGATGTAGATGTTGTAGACCTTGATGATGAGGAGGAGGAGGTGGAAGGCCTCAGCGGCCATCCATGCCAGGGCGCAGAGAAGGCTGGTGTGCAGCAGGGCGGCGGTGACCTGGCAGAGCCCCTCGGTGCCGTCGGCCAGCAGCGTGCTCAGCAGGAAACTGCAGTTGAGCAGGAGCAGCGCGGCCAGGAGGTGCATGTGGATCCTGGTCGTGTCGTCCCTCAGCCGCTGCCTGCAAGAGGCGGGAGGGCAGGGGGTGCTGCTGGGTGCCTGCCGGATGGCACGGCACTGCATTGCACAGTGTGGCACAGCATGGTGAAGCATGGCACGACACGGCATTGCACAGCCCAATGTGGCATGCGTGGCATGGCACAGCATGGCATGCATGGCATGGCATGGCACAGCATGGCACAGCCCAACATGGCATGCATGGCATGGCACGGCACAGCATGGCACAGCCCAACATGGCACGCATGGCATGGCACGGCACAGCATGGCACGGCACGGCACGGCATGGCACGGCATGGCACAGCATGGCATGGCACAGCACGGGACGGCATGGCACGGCTTTACCTGGAGAAGCAGCAGAGCAGGAGGGTGCAGAGGGTGGCGGCAGCTGAGAGGGAGCAGCCGATGGTGCTGATGTGGGTGAGCGATGCCAGCTGGGCTGGGCTCAGGGTGCCCGCCGGGAGCTGCCGGGAGCGGGGAGGGAGGGGGTGAGCCGGGGCAGGTCCTGCGGGAGCATCCGCCCGCCGGAAAAGGAGGGGGGCTCTTGCAAAACCACCCCCCTGGGCACCCTCTCCTGCAGGACACCCCCCATACACCCCGTACCCCCACATACACCCTGTACGCCCACACCCACCTACACCCACACCTCCAGGGAGGAGGAAGAAGGATGGAGGGGAGAAGGAAGAAGGGGAAAAGAGGAAGATGGAGGGAAGGAGGAAGGAGGGAAGGAGAAAGGAGGGAAGAAGGAAGCGGGAAGGAGGGAAACAGGGAAGGAGAAAGAAGGAAGAGGGAACGAGGAAGAGGCAAGGAGGGAACAAGGGAAGGAGGAAGAGGGGAGGAGGAAAGAAGGAAGGAGGGAAGGAAGGAGGAGGAAGGAGGAAGCAGAAAGGAGGGAAGGAGGAAGGAGCATGGGGGTAGGAGGAAGAAGGAAGGAAAAAGGAAGGAGAGAAGGTGGAAGAGGGAAGGAGGAAGGAGGAAGAAAGAAGAGGGAAGGAGGAGGGAGGGCTGCGGACCAGCAGGACGGCGAAGTAGGTGAGGTGGTTGCAGTGGCAGATAACGGTGCCCTCCCTGTGCGTGGTCTCGCAGCCCTCCCTGCTCCAGCTGCCTGTGCTGCCTGCGCCTGCCGGAGAGCCGCCGTCGGAGAGTGGCACAGCAGCCAGGGGACGGGGACATCGAGGGGATGTCGAGCCTTGCCAGGGCTGCCCAGGGGGCAGACGGGCGATGCCTTTGGGGTGGCACTGAGCTGACATTGTCCCCGTCCTGGCCGCGGCCACACTTACCAGCTCCAGGCTGCCAGAAGACGCAGGTGGCATTGGAGGCATCCTGATGGAAAGGGAACAGAGGGGGAGAGCTGGGGACCCTTTCTGCTCCCTGGGGACCCCAGAAACCTTCTGGTCCCAATGCAAAGAGGGGACACTTTCTCTTTCCCCAAGTCCAGGGGAAACACTGGTGCTGGGGACCCCCCCCGCTCGTGCCCGCGGCGGAGCCCGGCTCACCAGCACCATGTCGTGCCAGAACTGGATCTCCACGGGGCGGCTGAGCCCAGCCACGTGCCCGCTCTGTAGGAAGGCTCCCAGCACGTGGTTGTTCAGCACGGAGCTGTTGTGGGCATCCTGCAAGAGTCGGGGTGCCTGCGGGGAGAGTCCCAGGTCCCCAGGACATCCCACCCGCCCCGAGCATCTCAGTGGGGGGTGGCTGATGGGGCAGGCGTGCTGCTGGCCAAGGATGCTCAGGGGTTCTGTGCGAGGACCTGCGGCTCACCTGGAAGAGGCAGGGGCTGTGGATGTAGACGCAGATGAGTGCCTGCTCTACCCCCTGCGCCCGGATGCCCTCCACGAGCTCCACCGGGAACTTCATGGCGTGTCTGAGCCTCCTGCCGCCGTCCAGCTTCACATCCTGCGCCGGCGGGCAGGGGAGAGATGGGTTTCATCGCCCTGTACTCAGCTAGCTCGGGGGGGTCAGGGTGCTGCCCCGGCTGCCCCCCCCAGCACAACCACCCCAGTTACCAGCGTGACCCCATGGCATCCCCCGGCCCCAGCAGCAGGTCCAGCTCTGCCACGGTGCCTGCGGACACGCAGATATGGCAGCCACTCCCATCTCGACATCAAAGCCCTCCCAGCCCGTAGCACACGGGAGGGCTGGGGGGGGGGGGTCCGTCACCCATGGGTGGGCACGCCTGTCCTGCCAGCCCCGCTATGGGGTGAGCACAGGGCAGGCGGCGTCGCGCCGGGACGCTTCCCCAGTGGGATTTCACATCTTGGTGGGCTCTCCCAGACAGTCTTTGCTCCCAGGTCCCGAGCTGGGGGGTCCCAGCGGGCAGGCAGGTACCCCTGCCTGCAAAATCTGCCTTGGCCTGCGGGAAGGGACCTCCGGCCAGAGCGGTTGGACCTCCCTGGCAGGGCAACCCCGCGGCCGAGGGAAGTACCACGGTGCTGCTGTGCACTGTCCCTTGCACTGGGACAGGGAAGTCACCCTGCACGCTCCCCACCACAGTTTCCCTCTCTGTTCTCACCGCAGGGAGGTGGGGGGCCAGGGCTTCCTGTTTTGTAAATAAGAAGAGCTTCAGGATGGAAATCCTGGCTCTCGGCTGCAGAACACCCCCCGGCTTTAGAAGCCCCTGGATTTATCCCAGCGACAGTGCTGGAGACCTGCAGCCCCAGCTGCCTGTAGCACCCTGGCAGAGCCGTGTCTCAGGAGGCTTTGCTGGCATAAAGCATCCTTGGAGGGTGATGGAAACCCAGTGTGGGCAAGCATCAGCCACCCCAGCATCCCCCCGGCACCTCCCACCGGGGGTGGAGGGACGGAGGGGGCCAGCGGGGTACCAACATCCCCTGGGAATAGCCCCAGCAGCCCTGGGGGGACCAACCATCCTGCTGCTGAGGTTTAACCCTCTGAAGTGCTCGGTCATGAACTTGAACACGTAGGTCTCGATCATGCTGCCCGTGAAGTTGTATTCCTTGTGGTGGGCCAGCTTCTCTTCCAGGCTGTTTAACCTGCACAGGGAGGGTGTTCGGGGCAGGGTGCAGCAGGATTCGGCCCCCTGTGGGGCTGGGGAGATGTGGAGGGTCTGGGGGACAGCGGGGCGGGAGCCGGCGCTCACCTCTCCCTGGCACGGAGGGCGCTGCCGCAGCCCTGCTGCAGCTCCTTCTCCAGGGTGTCCATGTCGCTCTTCTCCTCCAGCTCTGACAGAGCCATTTTGGGAGCTGAGCCTTGGCATACAGCACCCTGCCCCGCTCCCCATCCCGCCCCAGCCCAGGGAGCCCCAAACGGCCCCGAAAGCACCCACCCCAACACCGGGATGGGAGAGGGACATGTCCCTACCTTGAGCCCGCAGGACGGAGGTGGTGAGGCAGAGGACAAGGGCGATGAGCGGTGGGGTGGACATCGCCGTGGTCCTCTCCTGCAAAAGGCACCTGGGACCTGGGCAGCTCCCCGGAGCCCCCACCCACGTCCCCCGGGACCTCAGCCCTTTCCCACGCGCCGGGTGCAGGACACGGATGGGGTCCTGGCGGCTTCCCCCCACCCCCAGTAGCCAAGCCCCACCGAAGCCATCGCAGCAGCAAAGCCCCAGCCTGGAAGCACCAAGTAGTGGCAGCGGACACGAGTGGGGGCTGAGGAGGAGGGTGTTTGCCGCAGCAACCAGGGTGCAGAATGCCCTTCGCATCTGTTTTACCATTAAGGTTGTAAAACTGCAGGGGCAAGGGTTCTGCTTCCCCACCACCACAACCGGCACTCGGATCTCACTGCCATCCCAGCCCATGGTTGCAAATCCCCGGCAAGCAGCCTGCAAGCCAGAAGGGTCGCCGGCATGCTCTACCGCTGTACCGGGGCTTGCTCACAGCAGCTCAGCACCGAGCTGGGGAGGAGGAAGCGTCCCCAGCGCAGGGCTGGGGGGAAGGCGGCTGGCAGCAAGATTTGCATCCATTGCAACGCTGCACGCAGTGCCGCTCACAGCAACGCCTGCTGCTGTAACACCGCCGGCACCGAAAGCAGCTGGGGAGAGAGGCTGTGAATCCAGCGGTGCCAGGGTGCAAACCCAATGCACAAGCGGTTTTTACTGTGGGTGCAGCGATAGGACTGATGCTTCGAGGCGCTGAGGCTGGCGATGGCCAGCGCAGCCGGAGCCTCCCGGGGCAGGAGCAGCAGCGCAGTGGGCAGCGCGTTGGGCAGCTGCCTGCACAGGCTGCCCTCTGACCCCCAACGAGGGACAGCCACCACGTCCCCTTTAGGAAGTTTTGCACTAAATAACCCTTTTACTTCTCACCGACGTAACCCTCGGATCCCTGGGACACCCGATGCAGGCACTTGCCCTGACCTCCCCTGCCGCCCGGCACAGCCCGGCAATGCCGAACGCCATCTCCACCACTGTCAAGCCGGAGAGGGCATCGTTCCCTCGCTGCGCCCTCCAGAAATGGCAGGGTGCGGGTGTCACTTTGGGTGGGTTTTGCCGTCACGGGGAGCAGCTCAGTGCCCCAGCGAGCCCCCAGCACCGCGCCGGTCCCCCGCGTCCCCCCCTCACTCTGGCGAAGCCCCTACCT
Organism: Fregata magnificens; assembly: GCA_013389945.1. Taxonomy (NCBI): domain Eukaryota; kingdom Metazoa; phylum Chordata; class Aves; order Suliformes; family Fregatidae; genus Fregata; species Fregata magnificens. The sequence goes on along the minus strand of WAAD01038369.1, from coordinate 210,159 downwards.
TGGGCAGGGTGCAGCTCTCGGTGTCAGCACCACCACGGTGGGGTCGGCCGCTCCGGCTCTGCCTCCTCGGCGGTTGGGGCAGCAGAAAAGGAAGTGTTTGTATGCAGATGAGCAGATTAAATCAAGAGAGCTTTTAAATTTCCTTTTGTTTACTCTTTTTCACAGCCCGGTGAGGGACCAGGGCAGGGGGGGAGCAGCCCCGGCACCGCCAAACCCCAAGGACACGGCAGATGGCTGCGATTCAGCGTGGCCCAAAGACAACGTGCTCCCCGGGCATGATATAATTAACCTTCTGCCTCTAATGAGCTTCTCCCCACCACCGGCTCGCCAGCAACCCCGTATCTCCCATGCTGAGGAGCCTGGCCGGCTGCTGCGGCAGCACCGACACCACGGCGATGCCCCCGGGGCAGGAGCCGGGTTCCAAGCGGAGCATCGACACGGCACGGTTTGATAAGTGTGGGAAGTCAAGCCAACGGGGCAGAAAGCCAGCGTGGCTGAGCAGGGTCCTGCTGCTAGGAGTCAGGTGGAAAAGGGAAGCGTACGGACATTGGGAGCAAGGCCAGGCGACGCGGGAGGACTGCAGAGGTGCTCTTCACCGCTGTAGGGAGAAAATTCATGCGGCCAAAGCTCGACTAGCGTTCATGCTGGCCAGCACCGTGAAGGACAACAAAGAAGTTTTTTTTAAGTACGTTAATAGGAACAGGAGGATCGGAGATAACATTGGTCCGTTGCTTGATGAGGTCGGTGACCTCACAAATAGGGACATAGACAAAGCGGAGATGTTTAATGCCGCCTTCGCCTCTGTCTTCAACACCGATGATGGGTCCTGGGACTCCCGGAGCCCTGTGTCGGAAGACCGTGACTGGGGGGATGCCAAACTCCCAGCCGACCCTGAACGTGTTCAAGACTTGCTGCTCCAGCTGGATGCGCATAAGGCTACGGGGCCCGATGGGATTCATCCCAGGGTGTGGAAAGAGCTGGCCGCTATCACGGGACCTCTCTCCATTATTTTTCAACGGTCTTGGGAGTCTGGAGAGGTCCCGGTTGACTGGAAGCTGGTGAATGTTGTCCCCATTTTCAAGAAGGGTAAGAAGGAAGACCCTCAGGCCTCTCAGTCTCACTTCAGTGCTGGGAAGATTACGGAGAAGGTTATTCTGGGAGTGATCGAACAGCACTTGAGAGAGAATGCAGTCATTAGTCATCGCCAGCATGAGTTCACGAGGGGAAAGTCCGGCTTAACCAACTTAATATCCTTTTATGACAAGGTCACCCACCTAGCCGACCAAGGGAAGGCAGTAACGTGGTGTATCGGGATATTAGCAAAGCTTTTGATGCTGCCTCTCACACTATCCTCCTGGACAAAATGTCCAGCACGGCTAGACAAGTCCATAACACGTTGGGTGAGCGATCGGCTGACGGGTCGGGCTCAAAGATTTACAGTAAATGGGGTCACACCAGGCTGGTGGCCAGTCACCAGCGGGGCTCCCCAGGGCTCAGTTGTAGGGCCAGTGCTCAACAATGTTTTTGTAAACGATCTGGATGCAGGAGTGAAATGTACGTTAAGTAAGTTTGCCGACAATACTAAACTAGGAGGAGCTGTGGACTCCATCGAGGATAGAGAGGCCTTACGGAGAGACCTGGGTAGGCTAGAGAGCCGGGCAATCACCAACCGTATCAAATTTATCGAGAGCGAGTTCCCGATTCTCCACCTGGGACGGGGCAATCCTGGTTCTACGTACAAACTGGGGGACGAGAGGCTGGAGAGCAGCCCTGCGGAAAGACATCTGGGAGTTTGGGTTGACGGCAAGCTGAATATGAGTCAACAGTGTGCCCTGGCAGCCAAAAGGGCCAACCGTGTCCTGGGACGCATCAGGCAGAGCATCGCTAGCCGGTCGAGGGAGGTGATCGTCCCACTCTGCACTGCAGCGATGCGGCCCCACCTCGAGTACTGTGTGCCGTTTTGGGCGCCACAATAGAAGAAGGATACCAAACTATGAGAGTGTGTCCAGAGGAGGGCGACCAAGATGGTGAAGGGTCTCGAGGGCAAGACTTACGAGGAGCGGCTGAGATCACTTGGCTTGTTCAGCTTGGAGAAGAGAAGGCTGACGGGAGACCTCATTGCAGTCTATGGCTTCCTCAAGGGGGGCAGCGGAGGGGGAGGTGCTGATCTCCTCTCCCTGGTGACCAGCGATAGGACACGAGGAAGTGGAATGAAGCTGCGTCAGGGGAAGTTCAGATTGGACATTAAGAAAAGGTTCTTCACTGAGGAGGTGGTCGGTCGCTGGAACAGGCTCCCCAGGGCAGTGGTCACGGCGCCAAGCCTGTCAGAGTTCCAGGAGCATCTGGACGACGCTCTTAGTCATCTGGTTTAGGTTTAGGTAGTCCTGTGAGGAGCAGGGAGTTGGATTCGATGGTCCTTATGGATCCCTTCCAACTTGAGATGTTCTGTGATTCCATGATACTACAGTTCGATGCTACTGCCAGGATGGAGCCGGCATCCTCTGCACCGTGCCCAGCCGTGACGGCACAGCTCCCCAGCGACGCCAGTTGGCCCAGCCAAAGGAAAAAAGGTCTTTCCCCCCCC
>WAAD01038369.1:174146-196867 GCA_013389945.1 Fregata magnificens | reverse complement strand
TGAATTCCCCTGGGGTGCTCATGTGCGTGGGGTGGGGGTGATGGGGTGGGATGGGGGGGATGTCCCCCTCAGAGGTGAGCGCTGGTCCCTGTCCCTCTCGGGACAGCGGAGGGTCCCTAGGGTGGTGTCCCCACTCCCCGGTCCCATGGGCCACGGGCCACCCTAGAGCAGACCCCGGTGCCACAGGTCAAGGCTTGGGGTGCCAGGCAGCGGGGCCAACCTGGCTCTTGGAAGGGGACACAAGCCATCCCGGTGGCACCCGGACAGGCCGTGGCGGTGGTTGCGGTGGCTGGAGGGGGACGCTGGGGCGTCATTGCTGCGGGATGGCCCCTCTGGGCTGTTCCTGATGGGATGGATGGGGCTGGATCCCCCTGGATGCCGGGGCTTTGGGGACCGGGGCGTCACCTGCACGGAGCAGTCTGGCTCCCGAGCATCCCTGGGGGTGGCCCCATTCCGTTTCCTAGGTTACTGCCTTCTATAGGGGATTTTTCCAGTTGGGAAAGGAACCTGGTCCCTGCCTGGTATCGCCGCCCGGGGCTGGGGGGGACCCCCAGCNTGGTATCGCCGCCCGGGGCGGGGGGGGCCCCCCAGCCCCGGGCGGCGGGACCAGGCAGGGACCAGGCTGAGCGAGGCCGAGCTCGCAGCGGGGCTGGAGGGAGGCTGGGTTGTGCCGGGGGGGGCGAGGTTGGGAGCCAGGGTCCCTTTGACACCCGGTGCCACAGCCAAAACAACCCGGCGGCGGAGCTGGCCTGGCCAGGCAGGAGGTTGTTAACACTGAACCCTACTGATGTCCCACAGCCGGGGCCATGTTGCTGCCCAAGCGAGCAGCCTGGGAGGAAGGAAGGGCAGTGTGAGAGGTGACGGAGACCCGTGGGCGAGGTCCATCCCGCGTGGGTGTCCCCTGGGACACGTGTTGGGGCTGCTGGCGGGGGGACACACCACCGTGCACGCTGGCCTGGCACAGCCGCGCTGGCAGGGGTTAACGCCGGACTGTTCCACTCGGATGGTTCAGGCAGCAAAGGGAGGAGGAAAAGGAGGAGGAGGAGGTGGAGGAGGAGGAGGAGGAAGATGTCACCCGTCGATCTGTCATTTCTCTTTTCCAGCCGGGATGGAGGACGCCGCTAGCACCAAGCTGGGCCGGCGGTGAGGCAGGGGGGGTACGGAGGAAGAGGATGGAGAGGGGGGGGCAAAGGTGAAGGCAGCCCCCCCCTCCCAAAATATCCCCCACCCCATTGGGCCATCGCCATGGCGACGAATTTTAACGACATCATCAAGCAAGGCTACGTGAGGATGAAGAGCAAGNGGCACCCCTGGTTTTGGGTTGAATAAGTGGCATTTTGGGGGCTGTGGTGGCGGTGGGGGCAGGGGCAGGCCACTTGTTGGTACCCAAATCATCCAGCAGCCCCAGGGACCCGGATCCTGCACCGGCCGGATCCTGCACCGGGTGGCACCCACTCACCGGACACGGGTCACCGTGGGGATTTGGGGGGGTGTCCCTCAGCTCCGCCCCCCCCCGTGCCTCAGTTTCCCTCACACCCAGTTTTGGCACTGGGGATGTCCCACGCGTGTAGGGGGGCTGCTGGGTGCAAATTAGGGAGGTGCTGGAGCGCAGCACCCTTAGGTGGGGGTCAGGGGGGTTGGCTGCTCGCCTCCATCGCTCGGAGCCGGCAGCAACGAGCATGCTGGGTAATTTCACGCTAATTAGGGAGAACAAAGAGGGAGCGGGCTTGAGCGGGGCGGCGGGGGGGGGGACATGCTTGGGGACCATGGGTCCGCTACGCCCGGAAGCTGGGGCTGTGGGAGAGGAGACAGGGAGATGACGGGATGGGGGTCCCCTTGGGAGCCTTGCCCATGTTCGTTAATTAAGCTCTGTAATTAGCATTGGCGGGGTGGCGGGGGATGATGACAGCCCCAGGATATCCCCGTCCCCAGCATCCCCTCCTGTCCCCAGGCCAGCAGGGTCAGCAGGACCAGGCAGGGGTCCTGGGGAAGGGGATGGGGACGTGGGGACAGGGTGGGGACGGGGACCCCCACCTGCACCGCGGCAGCCGCCGGCACTCTCTGTCCGGCAGATCTACCGGCGGTGCTGGCTGGTCTTCCGGAAATCCTCCAGCAAAGGGCCCCAGCGCCTGGAGAAGTACCCGGATGAGAAGACGGCATGCCTGCGCGGGTGCCCCAAGGTGAGGGGGTGCAGTGGAGGGGTGCTGGGGTGCTGTCTGCTGCTTGCGGACCTGTGCCGGAGTGGGTCCCTCCTCGCCTAAGCTTGCTGGGCTGGAGCTGGGTGGCTGTTGCCCCGTGCACTCTGGTGGGGGATGCAGCTGGGTCTGGGTGTAGCCGGGGTCTGGGTGCAGCAGCTGGGGTTTGGGTGCAGCAGAGGATGAGGGCTGGGTGCAGGAGCAGCTGGGCTCTGGGTGCCGCTGGGCTCTGGGTGCAGCGGCGGCCGGGCTCTGGGTGCAGCAGCCAGGATCTGGGTGCCACGGTGGCTAGGTCTGGGTGCCAAAGCAGCCAGGGTCTGGGTGCCACGGTGGCTAGGTCTGGGTGCCGCAGCAGCCAGGGTCTGGGTGCCACGGTGGCTAGGTCTGGGTGCTGCAGCAGCCAGGGTCTGGGTGCCACGGTGGCTAGGTCTGGGTGCCGCAGCAGCCAGGGTCTGGGTGCAGCAGCTGGGGTCTGGGTGCAGTAGGGTTGGGTTTGGGTGCAGCCCTCAGTGTCCCATCCCCCCCCACCTCCTCCCCAGGTCACCGAGATCAGCAACGTCAAGTGCATCACCCGGCTGCCCAAGGAGACCAAGAGACAGGCTGTGGCCATCGTTTTCACCGACGACTCCGCCCGGACATTCACCTGTGATTCGGGTACGGGGCAGCACCCAGGGGAGCCGGGCTGGGGGTGCCGGGTGGGCCACCCCGGTTTGGCCGGGGTCACCCAGGGGCTGCCGTGGTGCCTTGCAGAGCTGGAGGCGGAGGAGTGGTACAAGACGCTGTCGGTGGAGTGCCTGGGCGCCCGCCTGAACGACATCAGCCTGGGGGAGCCCGACCTGCTGGCGCCCGGCGTGCAGTGCGAGCAGACGGGTGAGCGTGCGGCGGCGGGGCGCTTGCTCAGGGCTCGGCCTCGCTACGCCCCCCTGAATTATTTTATTTTGTATTTTTTTTTTTTTTCCCCCTCTCCAGACCGGTTCAACGTGTTCCTCCTTCCCTGCCCCAACCTGGACGTTTACGGCGAGTGCAAGCTGCAGATCACCCATGAAAACATCTACCTCTGGGACACGCACAACCCCCGGGTGAAGCTGGTCTCCTGGCCCCTCTGCTCCCTGCGCCGCTATGGGCGCGATGCCACCCGCTTCACCTTCGAGGCCGGACGGTGAGATGTCACCCTTGCTGGGACAGGGACCACCACTGGGTCCCTTCAACCCGCTGGGCGCACCAGGAGGTGGCACTGCTGCCATGACCCCAGGGCAGGCCTGACACCGGGGTGATGGCCACAGCCCGCCTAGGGTGCCCCACGGCCGGGGGGGTTTGGTGCTGGAGTTGGTCCCAGCTCAGCACCATGGAGGGGACGTGAGGACAGCACTTAAAGCATGGGAAGCTGGGCCAGCTGCCACCTGGGGGTGTGTGGTTTTTATCATCCCCTGGCTTGGGGACCCCAGTGATGCCCCGTGCCCCGTCCCCGCAGGATGTGCGACGCGGGGGAAGGTCTCTACACCTTCCAGACGCAGGAGGGCGAGCAGATCTACCAGCGCGTGCACAGCGCCACGTTGGCCATCGCCGAGCAGCACAAGAGGGTCTTGCTGGAGATGGAGAAGAACGTCAGGGTGAGCTCCAGCCCACTCTGGGGACACGGCTGGGGGGGCTCAGGGCACCCCATGTCACCCTCACCCCCTTCTCGTCCTCCGCAGCTGCTGAACAAGGGCACTGAGCACTTCTCCTACCCCTGCACCCCCACCACCATGCTGCCCCGCAGCGCCTACTGGCACCACATCACCGGCTCCCAGAACATGGCCGAGTCCTCCAGCTACGCCGGTGAGTGTCCCGGTCCCCCACTGAGGAGCCGCTGCTCCTCCGGCCCCTGGGGCGTCCCCTCCCCCGCCGGTGCGAGCCCACCCTCTGCTTTGTCCCCAGGGGAGGCGTACGCGGGCGCCCAGGCCAGCTCGGACACTGACCTCCTCAACAGGTTCATCTTGCTGAAGCCAAAGTCCTCCAAAAGCGACAAGCCTGAAAGCAGGGAGCCCATATTGTCCCCGTGAGCCAGCGGGGCGGGGGGACCATGGCAGGGGGTCCCCGTTTTCTTCCCCAATGGGTGGCAAGGATGCGGGCAGCCGCCCCTCCGAGTCCCCAGGGAGACCGAGCTGGAGCATCCTCTGCGCCAAGACCTTGGGGGAGCAGGCGCTGGCTCGCAGGTCCTGGCCTGACATTAGTGGAGGTGACGGCTGTTTCAGCCTCGACTGACTTGAAATATATATTGAATATCCCTATTATAAGAGATTTTTTTTCCTTTTCACATGAACACAAACTTTGTGGCTGCCGAAGAGCCCTTGGGCAGAGATGCTCGGAGGTTTTTTTTTGACTTTTGGGGATCCAGCTGGGAGGTGGAGAAGGGGGGGGTGGGTCAAGAAATTTGGTGTGTTTTCTGCAAGGAGGGGAGAAAGGCTGCAGCATCACCCTGCCACGGGGACGGAGCAGCGCTGGAGGATGTGGCTGTGCCAGGCTGAAGGCGCAGGGCACCAGCATCTTGCTCCGCCCTGTGAAGAGTGGGGTGCTCTTGGGGACTCCCCGCCACCCCTGAGCTGATTTTTGCACTTCTCGAAGCTGTTTAAACACTCGCTGTAGAATTGAGATGTCTCAGGAGAAACTGGTTTTCCTTCCAGGGGGCTCGGCTGGGGTGAGCGGCCGGGCAGAGCCAAGCCCCCCAGCTTTCCCGGGCTGCCCCCACCCCAGCACCCCTCGCTCCTCCACCCGCAGCCGCTCTGCCCAGCCATGCCCCTGGTTTATCTGCTGGTGGGCAACCCAGGGACCGGTTTTGGCCAGTAGCATCTGTCCCTTGAGGGGCAGCTTTGCAGATATAAAAAGTCCCTGGGCAGAGAAGCACATGCCGATGGGGGAAGAGCCGCATTTCTCCATGTACCCCCATTCCCATCGCCCTTGCTCCTTCCTCACCCGCTGGTGCGGCCAGGTGAAAGCCCTGGCCCGGCGGGGAGCTGGGCTTCATGTGCTGAACTCGAAAGCAATTGATTTTTTTCTAGTTCTCCTATTTATTGACCTCCTTTAGAAGGGCTATCTTTTTATTGCTGTGCAAACTTTGGTGTTTCTTTGGAGTCTTCTTTTGGTCTGGGTTGGGTGGTCGGTGGTTTTATTTCCGCCCTTAAAGCTCCAGGTCCGTGCTTTGGGGACGGGGAGTGTCGTGATGTGGGAACTTGTGGTCTGTAAATACTGTGTCTTGGGTTTGTGTAGCTTGTGGCTGAAGCTGGGGAGCTGCTGGCGGGACAGCAGGACAGAGAAGGGCTGCTCCCTGCTCCCCGCAGCGCAGCCAGGTGCAGAGGGGCTCATCAGCACCCCAGCACCACCCGGTAGCACATCCTTCCCCAGGTGAGAGGTGTAACCCACTCTCCTTTTCCTGGCTACACACCTCAGCTGGAAAAGATTTAACATTCAGTACCAAAAATGTTTGGGTTTTCTTTTTTTTTTAAGGAGTTGCTCAATGAATAAACAACCCTTATCCACCCTTCCTGTTTGTCTGTTCCATCCAAATGTGCTCGGGAAGTGCAAGTGGGAGCAGCGCCTGCCAGAGAGAAAAATGCTGATGGGGGGAGATTTCCTAAGGCTCCCGGCAGCGTGCTTGGCTCAAAGTTTTGTTCTGCCTCCAGCCACGGCCAGGACATTTCAAGTGAAGCCCTAAAACCGCTGGGGAGGGGAGGAGGGTGGAGTGAGTTGCCACCCTCCATCAAACAACCCGAGTGGAACAGGGTGCCAGCACCCTACTGTCACCCCCCACCTCCAGCCCCCCACGGCTCCGCAGACATGCCAGGGCACTGGTGGCTCCAAATCCCCAGGTGAAGGAGCTTCAAGCCACTCCATCTCCCAGCTCTTCCAGAATTGTGCCAGTTCGGTTATCTGTGCCATGACTGTCTGGCAGAGCACTGGCCTCAAGGTGAGACAGCCACGCCAGCCAGGGCAGCGCTCCCTCCAGGGACGGGGACAGCTCTTGGGGAGCTGTGCTGCAGCCAGCTGTGCCATGGCAAGGACACCGAAGCAGCAGCCCAGCTGCAGCAGCTCTTCCCTGGAGGGGAAGGCAGCACTGACTCGGGCTGCTCTCTCCAGCTCAGCATGAGCACCCATCCCCACTCCCCGAGCTGTTCCCATGCTCCACGTCCACGCTGGGACGAGCACAGTGGCACAGATGCCTTCCCCTCCCTCCCAGCCACCAGGGTAAGCAAGAGGCAGATCTCTCCAGGAAAGCGTCACCGAGAAGCTCATCCCAAGTCCTGCCGGCCACTGACAGAGGGGAGGAGAAAGGGTGACCCGGGCGATTGCTGCAGTCCTTCAGCCGCTGCCACGGCGGTCACGGTTTGGGACCTGCACCAAGCTCCAGCCCAGCACACAACCCCCCTTGGGGCTGTGGGCACACTGGAAGCTGTCAGCCAGGGGTTACAGATGACAGACTCCTCGCCATCCCAGCTCCTAACGTAAAGATTATATAGCACATGGGTAGAGTCTGCTCCAACGGAGTCTTTAAATACAGCTAAGCCTGCCTGGCCCATCTGGGCTCCCCTGCAGCACTGCCTTCTGCAGCATCTTGCTTACCAGCCCAGCTTCAAACATCTGCTTTAAATGTAGCACTGGATCAGTAAATGACAGGCTACCTGCTGGAGGGGGTTCTGGTCTCCTTAGCAGATAATGTCAAGCGCAGCAATCAGCAGTACAGAGCAATGCTCCCTCCAAAGCAGATCTCATCAACTTAACGTCTATCGGAGAGAAGTAAATGATGTGACATCTCCTCCTGAAGCCCCAGACAAGCTTTCAGGGATGACAGAACACGGTGGGTAAGGCTTTATTCAGCACAGTAAGGAACAGGCATGCAAATAAGGTAGGGTTGTGTAACCGAGGTATGCGCTTCCCAATCCCAAATGCCACATGGCCAGAATCCAAAACTCTGGCCTAAAACTCTGGGATCACTTAGAGGCAAAGCCTGTCCCAGAGATGCTCACCAATTCCCTTCCTGCTTTACCCTACATATCGTGATGGCTTTCCCTGGGAAGGGGGCCCAAGGAAGAGGTGTCACCGACCAGCAGAGCTGGGCCAGGAAAGGCAGAGGGAGATGGGGAGGCAAAAGCCTCGGTCCAGAGCACTGGAACCTTCTGCATTACTCACGCCTGAGCACTCTCTCCCAAGGGGCCACCTCAGTTTATAGTGAGGACATCGCTCTGAATCTCATGGCTCAGCTGGGTCTGGAGGTCGCTCAGTTTCTTCTTCAGGCCAGACAGCGCGGAGAGGACGATGGTCTCCGGGCGCAGAGAACCACAGGACTCCACGTTGTAATAAAACCTGAGGTTACAAGTCAGGGGGTTAAGTCAGAATCTGCTCTGCGAGGAGGTACAAAACCAGAGAGCGCCCACAGAGCGGTTCCAGCCTGTCCTGACCCACCACAGGGAGATCTGCTGGGAATCCCAACCATCAGCATCATTCACCTCCCAACTGGGCAGCAGCCATCGCTGCCCCTCTACAACCATCGCACCAACACTCGTGACTCCACAGGCTGCAAGAGCCCTTCTGAGATTTTTCTCCATTCAGCACTGTGACCTGCAAGCCAGCACACAGCCCCGCGCCAGGGAGTTAGACCGGCTGTGGGCACTTCTGTAGTGCAAATAACCCAGAAGAGGGGGTACCACCAGCAATCAGAGCACGAGAGACCCACATGGGTGAATAAATATCCCAAGCCATTTTCCCTTGCAGGCCTCACACTTCACCGAGTGCTGCACTGCCCTACTTGGTAACACGAACTCAGCAGAGCCATCTAGTATCTCCCAGAGGGGAAAACCTGCCAGGCCTGGGCATATCACCAGTTAACTCCAACTTCTGCCCTGCTTTTCAGGGAACACCAGCTTCCTGGGCTGGCAAACTTCAGCACGGAGTGGATACTCTTGTATTAATGAAAGCCAACAAGACGCACTCAGCCGGTCTCCCCGTTTTCCAGCTGTGGCAGCGCATTCAGCTTCTTACCTCTCTGGCTTCCCGTTGGGGTCATAGGGAGCCTGAGCATCCTCCTCGTCAATCTCCGAGTACTCGCTCTTGGGCCTGGAATCAAAGAGCAGGAAAGGTTAGCACAGAGCCCACGCTCTAGCCTGACCCCACGGTGCCCAGGCACTCTGCGGCACTGTTTGGCCCCAGAGAGCAAGCACTGGGCTCACGACCAGCAGGCAAAGGAACGGTCATCAAACATCAAGTCACAGAAAAAAAAGCTCAGTCCCACGTTGCCCTTTCTAGCTCCTCATTAATGCCACACAGTCACCCAGCAGCGCTCCAGCAGGAAGAGGATCAGCCCCGCTCTGCCCAAACTCAGTGAGCCCTACGCAGGGTACTGTGGCTCCATCCACCTACACCGGCACAATCTTGCAGGTGCTCACAGCGAAGGGATGCCGATGCCTGAAGGGACTGTATTTATGGAGCCTGGACGCTGCTTATGGAGCAATGGACCTTGTGTTATCTTTTCTTTCTACTTTTCACTGGGCCAAGAAAAGACCAGAGCACTCCAGCACTCAGTCTGTGTAGCACGGCTGAGATGGGAAAGCTTGGTCAGCTTGTGCCCAGCAGGAAACCAACTCCTGTACTTCAGACACCAGCTGCATCAGTGAGCCCCGTCCTGATGTCCTGCACCTCCACTCCTCTACACACATCGCTACCAAAATCACTGCAAGACCTGTGCATCAGCTAGGCCAACACATCTTTCTACCCGTTGCATCCCTTGGCTTATAGACCATCATACCAGAGAGACTGTTTGGAAGCACTTAATCCATGTAAGAAAACCCAAAGCCTTGAGCTGTCTGAGAAGCCAGCACAGAAAATCCCATGCCCACCAAGGTCTCCTGCTGGCCTTCCTCTGCCCCAGCGATGTCAAGAAAGGCTGATCCTAGCACCCTATCATCAGCTGCCTTAAATAAAACTGCACTTCCCAAACAAATCCTCTGTCTGTAACAAACCACTGAGAGAGAAAGCGTTAATGGAGCTGGGTCTTCACGTTACTTGCAAAATCACCCACGACCAAAAAGAGGGCAGAGGTTTCCACCACCACAGCTGCTTTGAGAGTCCAGCTGCGCGCCAGCGCTCTGCCAACAGCCTCAAAAAAGCAACTAGCATGTAAAACCAAGCCAAAAATAATAGCTAGCCTTGGACAGCAGAGGCCTTTGTCTCTGTATTGTCTTCATGGGGAATCAGATGAACTTGGAAAGACAGACGTATCATCAGGGAACAGGCAGCTCCAATGGCAATCTTTCTTTGGGGTTTTTCCAACTTCTACATATATTTTGTCAAGAACTTCTTAAAAACTGTTTCCCGTTACCCAGCTTGTTGTATAACACACCAGGTTCCTGAAGACGCAGCCGACTCTGCCACCGAACAAAAGAATCCACATTAGCAGCTGCCTTGGGCCACCCAGCCAGGGAAGCGCCTCACTGCCAAGGTACGTGGGCTCAGCCACGCACCTGGGGCTGTTCTCCGCGACACCGCCATCTCCAAAAGCCCAAACTCTCCTAAATTCACACTGTGACATTCCCCGTCCAAAAAGGCGGCAAACCCAATGATACCTCAGCCTGCCTGGCATCTGTCTGTCCGACACAAAGTCTGTCACTTCATCACTGTCAAAGACTTACTATCTAGCATTACGGAAACGAAACCAGAGAATTTATACAACACCAAAATGAAGCCTAAAATGATTTCAAATCCTGATTTGAAATTCCACATCACAGAGACATTCTTGCTTCTCAAGCATCCAATCTATCAGTCAGACAATCAACTAAACTTTGGGGCAATTTACCTGCCACAAATCATTTGGAAAGTTCAAAACTATCCAGTTCCATCCCCAAAACTGCTGGTGACAAAGGACAAGCCAGCACATCAACTCTTGTGACATGCTCCTGACCACAAAACTGCCAAGCAGCATCCTCCTTGGCTCCGCACCACCTCACCACAACCAGCCTCTCGCGGACTTTCCCCGCCCCCAACAGCCTGGTCTGTAGCTGGCAGTTCCCAAAGTCCAGCTTCAGTCCACATGTACAGATCAACGCTAAACAAAATGCCCATTTCCAGATTTCCGGCACTACCAGCCAGCCTGGTTCCCGCTGCAGATCCCAGAGCACCGCCCCGACGAAGTGCTGAAGGAGCCGAACGCCTGGCACGTCCCGTTCTCACCCAGACTGACTGAACCGGACCCATGAATGTGCCCTACAGAGCCCATCAAAGCCAAGCAAGGTTCGCTCCTTCCATCCATAAAACAGGGCTGGGATGGCTGCAGGCAGATCCCAGCCCATTTCATGCATGTTATGGATTCACCTGCAACTCCACCCTCAGCGACAAAAGGCTTCTCAAGTGCCCCGAGTACAAACCTAGCCGCACAGGATCTCTGCGACAGCTCCTGAGTAGAAAGCCCCTGGCAGTGCAGCTGAGGTGTGAAATCTAGGCTAACTGCACCTCCGGGAAGCTCGTTTACTGATAGCTAACTGAGCAAGGGACAGAGCAAGGCCATGCTCTGCGATGGGTCCGAGTGCCCAGGCTCAAAGCGGACAGTGTGGAGGTACAACAGCCCACTACCTGGCTGCTACTGTTTGCAGCCGTTTGCAGAGTCAAATTTGACAGCACGGAGCCCGGCAGCGACAGGAGGAAAACCCGCTGAGCCCCTTCTGCTGCTCAGCCTCCTCTCCAGCTGCAGCTCTGCTCAGGCTTTTGTTTCCACTTGCTCAGCCCTGGCTTCTGCGGTCCCTGCACCAAATCCTGCTCCTGTACCGAGGTCTTCCCAACCTTGAGTGCAGCTCTGGCTGCTGCCCTGCTGTTACCACAGCATATCCACCGCCCCCTCTAGTCCCTGCTCTCAGCCTGCCTTGGCTAAAGCACCTGGTTCCTCGCTCTGCCGCTGGCTCCAGCGTGCTCAATGACAGGATGTCTGCTAGGCGGTCACTGGGATGCAGAGCCAGGAGCAGCTCAGGTATCTACTCATGGAAAAGTGCTGCTAGGTAAAGTCCTCGCCCTGACCAAAGCAGGGCAGCAGCTCTCCAAAGCAAAATCATGTCACTTTTAGATGAGACACAGCGTACTATCGGTGCAGAATGATATCTCAGAGCAGAGGAAAGGGCCAGAGAGGAAAACTCCACTGCCAGAGCTCACGCTCCAGGAGCGAGGAGATGTGTGGGTGAAATCAGAGCCACACGCTGGGCTTCCTCAAACAAACAGGGCTGCAAAATCAGCCTTGCAACCTAACCTTCCACTCTTTGCTCTCATAGTAACCTCTTCCACCTCGCGCGGACCTATTCCTTCCTCAGACCTTACCCTAATCTACATACCACTTGTGTAGGGAAGAAGAAACAGGAACGAGTTGTGGGAAAGAACATGAAAGCAAGCGAGGTAACACGGCAGCGACAGTATGTGAGCAGACGGTAAGAGGTGGCCACAAACCAGACCACCTTGCAAGCAGCTGCAACCAAGCGACTGGCTTTGGTACCCTAACACAGGAACAGAGTCTGCACGAGGGGAAGCAACAGGCACGCTCACGATCATTTACTGAGCCAAATTATCCCCAGGGCTGAAACGTAGGCGCCTGCTGGAAAATGTTCTCCAGTCCCTCCAGACAGACATGAGGACATACCACTCCTCCGGTTTGGGGTACACGGTGTGCCTCAGCGCGTTGTCCGGGTCATACTCGAAGGCTACGCCTGCCGTGGGGTTCCACTTGGCGTGCTCCTTGCCGAAGCCCTTCTTGGCATAGGCTCGCAGTCTCAGCTCCTGGCCCTTCCGCAGCTTCACAATGAGGATGTCTGTGGAAAAGCACACGCCCGTTCGAGAAGGCTGCAGAGGAGAAACGAGTGGGCAGATCACACTAGGGCAAAGGCAGGAATTTTTAGTGCCCAGGAAGATGTCACCAGAAGCCAGAGCTCGCTTGGACTCTTAGAGGGGCTCGTCTGTGTCCCCAGAGAAGCTGGGAAACATCTTGCTAAGTAAAAAGGAGTTGCACATACACCCAGAGGCACAGCTCAGGCCCCCAGGCAACAGCGGACGGCACAGCATTTTGCATCTTTGCTGTCTCTAAGCTCTCACAAGGAGAGAGAAGCACCCTCTGACCCCGGACTTTAGTTCTGGGGATAGCCTTGAAGTGGCATTAAGACAAAATGCTAACCCCACTGACACAGTGATGCTGGTGTCTCTCAACTGCCAGCTTTACAGCTGCCTTACAGTTACACAGCTAGTAAAGGAAGAATGAGCTCAAAGAGCCTGAAAGAAAAATTCATTTCCTCCTCCAGCTCTTATTCCCAGTGAACCGCTGCTTACCGTCCTGCTCCACATAGTCATTCGGGTCATTGTCTCTGCTCCGAGATGTTACCTGCAGAAGAACAAAAGCAAGCAAATTAATGGCAAGATCAACCTTTTTCCCCCCACATCAAAGAGCAGTTGCGTACAAAAATTAGAGACTGCAGAGAGCCACTCCAGAGTGACTTACAGCAACAAATCCAGCCCACCCTATTTAACGGAAATCGGGACAATTCAGGCAGCTGCAGGTAGGTACGCAATCTACCACTCCACCAGCCTGCTCGCCTCCCGAGCTGCTCTCCCCGACAGGTCAGAGAGTGCTCCAGCCCAGCCCAGTGCCGCCGTGTGGTTCTGTGACACAGCGCAAAGTCACTCCCACGAGTGCTGGCAGGTGACACACAGCACTCACAGCACCTCAGCTGAAGCAAGCAAGAAACAGCGGGCTACAGCTAGGCTTTAACCAGGCAGACACTGTCACCAGCCACCAGAAGCAGCCCCCAGGTTGTGGTGACATCCGGATGCGGCCTCAATAGCATTTTAAAACATTCTCCCTTTGCATCTGTTCTGCTTTGGCTCTGCCAACCTTCCCCAAGGCGAATGGGCAAGAGCCGTTTGGCAGCAGTGCCCTGGCCCGTGCTCCTCACACCTTGCCATGCTGAGAGCCAAGAACCAGAAAACCAGAGGTCTCTGGGTTGCTGCCAAGAGGCTGACCTTGCCCGAGCCCCGGCCACAAGCGGGCAGGAGAAGGCAGTGACACAGCAGCAGGACACAAGCACACACGCTCCAAGCATTCAAGGCAAGATGGAAGGGCTCCCAAGAGTTTGAGATGAGGGATGCCAGATGAGGCTTTAACAAGGCCATACTGCTTTGACATGCCATCAGAGAGCAAATGAAGGACAACAAGGCGAAGAAGAGGCGGACGTTGGCACACACTGCTGTTTCTGCAGATATTCCTGCTTTGCTCTCCCACTACGTTTTAAGTGGGGCTTTAGGCAACAGGAAATGTGCTCGAAGGCCTTGTTTTGTCCATATCCCATGTGTTCACCACCCCTGCCTCAACGGGAACGTAGAGAGGAGACTCGCTGACAAGCAAAGGGATCGCACTGACCGGTATGACCCGGGGGTTGTTGGAGATGAGATCGCGGGATGTGACGTGACGAGTCTGGTCTTCATTGCACCGGACATCAAGGGTGAACTCCACAGAGCACTCCGGACAGAACTCATCACACGTGCAGTCCTGGGACAGACACGGGTCAAGACCTTTACGCCAAACCTCTCCCAGAAAGAAATTAGTAGCGCTTCCCATCAGATCAGACACCCACTGCCATCAAAATAAGCACCCACGATATTTTGCTTGACTCACCCTGGAATACTGCATCTTATCCACAATGTCATCGCTGGTGAGCGGGATGAGACCTGTGGGAAGAAGGAAAATGGGGGAACGTTTGAGTGAGGCCACGGGCGCACCGACCCTCCTGCCGAGACGGGCAGAAGGACAGCAGCCTCCCGACAAAGGTGCTTCAGTGTCCCCAGACCGATTTCACCCACGCCCTCTGCCTTGCTGCACGTCTTCGTCTTCCTCCCCGTGCCTGGCACTCACCCAGCCTGTGTGCAATGAATTCATCATGGAGCACGGAGGAGTTGGCGTCTATCTGGACCCAGTCGATGGCTGCAGAGAGGAAAAAGTCACAAGCCGAGAAATACTTCTGCGGGGAAAAGCTGAGCGGTTCGCGAGGGTGCAGAAAACGTTACGGAGACTACGGCAAAGCCGAGACAGCATACAAGATGCTGGCTAAACGCGGGTAAGGTGAGCCGAAGATGGAGGGGAGAATGAAGGGGAAGCGACGAGAGTAACGGGGACGGCAGCCCAGGGGCCCGCGACCACTGTAAGCCAAAGGCGGTACCTATGATGGGGACCTCCGCGATGAACACTCTTCGAATGGAATTTGCCACCCTGAGGGAAAGAAACACCCGTGTTTAGGCGTGAGGGAACACGGAGCTCGCGGCCTGCCCGCAGGGACGCGTGAGGGGANCACCACATCTCCCACCAGTCCGCGCCCCCCGGCGGCCGCCGCCTCCCGGAAGGCCCGCCCGGTCCGTCCCCGCCCCGCTCCCCCGTTCCGCCGCCGGTCCGCCCTCAAAAAGAGTCCGTGCCAGGCTGGGGTGCGGTTTTATTGGTGCCGGGGAATGGCCGGGCGCGGCCCGTTCTGCCTCCTGCGCCGTCGTCGGCGGCGGCTCCCTCCTCACCGGCGCTGGTTGAGCCCCGCCAGGTTCCTGATCTGTGGGGCAGAGGGAGAAGGGGGTTAAGTACCGGTGCCCCGGGGCGGGAAGGCCGCGCTTCCCGAGGCACGAAGGCCTTTGCCCAGCCCCGGAGGTTTCCGCGCTGCTGGGCGGCAAGCCTGGCTCCGGGAGAGGCCACGGGAGCGGGGGTGAAGAGGGGAGGCCTGTGCGCTTGCGAGCTGGGAGGTGGGGGCGACAGGCACCGTTTGTCGTCAGGGGACGGGGGTGAATGCAACAGGGTTAGAGAAAGACGGCCCCAGATCCAGCCACAGGCATCCCCCTGACCTGAGCCGGCTCTCTAGGTCAGTAGGTTTCAGCTTGGTTTTATTTCTGTGGCCGCACAGGCCTCGACGGTGAATTTAAGCCTTTGAGGCATTCAGCTTGCTCCTCCGTTTTGCAGAGACCTGGAGAGCTCAGCACACCTGTGCAGCAGTACACTCAGCACACCTGTACGGCACTCTCAGGCGTGGGAGTTTTGGGCTGGTCGCCCCTAATAGTTAACGTACTGGGATGATTTTGCCCTGAAACCAGCTGGCTGCAACCCACCCCCCTTCAGAAGCAGCCTGGTTCCTCCTGTTTATCTGCGCGGTGGATCTGCTGCACGGACAGACATCTCGGCCCCAAACTGCAGGGATGCGGTCTGCAGGAGAGCGTTGTGTTGACGTACAAGAGCGCAAACAGAGCACGGGGATTTCTCTAGTGGAGGATCCTTTTGGCATACGCAGGTATGAAAGCAGAGAGGCTGAGAAATGCTAAAGATATGAGACGATTCCACCATAACTGCAGGGGGAAGGAGGTGGGAGAAATTCTTGAGAACTGTTTAATACAGTAAAAATGATTTCTGATTTATCTTCCAGCCTGTTTGTCTTGTACTGGTAAGCACAAGGAAAACGTATTTCTGATAACAGGGAAATCACTTTGCTGCTAAGTGCAATGGGAGTTGTCCAAAAACAGAATCACAGGGAAGCCCTGAAGCCCTTCAAAAATCATTCCTGGGTACACAAAGGACTGTTTCCTACACCAGAGGAAGCGCAGCTCCCCCTGCGTGGACACAAAGCAGTCCAGGATGCTACCAAGACGCGAATGGAGTCTTGGAAGGACACTGCAGTCAACTGAAACAGCTTGAGGAAGTCACCCTGCTGTGGCTCAGGGACAGGTGCCACCTCCCGCGCGTCCATGGGGGCACGGACCTTCCGTCAAGATCTCCAGCGCCGGGACTGGCAGAGGAAGAGATCTTGTGACAAGCGACTGAGAACAGTTGCATTTATTCTGATCGCCTGTCTCTCATCCCTAAAGCTCACCCTGCAGCTTCAGACTTGATCTTTTATGCCCTATTACAAGTTCTTTCACCACAAAACAGTGAACTAACTCCAAACTACCCAGAAAATCATCCTTAGATGTAGTTAACTTAGGAAAGACAATTCTTTTTCATGCTCTCCTCTAGATTTGGGAGGAAAAACATGCTGACATTCAGCATGGAAGGGTAGAGAAACAATTCTGCCCTCACAGCCCTGATGGTTTCAGCATTACTTACAGTAACAGCAGCTCCCATCAGGCCCTGGACAACGGCTTCTCCGGTTGACTGTACCTAGGAGACACAAGGAAAACATGACCTGTTGCTTTCTTCTGCAGTTACACTTGTGGCCACCCAAACACAGAGAACTAATGCATAACAAACACGTATTTGCTACAGAAAGGTGCTGACAGAAGCCAAGCACTGCAGACAAATGATAGCCAGAGATAAGAAAGACAGAAGAGATTTCCTGGGAATATATGTCTCCTAACCATCAGGCCAGCCTGACAAAGAGGGCGCCTACGTGTCATTTTACTAGAAAATACATAAGCATTTATTGGTGTTGAACCGACAGCATTTATGCCATCACCCGCCAGTACAAGGTGGTCTCTCAGCAGACGTGTGGTCTGCATGATCAAAAAGCCAGGTCTGTCTGCATATATATTTGGGGGAGAAGGGGGATGCCACATGTACACCTTGCCCGTAACGTTACCTGGTTAGCTGTATTGCCCATGTTCATGGCATCAGCTACTCTGTTTTCCAGGAAGCGCCAAGTGTCCTCGAAGTCAGGGGATGAATCCTGCATCATCACCAGCTCGGTGGTGTTGTAGATGCCGGTGAGCACAGCCCGACGAGTGTACCAGTTAAACTGCAAGGGCATGAAATGAGAGAGAGAGAGAGAAAGGTGTGACCTGAATGCAGCTCAAGAATGCAGCTCACGATGGGATGCAGCGGGCCACCAGCCAACACCGACATCTGACAGCACAGCTGCTCCCGTGGCACCAGAGGTCACAAGTACGGTGTGTAAAACTGCTGAACAAAACCGCCACCACCTGCTTCTGGTTGCAAGCAGGCACCTGCAGCAGACAGCGAGGAATTCTCCCTTGCCCAGCTAGCCTGCGTGCATGGTGCAAGAGTTCATCTTTGCTTTACAGACTGCTAGCAGGCAATGCAAAGCTCCGATTCTAGATGTGATTAGATGAGAAACAGCTATATTTAGTACTGAACTTGCGCTGCAGTTTGCACCACATACAAGCACGAAGAAAGGGAACAAACAGAGGACAGAACTGTGCAAGACAGCACACAGAGATACACCTTTCCCAAGTCCTATCATTGAAATACCAGTACTGCCTGCTGAATCACTAAAGGCATCAGTACGCTGCTGGCAGCAATGCTGTAGGATGCATTACCACAATAGGTTACACAATGCAAAGATGCACAAAAAAACCTCAAACTCTTCAGTTTTTCCAGTTGCACTTGCACCACTGGCAGGCGAAATATATAAACATTTTTAAAAACGAGTCTTCAACTTCATTTGCTGCTATTACAGTGATTAAACTATTTGGGTACCTGGAAAAAATACTGGTTGTTCCATTCACAATTACAAAGCAACAGAGAAATGAAAACACTGGCCTTGATTTTGAAAACAACAGTTGGCTCGAAAGCTCTACTGTCTGCACCACAACCTGCAAATTTTGACAGGGGGAGAAACATGAGGGGTGTTGCCACTTGCAGCTGGATCTCTCAGGTGCCCGAGACCAAACTGTTCATGTTGATTCTCCTCCTGCTCCAAAAAAACCACCCGAAGGGGTCTCTGAGGCATGGGCGTACTCTACCTAGCTCCTGGCGTTGTGAAGAGGGCTCCACTGCGAGTGACGTTAAACCCCTTTACAAGGAAAGAGGGAGGGGGCTCAGCACCACAGCTTCCCAAGAAAACTCTTGTAACCGGTCAGAAGGTGCAAACAAAAGACAGACTTCAGAACCTCTCCTACTCTCTGTGTCGGTGATGAGGCTTTAGGAACAGCTCAGTGCAGACACTGACTCCGACGTGTTGATTTGACTTTCATAACCCGTAAGGGACTTGCAGTTCCTGATGCAATCCCCGTCTTTCAGTTCTTTTCTGGTTTATTCCTTTAATTTTTCTGTCATCTTACTAATTTTTCACTGCAGTAGCTTCTCTTTTATAGGCAGATAAAAGAAACTTATTAAAGTAGTTTGTTAAAATGGTTCATTTAGCTTTTCCCATCTCTCCCTACTTCTATATGAATTACAGTAATTTATTAATTGCTTTAATTAAGGTTATAATTTTCTTTTATTTCCTGCCAGAAAGCTTTAATAAGCTACTGGTATTTTTAGGTAGGTTCTTTAAAGGTTTTCAAGTCAAATCTGTAAATGTTACTGCTGGTGGAAGAGACAGCTGCTTCGACAGAGACGCTGCTCGCTCACTGAATACTGGATCAACTTCTTAGTCTCAAAATCTCAACAATTTTGTCTGCGTCTTCAAAAAAAAAAAGAGCACTTAAAAGAGTCTAGGAAAGTAGGTCCTTTTAATTTGCACTAATCCCATTGGCACTAATTTGCATTTAGTCCCATTGGCTCCTAAGTCTCTTTGGAAATTAGACTATAGCTTATAAGGACCCTTGGGTGCTTCTGAAAATGTCTTCCTCATTCAACAAACAGATCATTTCAAGAGAGACGTGGCCTGACGCCTACTCCAACCCGTCATTTTGCTGAAGTGCCGAGGGGTAGAACCAGCCGGTCTGCAAAGCACAAAGACTTACGTCTGTGGACTGGTCTCCAGCATAGTGCCATACATCATCGATCATGCTGGTGAGGAGGTTGAGGCTGGAAGGGATGTTATGCGGGAGCAACAGGATGCTCAGAGCCTGCGAAGGAAACACACAGATAAAGTCAAAGAGAGAAGGACACAGCATTAAAGCAGACCAACAATGCTCTGCTCTGTTATCTTTTCCCTGTTGCTGTTGACTTGTCTGCAGCTCCCAGTGACAAGTCCTCCCAGATCTTTTCAGCTAGCACCGGTCTTTCCGAGCAGCAGGATTTGCGGGGAACGTACGGTGGGGCAGCCTCGGCCTGTACCGGAGCCCAAAGCTCCCCGCTCAGCTCAAACACCGCTGTGTTATCTCTCCCGAGCTGCCTCTCCAGGCACAGAAACACAGCACAGGCTGAGCTGACTCACGCTTGTGCTATGCCCCTACGGGCAGGGCGTCAAATCTCTCGTTTCTCTGAATTTGACTTCGAAGTCAAAGCAGCTACGGAGGGCAGAACAGCCAGCCATAATGGCCCTGCTGGGATCCTGCAGCCTTTGAACGTAATAACGCAACGCCAGAAGAGTCACAAACCACCCACATCCTTCACAAGACAAGTTATGCTAATCTGCAACAAAAACATGAATCCCGTCTTCTCTCTCTGCAAGGAGTGCAGGATTCGGCTGCCCAGAGGCCAGCAGTGGTTCTGGACAACAGAGGCTGACTTTGCAGCAATCTTTGCAGCCCAAGGTTGGGAACTCTCTGCTTGTTACTGAGGCCACGATTCAACTCCCTTCTCACCCTGGGAGGAAAGGTTTGAGACTTAAATCTGAATTTTGAAGCACGGAGCCCTCTCAGTTCACAGATCTATCCTCAGGTTGCCAAGGGTTTATCATTCGCACACTAGGCAGGCAGTTTCTTGCAACAGAGCAGTAGTTCTGCACTTCCAGGCATCAGAGGATACCAGCGCAATCGGACAACGCTGCAAGGAGCCTGACTTGCAGTGACGCTGCAGATAGGACTGAGCAGAGACACGGGTTATCCCCTGGGGATCCCAGATGGGTGGAGTGAAGGACGGAGAGGTTTGTCTTTCCGGAACTGCAAGAAATAGTTGTTCTAAGGACACCTTTAACTGCCTTCTTCCAAGGGTGCTCTCCTCTTGAAGGGTATGAATCATCTGAAACCAGCGAGGGTTTCATTTACAACCTTGAACTACTCTGGTGGAGAGACTACGTTGAAGGCCACAGAGTGTTTAAAATACACAAAGAGAGACAATCTTGATATTCATTTTATACCTGGGGCCATTTCTCAATATATGGAATCAGCATCCTCAGTCTGGCTTCCACAGCATCCCTCAGGAACTGATCTGTAGGCTTCTTCCTGGGTGAGGAAAACAAAATACAACTATGAAGAACATGCAAGTTAAACTCAATTCTGAACTTGAAAGACTGATCTCTTGCCTGCCTCAGCAACAGATATGTAAAGTATTATGTGTCCTTCATGCCTCTGGTCCAGCTCTGTATCTGGGAAGGTGGTTTTATTTGGGTAAATTACATTTTTTATTTAAAGTATCTGTGTCCCAGGTGGCCTCTCTCTCTATCCAGTCCCCAAAGCCTGCCAAGAAAGATGTCTTTTCACACCCAATACTCACTCTGCTTTGCCCAACTGCACTAATTTTTGTTCCTGCTCCAGCAGTTCAGACAGTTTGGTGTTGCACTGAGACACGAAGTGCAGGACCAGTTCACTGCCATCACTGTGAAACATCCCTGCGGCAGCAACAGAGAGACCTAGGGTCTGTAGGGAAGAAGGGAGAAGCACAGGCTGGGTCATACACTGCTAAGCAGGATCCAGCTAGAAAATACGTTGTGTTTATTTTGTGAAGGAAGTTATATGAATTTAAAGAAAGCAATGCTGCATTAAAAAGCTCTTCCTGTACACGGTTTTCTCTCTTTAGGATCACCACTCTACATTGTGCCTTAGTTTAACTCTGACAGGGTTATCCTGGAGTAGCTGGGACACATTCCTGCCCAGTACCATTTGCTGACTAGGGTGCATCGCCCAAGAGTATGTGGGGGAAGCATGCAGGCCTGGCTGTCTTTGGACTTCAGCTCCATCCAGTTTTCAACTGGTTCTTTGCTTCTCTCCCCACATACCTTGGCTCCCTCTGCAATGGCTTCTGCAGTCCAGCCATGTTCAGGCACAAACTCCAGCGCTGCTGTGAGGATTCGATGCTGCAGCTGCTCCTCGCTCTCATAGTCCTCAGACTCCTGGCCGCCCTGGCCAGTGTAACTATGAGAAGGTATTGTTACAGTGAGGGGAACGTCACCATCAAACATCAGCAACCTGGACTCTGCCACTCACTCGCTGCCACCGCTGCGTGCAGGCATGCTTTGAGATCTGCTTACTTAGTTTAAATCTCACCTCCTCCTGTAAAATCCTTCCCTTTCCAGAAAAAGGATTCTTAACGAACCTTTGCCGTGAAAGGAGAAGAGAAAAATAAGGGAGGGCTCAACCTAGGTGCCTACCTGGAGACCAGTCAGCCTCAGATTCCCCCTCCCTTGAAAAAAAAGCTAAACTATAAGCTTTTCCAATGGGAGTTTTATAGTTATAGGCATATGGACAACATATTGTCCATATTTTGTGTAGATTTACACAAAAATCCAGAAGCGAAGGCTTGCGCTTTGCGGACCAGAGAGGTTCCCTCTTGAAAGCAAGTCCACGGCAGACGGTGCGATTTGCACTGTCACAGCAAACCAGCCCTCCAGCTGCTGCAGTCTGAGGCTCCGTTAACTCTGGATCTCGTTGTCTCCGAGTTTCAGATGCGCGTTTCAGGAAAGCAAAGCCGCCTGATCCCGCTGTCGGCAGGACAGCGCTAGAAATTGCTAGCGAGTTACCTGGGGCGAGGGCCCTGAGGTTCCTGTTCAGGCTGGTGATCGGCTGGATGCGAATCGAACTGCTGCTGAGAGGAAGATGCCAGCGGCTCCTTCTGCTCATCAGAGACTCTCCTCAGCACAGCTGAGGCCTGGAGAGGACGCTGTGGTGGGGAGAGCTGGCACCTGACCACTAAAAGGGAAACCAGGAGGGTCAGATGTCTCCTTCCAACAAGAGGAAGCACAGAAAATTAAGGTGAAGAAGAGAGTTGTGGTAAACACCGCTGAAAAGAACAGAAGTTTGTAGACACAGTCTTTTTTTACACTCCTGAGAAGCGCCCCGCTCAGTCGAGCTCACATTGAATTGATGAAAATAAAGTGAAAATGTTTTGTGAGGAAAAGAACCGCGCAGATGGCACATATTGCAAATAGAAAGGAGTTTCCCAGTCTTGCGCTGGAAGCCAGGTACGCAAACATGCGCTCGGTCCCCTGCAGCACACCCTCTCTCCTTTTGGGTCCCTGGTGAAGGAGAGGAGTTAGAGGGAGGTGCTGACCCCCGAGCTCGGGGCAAGAGGCGAGTAATACTCTGGAGAGCGAGCGGTCTTAACGGATACAACACGGCTGATCACGATGCGTGTTTCTCAGATGACTCAAAGGCAACACAGCTTTCAATTACAGCTACTCTGCGAGGATTTTTAATTTAACTGCAGTGAGGTGTGGGGTTTTTTTAATAAGCTGGGGTTGCATGGCCCACACCTTAAAAAAACCCACCACCAAACACCCCCCCCCCCCACCCCAAAGCCCCTCCGGTCCCCTCGCACGCCGCTGTGGGGCAGGTTCAGGGCCAGCGAGGGGCCGGCTGAAGGGGTCTCCTCGCAGCAGGCCCCTGCACAGCCTCCTTCACCCAGGGTGAAGCGTCCCAAAGAGACCCTCGTGGGGCCGGGCTGCGCCCCTCCGGCCTCCCAGCCCGGGGCCCGGGGCCCGCAGCCACCGCCGTCAGGGAGGCCTCGACCCG
>WAAD01038369.1:151016-174029 GCA_013389945.1 Fregata magnificens | reverse complement strand
CGGGCCGCGTCCGCAGGTGAGCGGGGTCGGGGGCGCCTCCCCTCAGCGGCGGGGGGGGCCTTCCCGCGTTGGCCGAAACTCTCCTTTTTTCCCTTAAAAGGCCTCTCCCGAGGCCTCGCCTGAGGCGGCCGCCGCGGGGGGAGGGGGGGCGGAATTCCTGTGTGACATTCCTTCACGTATCGTGCTCCTCGTCCCTGTCCACCGCTCCTGGCTCTGTGATTCAGAGGTTTATTCTGCTCTTTCTGCATGAGGGGATGTGTTTAAAATATTCGCCTGCCGTAGGGCCCGTGCGGTCGTTGCCGGCTGCCCGCCGCGCATCGCAAGGTAGGGAGCGCTCGGGAGGCCCCGCTTCAAAGTTTTGACGGGCTGTACGCGATATCTTGAAGCTGGAAACCTCCAGTATGGTTTAAAGCTCCTTTCTTGCCCTGTTCCGCGCAGTCCTGTTCCTCAAGGACCGTTAAATGTGTGTAAGTTCAGATAAGGGCCCAGCCCGGCGTCTGCCCCGGGTCCAGGCCGTGGGCCTCCTCCCTGGCGCGGTACAAAGCAGCCTGATCCCAACCGGCGGGAATCCTCCCCGCTGCGACGGAGGAGAGCGCCTGCTCGCTGTCTTCACCGAGCCCTGGCCAGCCAAGAGCTCGCCTGCTTGAGCAAGCCTAGGTCGTTGTAGTCGAGAGCTGGAAATCCTTAAAAGGAAGACGGCTGGTACACAAAACCTTTCATTTTAAATAAATTCCACCTTCTACTGGGAAATAGACGGGAAAACTATTGCCCCCATCATCCCATTAAGAGCTTGACTGGGCATTCTTTGATGGTAATTCCTAGCCTTTATCCTGACTGAAGGCAGACATAATGTCACATCTTTGAGGACTACGGTAGCTTCCTACTTCCTTTAGATTGCATCTCAAAAGATTGATGCAGGCTGCTGTTGCTGTTGATGTAGTTTGGGCTCTGACTGAAGCCTCTTCCCTTACGCTGTGCTGACGTTATGTTTGGGATCTGCTGGGGTATCTTATTTGTGAGCCTGTCCGGAAAGGTCACAACCCACTGTTCCAAGAGGAAGGTGTGACTTTGGATTCTCCGCCCCGCCCCAAATCAGCCCAACAGCTTATGTATCTTTTGAGTTTTTCAGCCTTCTGCCTGGGAAAGGTGCGTTTTTAGTGGGATTAATATGTGTGTTTATTGGTGTTACTCTCCGTTGTAGTTGCTTAGCTTGCATTGCATATGCATGCAAGGCCAACTGTGAGGTGCTATAACCTGTAGCGTACATCCAAGGTCTTTCACTCCTTACCTGGCTGGCACCGTGGGCTGCGTTAGCACTAATTCCTACCAGAGTAGCTCAGACAAGGCACAGAGTTGTCCCATTCTGAACTTGTTTGCAGTTTTCAGGAGAGAGGGGTCCACAGCACATAGAGCCAGAGGAACAGCGGGTCAAAATCCACTCCACACCTGACTGCAGGCCCCTGAGTTAAATTTGGTACAGCATATCCATAAGCTATGCTTTCATTACAACGTGGTGGCAATAAGGCATCACCCAGGATGCGTAATGAATGATTTCTGGTAAAGACCTTGCTTACAACAGGCTCTTCCGAAGCAAGCGTGTGGCTTGTAGCTAATTAAAGACACACTGGGCAACTAGTGTGCTCACCGGTGCTCTCTGTTCTCTGGGGTCGTGTTAAATTAGAAAGAACATAGGTTTGCACTGGATGAGTAGAGTGGAAGAGGCTAGGTAATTTGTTTCAGTACCCGGTGCTGCTATGAGTGCAGGTGATGATATGACACTATTGTGACCCTCCTATAGTGCAGATTTTCTTCGGACTCTGTCAGGAATGCAGTCTTTTATAAAATATTAGTGCAGACGGGTTTCTCAAAACTGTCACTTCACTGCCCATTCTGTTCCCCTCCTCCCTCCGTGTAATTGCTCGCCCAGCGCCACCACTGACAAGAATTGAAAGAGCCTCAATCTGGAATGCTGGGAATGCCGAAAGCTACTTTTTTTTTCTCTTTTTTTCTTCTCATGTACTGTGGAAGCAAACTCTGCTACGTCATGTCCTCAGTAGGAGAGACAAGGCAGTGTTTAATGTCAAATAGTTGTCACTAGTCTGGAAATCCAGAAATCCTGTATATGTCTCTATTCAAATCTGTAAGGAAAGCAGGTGAGTGTGGTTGTTGGTTTTCTTTTTAAGCATGGCTTGCAGTCTCCCTGCAAAACTAGCCTCTGAAGTAGAAAGAAACTGAATTATGCTCTTAAGTGTAGCTATTTCTTAGTGTCATGTTAACGCTCAGCTTGTGGGAACTCTGTGCTGCCTGTCTCCAGAAAATAATCCCCATTTGTTAAAACAAGTCGATGCTCTGTGATGAAGTCACAGTCCACGGAGGTTCATGCTGCGCCTGACGCTTACCCTTCCTCTCTGTCTCCCCCTGACCCACTCCTCTCTCTGCCGCTGTCAGGTTTACTGCTGCTGTGGAAATGGGGGAGTACGGAGTTGCGCCAGGCCAGCGCGTGGCCATCATCTGGGACAGCTCCTCGCCGGTTGAAGCCCTGAAGGATTTGGTGGATAAAATTCAGGCACTGGTGGGAGCTGATTATCGTGTCTCTGTGGAAAACATTAACCAGCTGTCTCAGTGTAAGAACGAGCTTAATTTTTCACTGTTTCATTTAAAGCGAGAGGGTGCTTCTGTTGTGTGAGCTGCCACCTTCCCTGGTTTGTAAGTCAGCGTTCAGAACAACAGTAGCACCTACTGCTAACTCTTAGCACTGGCTGTAGAGCAAAGAAAGTGATATACCCTGGTCATGCTTCCTATGACTGGTGTCTTTATTCAGTTATTGCTGTTGTACACAAGCGTGAGAGATGAGGAGGGAGGTGGAACTGATGTATTAAGCAAAGCTCTGTGTGCGTATGTGTAAAATTGTACGAGCTTCCTCTTTCTTTCTTTTCAGCCGCTCACAGGGAGTCCAGTTTCGATGTAATTCTCTCTGGCATGGTACCAGGCAGTACGGCGCAGCACAGTGCGGAGGTACTGGCAGAAATAGCTCGGATACTTAAGCCGGGGGGCTGTGTCCTCCTGAAAGAACCAGTGGTTACAGAATCAGGTGAGAGAATCCGCATCAGCCTTGCTTTCATGGCAATATAGCAACTCTCGTGAGGATTAGGCTGAAATGGAAAGGACAGGAACCCTGACTGACATTCAGAGATTTTCATTCTCCTGACACAGTAACCTGAATAGCAAGGTTTTTATCCTGTGTTTCAGCTTGTAGCCGTCAGAGATGTTTGCAGTCACTCTCCTTCTATCAGAAGTGCTGGGCAGGCTTGTTCCTAAACTACGTTGAGAAGCTCAGTGGACACTGGTCTTCTCCTAGGGCGTGTAATGTTAAATAGTTGCAGGTGTTATGTTTCTGAGAAGCTTCTGAAGTGGTTTTAAAAACAGGTGACAGATGCCAAGAGAAGCTGTCCCAGAAGCCAGCTGAGAAATAGTTATCCAGAAAAGGTAGAAGTGTTTGGACTAAGTTTTAAGAGTAAAGCCAGAGTACCTGCAGCTGAAGGAACACACAAGGGTGTGAACACAAGATTATTTCTCTGTCTTATACTTGACCTGCATTCAGACCTTGCTGGCACAGGGATGCTCGTTCAGGATGGAAGTGGGAAGTAATATGCCGCCTGATAAGAACAGAAGCATCTATGCTGACGGTGTTTCTGTTGGCACAATCTACAGTGCTGAAAATGGTGATGTAAGTGGCAGCAGAAGTGCCTTCTTCAGATTGGGAAGATTTGCCAATGCTTTGAAGCTGGCAGTGACTCTGTGGTGCAGGGGGGAATGTCTCTGGGACAGAACAAAGAACGTGGAAAGCCTGGAGAAGATGAGGTTTCTTTTTTCCAGGCTGGAATTTGGTGGACTTGGAATAAAGTGCAAGTGGGACTAGTGAGAGAGGGTGAATGGATTCTGTTCAGCACAGTCCCGTGCCCAAGTGAAGAAGCCTGTAATGAGTTTTTGATTAAACAGTGATTGTAATAGCTTTTGCCGACGAGAACAGGGCTCTTTGAATGTTATGTTTCTGAATGTAATGTTCATTTAGGAGTCCGTGTTTTGAAAACTTCATGAGTTGTTCACTTTAATATCTGGAAATGTTTGGGGGGATTTTGTTTTTTGGGTTTTAGGGTGGGTGTTTTCTCCTTTTTTTGGTGGGTGTAAATTGGGTTGAGGAAGGTTTTGGCATATATGGAAAAGATCTGGAGCTAGACCAGCTTTGTGACCCCTGGCTGTTATTTTAATGAACAAGCTGCTTACGGTCTTTCTGGTTTGTTCCTGCTGTCAACTAGAAAGGGCCCAATTTTAAAGCAGAGGTTTGGCTTGAGTACTTCCTTCTAAAGCTCTTCTAAAACTCTTCCAGGTTTCTGAGTGACCTCTGTTCCTGTTCTTCCCTCCTCTTACTTCCTGCTTTTGTGTCTTCCAGGAAATAACAGCGCAATCAAGACAGCAGCCAAACTCTCCACAGCTCTGACTCTCTCTGGCTTGGTGGAAGTGAAGGAGGTACGTATGTACTAACCGCTTCCAGAAACTCCCTCGTGTAGTTAACTTGAAATGCAGATGGCAATTCCTGGGGACTTGCTGGGTGACAAAGTGTTTAGCTACCCTGGTTTAGTGAAAATCTGCATGGACACTGCCTGCCACAACCGTTAGTTACTGCAAAGGTAGCGTTTTTCTTCAGGATTGAAAATGCCAATGGTCTGTGTTCACTGGAATGCTGGACTGGGTGCTGAAATAAGGGGCTCTGCATGAGGTTAACCTAAAATCTTACATTGCAGCTGCAAAAGGGAGCGTTGACCCCGGAGGAGGCCCAGTCGGTCCAAGAGCATTTGGGTTACCAAGGCAATGACCTTCTCATTGTTCAGATAGAAGGCAGGAAGCCCAATTTTGAAGTGGGATCCTCAAGTCAGCTCAAACTTTCCTTTGCCAAGAAGCCTGGTCCTTCAGGTAAGGAGTGGTGCATGCTCCTGCGTCACCCTGCCTCTCAGGTGACAAGCATCCCTTGGAACAGGGAGATGGCTCCGGGGTAGGGAGCACTGCCATAAAAACCTGGGAAGCGGGGCTTTCTGAAGTTGTTTGAACTCTATTTGTTGGGAGTAGATGGGGCAAAGGCTGGAGAAACTACTATTTCTTCCTTTGTTTTGGCTCCAGGAAAACCCTCTGTGGACCCAGCCACTGCCAAGCTGTGGACACTCTCTGCCAATGATATGAATGATGAAGAGATGGTATCTGGTCTTCTTTGTGAGGCTTTGCTGTTGTTCCTTCTCTCTCTTCTTCTTTCCTACTCTAAATAGTTTCAGTCATGCCTCTTGGGAAGCTTTACAACTTAAGAGGTAGAAAAGCATCCCCAGGGCAAAATATCTCATCTACTGTGTGAGGCCTTGAGAGCCCAGAGGCGTGGTGAGGGCGGAGAGGAGACATGGATAAGAGGGCACAGCTGCAGCACTTTAATGCTAGTGCTACAGATAGCACCATTTCTTTGAACATAACACAGCAATGTCATTCCCTACTGACAAATCAGTTTCCTGCATGTTATCTTCCATGGTGTGTTTTCAGGATCTTTTGGACTCTGATGAGCTGTTGGATTCAGAGGATTTGAAAAAGCCAGATCCATCATCCCTCAGAGCTCCATCCTGCAAAGAAATGGGCAAAAAGAAAGCCTGCAAGAACTGGTCAGTGCTGGAATTAGCGTATCGGTGCACCTTTTAACTGTAGCGTTAAACCCTTAGAGTTGGATGGTTTTTAGAAAGATCGTAGACACTTTGCCATTCTTCAGAGCATAATTCTCTTGGTTCACGTCCTTTCTTATCTTAACTATTTGGATGTAAATCCACATACAATAAGAATTGACTAGCCGCACCAAAACTGCTACAAATTACCACACTGATATGATCAACACCCTTCTTGAAGGGGGCTACACAGTTTGTCCAGCCTTGAGTAAAACCCTGGTTTCTCAGATTTCAAGGAGAAATAGCACACATAGCAAGTGCTGTAGGGTCATTTCCCACTCAGTTTAAAACTTGAGGAGCGTGTTTTAACACTTGTTATACAAACCGTGGTGTTGAAGAACAAAGTGAAGAGCATGAGAGTCCCAGAGTCAGCTGTGTTGTGTGACAGAGCGAGGGCTGTTGCGTGGAGTAGGGCTGGAACAAGTGTTGGTGACTCACAGCCTTTAAGCAGAAAGATGCAGGTGACTTCTTTCTTTTTCTACAGCACATGTGGCCTGGCTGAAGAGCTGGAACAGGAGAAGAAGAGCTCACAGCCCAAATCTGCCTGTGGAAATGTAAATAGTAATTTTTGTTTCTATACTGTGGTTTGCAGTACGTGATTTGTGTCTAAGAACCGTGTTCTCTAGTGACTGCTCACTAAGCTGGCTTCCAAACACTGCTTGTGCAGCTTCTGCAGAGCTTCAGCCTGTTGCCCTGTGCCAACATGCTCTGTACCGGTGCATGTTGTCTGTTGCAGCGCAAGTGCCGCCCATGCAGGAGTCAGAGTGAACAGCGAACCTTAACCTCCCTGCTTGTGTGCTAACCGGTGATCTGCTGAGGGAAGATCGCCTTATGGGAACACAGGGGGACCTGGTCGTGGTTAGGGGGCTGCCCAAGCCCGGCATGCAGCCATGCCCGAGCACACTGGCTGAGGTGGGAACTCACTTCTTCCATGTGAGCACAGTGCCCTGCACAGGCTCTGCTAACCGCGCTAGCCAGGCACGTGTTGAGAGGGTGTACAAGGGAAGTGGTTTCTGTGCTAATACGTGCTGAGGAGCGTGTCATCTCTTAAGCTGGAAACACCGTATCACAGGGGGAGAGAACTGAAAGTTGCCACTGCCACAGAAGGTGCTTTTCTTTCTCTTGCCAGTGCTACCTGGGGGACGCGTTCCGCTGTGCCAGCTGCCCTTACCTGGGGATGCCCGCCTTCAAGCCTGGAGAGAAGATTCTTCTGAAAGAGAACCAGCTGCATGATGCCTAACAAAGACGTCTCTGGATGTCCTGCGAAGGACTCCTCTGCTTTTCCATCAGTCTGAGGTTCTTCCTGCAGTCCTCCTCATCCTCTCAACCTCATGTTCTCTGGCCAATACTCCTTGTCGGGAGGGACACTGTGGGCACTGACACTGCGGGCACTGACACTGCTGTGAGCTCATCACTTGTAATCAGCCTTGGGCTACCTGATAATCTTTGGTGACAAGTGGTCTCGTATGTATTAGACTTCATGTTAATGCCTTGTTTTGGCTGGCTTGACTTGATACTGGGATGCTGGTTGTCACAGCATGTCCCACCAGTAGAGGGAAGTAGAGTCAAGTGTCAGGTTGACCTCACGTGCGTGTGGCAGGACTGGTACTTCCCTATGCCCATGTCGTACAGCTCTAATTTGCCCTGATCTTCCCTGATGAATCAGCAGCTCTGGCTCAGCTCTCAAGGTGACACTGGGCTCCTGCTCTCTTTGAAATTTGAACCTGCAGTTCATTACCACGTGAAGGTGGCTCAGCAGCTCCTGTTGCAAGTCAGCAGCAGTGACTGCACTTAGCAGTATGTACTCTTAGCAGTGCACGTGAACTCCTTGGTAAAGTCTGGCAGGCACGATGAATTGCCAAGTGTTTTGGCAGCCTGCCGATGATGTCCCCTGCACCCACCTATTTCCATCAAAATGAGAAAGATTCAGTCCCACTGAGAAAAATCCTGCCCTTAAGGCAGGGAGCAGATTAAACAAGACCTGTCTTGTCCTCCCACACCTTTCTGTCCAACATGAACTGATAACACAAGGGCAATCTGAGACTGTCGCCTCTCTTGGTGGTTGCCAAGTGAGTTACCTGCAGTGTCCAGTAAGTAAGAACGTAGCAATAACTCAATTTCTAGATGATCTGTGGACACCATCTGCTCCCGCTCTGCAAGATACTGACTACTCTTTATTTATTTGCGTAATTACTGCTAGTGAAGCATCCACGCAGATGCGGGATGAGGGAGCTGTTCACCACCTGTGCCAGGCTTGTGTCTCACCCAGGGAGGGAGAGGAGGAAAATCCAAAGTCAGTGTCTCAACGGGGTTTGCTTTGTTTGGAGCTCTTGCTCTACAGGATGTGACTGCTTGTTGTGCTACCTGAGTTATACACTAAACTCACAGAGGGAGCTGGGATGAAAGGCTGTTCTGTTCTTGAAATAAAAGTGACCAATAGTAAAGTGTTTAAGACTGGTATTAGTGGCGTTCTAAGCACGTCTTTCCTCTTACTCAGCTCTCAGTGATTTCTGGAACTGTTTAAATGTTGGGTTGCACCTTGGAGTTCTCCATAAATGGTTCCACTGAAAACATGACGCGAATACGTGATGCCCACTGGGAAGAACAGAATCAAGCTGCCTAGATTAACTTTTTTATTCAGCCTAGATTTCAGAAAGAGGCTTTCTCCTGGTTGAGTGAGGAGAAGGCGGCTTGCAGGGAGAGAAGGGAGGGAGTCCTTGAGGTGTGCAAAGCACCCTGTGTGGATCAAGGGGCAGGTGCTGTGGTGTGAGCTGTGTGGTACTCCGTACTTATGTGGGAGCCAGAGGGGAATATGAGGGACTGGTGGCAACAGAGACCTCCGAGAGCTTGTATGTAGAGGGACAGCTGCCCTCCGGCAAGAGCATGGCTTTCCCAGACCCCTTCCTCACCTGAGTCCTGGCTCCCTGCCTCTGTCGTCCAGGAGAACAAGTCCCAAGGAGACACAAATCTCGTGATAAACCTCCTGTCCAAGAAATGTGTTAGAGCTCACATCTTGTGATCTAAAGAAATGGGTAAAAGCCTCTGCACACCTATGACCTTTTGGGGTTTTATTGCCTTTTTTCAGCCTGGTAGCGGAAGATCAGATCTCTGCATGTCTCCATGTGAAAGGTTCCTGATAAAGGCACCTGAACTCTGCTTTCCTTTCAGGAGTAAATAAGAGAGGGAGGAGGCAGCGGCAGAAGCTTTTGTTTTACAGTGATTCACTGAACTGGAATTTAAACAAGCTGGAAGCACTTTCAGATACTGCTGAGTTCGGTTAATAATGGTTAAGGCTGTATAATCTTGTTCTCTTTAGTGTATAATCTTTAGTTCTCTTGCTGTGTGAGAGGCCCTCAAAGGGTGACAGTTTGGCAGTGGAGCATCAGCTGGGTGGGAATATGCTCTGTCAGGCTGGTTTTGAGGAGTATTTATCCTTTTAGCCCCCTTCCCTTGTCTGCTACAGTCTCCAGCCACCCTGCTTGCCCTCCTCTCCTCCCTCATCCCCACCCCTAGTCCTGATGTCTGGCTGCCCACCCTGCGCCTGGGAGGGTGGCACTTGTCCCTCGAGGGTGAGCAAGCGGAGGCTGTGCCTAGAATAGGATAGAGTATTTCAGTTGGAAGGTGTTACCTATAATCTAAAATAACTCCTGAAACACACAAAGTATGTTCAGAGAGGAGGCGGCGTTTTATTCTGCGCAGCATAAAATAGGTAAGGGATATTTCCACAAATCAAGCACACCTACTGGAGTTCATTTTGACATTTATACATGACGGTTAACACACCATGCCTATCTAATACATAATCATTGACCTGACTAAGCATCCTCTTCTTCCATCGGTCTGTATCTTTTCTGCTTAGTTTTAAAGCTACAGCGTGATCTTAATTCACTGCGCATGCTCACCAGGAGTGGGGGGGTATTCCTTTTGTCCCTCAGTTGGGTCAGTGGTCGCCATCTCCCCCTGCGGGAATTACCTTCCCCCCAGTTACCGTGCTTCGGCACCTTCTGGGGCAAAATGTTCCCTTTTATCAATGGTGACTACACCTTTGTGGCCTTCCTTTATCTTCACACCCTTCTTTGTAGCAGGATGTTCCCATTGTCAGTCCTTGAAGTTCTACTGATTTGTATTCTTTTAGAAGGTTCTCGTTAGTGAGGCATGTGTTGCTAATACCCTCTTATCTGGCCTAAGCATTATTTACTACCTTGAACTGTGATCCTTGCTTAACTACTACTAACTCCTGCGCTATTTCTATTTCATCCGAGAAGAATATATATTCGTTTGAGGTAACAAAGGGACCTACAATGGTCATCTGGTCCAACTGCTTGACCAGTTCAGAGTTTGACCACCCTCTCGGTAAAGAAATGCTTCCTAATGTCCAATCTCAAACCAAACCAAACCTCCCCTGGCGCAGCTTTGAACCATTCCCAGGCATCCTGTTGTGGGATACCAGGGAGAAGAGATCAGCACCTCCCTCCCTTGCAGCTGGGATGGTGGGAAGGGGGCTAAAAGGACAAACTGAAGGAGGATGCATCTGCTCATCCCCTTCTTGGTGGCTGTAAGTCACATCCCTCTTCCCTCGCTGGCTCATTGGCAGCCTCATCCTCCCCATTGTTCCTCCTCCAGGCCAGGGACTGGGGCAGCTTGGGGGATCCCACGCATAGCAGGATGGGATTTGGGGCTGCGACAGCTAGACAAGAGGGGCCAAGGGCATAGGATTCGGTCCAGGACTGTCACCATAGGAATTTCCTCACCTCACCTCTTCCTATTTCTACTTGTGCAGCACAAAGAAGACAGACGTGGGGTTTTTTCCAGCTGCAGAAGCACAGAAAGCCATCTGACGTGATGAATGCAGGTCCTGAGTGCAACTGGCTCGTAAGCAGGAGGAGTTACAGGGGACCGGGAGGGGCCCTGGTGCAGGGGGGATGGATGTGCCTCTCCTACCCGGTTTGCTCTGGACAAGCTGTTTCCCATGTCCAGCCATCTCCAAGGGGGTTTTTTGCCAGCTTTTCTGCTCCACTGCCTCCCTCCAGCAGCTGTGCCTGCTCAGGATCGCCTGGTCCTTGTCCCGTCAGCTCTGCAGACCCCAGCACGCAGCAAAGCCCTGTGCCGTCGGGTTCTCCTCCCAGTACCACTGGAACCAGTTCTGGTGAGCATCATCTTGGGGACATAGAAATAATCTAATTAAAAAAGGGGGGATTAAAATAATCAGGGAGGCTCCTCCAACCCTCCCCAGCAATAAAACTGAAACCGAGTGAATTGCCCCTGTTTTCCAGGGGGCTGCGAGATGCAGCCCTTTGTGCTGCAGACCACGTGCCAGGCCAAGCACCGCATTGCGGAGCTGAGCGTCTCTCTTGTTCCTCTTGGCAGGTGAGATCAGCAGCATTTTTCGCCCTTCTCCTCCTGCCTCTCTTAGCGTCCTTTGAATGCCCCTTTTTACCCTGGAGCCTGTTCAGGAGATGCTTTATGGGGTTGTTCATGGAGAAACACCCAAGTGCGTCTACCTCTGCCTCCAGACTTGCAGCCTGGGATGACCCCTTGCACGGCTTCGACTTGGGGAGGCATGAAGAACTGTGGAGTTCAGCACTGGCTCCGCGTGCATGCCTGCTTTCCTCCCCTTGAATTAGAGCAGCTGCTTTTCCTCCTGCTGGGAAAAGCATGGCTGTGTTGGTGGCCTTCAGAGGCCCATTGGTGCAAAGACCTGGAAGCTTTTCTCTGCATCTTTGCAGCTTGCTTTACATGTGCTACTTTGCTCTTAAATAAATGCAATGCCCGCTGGTAGCCTTCCTTCCTGGAGCAATTTGGTCTCCTGGATGAGAAGGAGATGCTCTGCGAGACGGGGAGGGACGTGTGCCCTCTGCAGAGCAGGGAAAAAACCTCTCCTTGTGCCTGGCCTGGACACCTCTGAGAGCTTCAGAGGTGTTAAAGTTCAATGAAACTGCTAGCAGAAATATGATTAATCACCCAACGAATTAACTGCTCTTTTTCCTCAGCCTGAGCCATTTTCCTTGCTCCTTCTTCTGACTCTTCTGGTCTCTCCTCTCCTTCTCTTTCTCCACTCCACTTCCTTCCACCTCTCTCTTTCTGTTCTTTTTCTAATTCTCTTCTGTTTTCTCTCTTTGCTGGCCTCTCTCCTTCTCTCTTTCACGCCATCCAAGTACACTGCAGTCCTCCCCACTGCCACCCTCACCCATTCCCATCCTTTCCTGTTCCTCCTCGGCTTGATTTTTCTTTTTCCCTTTGCTCTTTCTGGGTTTTCTCAGTGTGACCTGGGTCATGTCCCTGTTCTTCCCCACGTGGATTCCTGCTGCTCTTCCACCGAGCAGGGAGCGTGGTGGAGGCCAAGCCGCTCCTGTGTGCTCCAGCACAGCTGCAGCTTTGCTCAAGACCTTGTGTTCTGCTGAGCCCTTTCTGCGGGAGGTTCAGCTGAGGACCATGTAGGAACCGGGCTGCCAGTGGCTGCGGCACTGAGGACTTGTCCACCAGTGCCCAAAAGCACCATCATGGTGGGCATGAAGCTTGGGGACCACATCAGGCAGCGGCTCCTGGGGAGCTGCAGAGACCTCCCTGGCTGCACCCCCTAGTACCTCTCTTCTCCAGAGGTTGAGTGGCTCCTCCGTGCTCTCCCCAGTGCTTGGTGCTATGATTCTGCCCTAAAAAAAACCCCAAACTGGGAGAAGCAGCACTTTTACTTCTGTTTCTCTGCCTGACTCAGGCTTCCTCCATGTGGTGAGCAGAGCTTGCAGGGCGGTGAGGACATCCTCCATGCTCCTGGCGTGGAAACCCATCATGGACACCTCGCCCACCTGCCTTGAGCGCACACAGGGACAACGGGGACCTCTGTCTGTACAGAGGTGGCACGTACACGTTTGGGGCAAGGAGAGCATTGTGTTTATTATCCCTTCACACACTTGCTTAACTGCTTGTGATAGCATCTTTCTGAGAACTGAAATTCAGAGGCTCAACTCTGGCCGTAGCCGCTTCACGTTTTTAAAAATAGGCAATGGACAAAGACACTGACCCCACTCTTCCTGCCTGCACTTGCAAAAGCCCCTGAGATCTCGAAAGATTGTCTCAGCTAGTTCCTTAAGCAGCCCTGGCTGCATTTCTTCACCTCCTGCTCACTCGTGTAACTGCTCCAAGACTGTTTCACGGCCTCTTTCCTGGTTCCTTGTTAAAAATGCCATTCCAGATCTGATCCCCACTAACCTTGGGCACAAGGGAGGATGCACAAGCAGCGCTACAAACATCCCAGCTTTCTCCACCTCATCGGTTAATGACTCTTTCTTGGTGAAGCAATGGGCCAAACTTTTCCTTTTCCTTTCTCTTCTTAAGGCAGTTAAGCAAATGCAGAGCCTTTCGCAGCCCTTGTTAGTCTTAACTCATTTTGTACCTTAGCTTTCCAAGTTTGCCTCTGCAATTTAGTGATCGTGTCATTCTGCTCGTCCTTTGTGTTTTTCCTTTCCTCGTGGCCTTCTTTTTTGACCAGTGGGATGCTGAAGAACATCTCTGCAGCTGCATTTGCCTCCTCTGAAGCTTCCCCTCTTGCCTCTGCAAAGGATAACCGGCTGCCAAGGCTTTTAATACAAGTCTCAGGTGTCCTGCTCAGCTCTTCTTGGAGTCATGAGCAGTCCCTCTTAGTTGAAGTCGGCTTTTTTTAAAACCTTTTCTCCTTAAAATAACAACATTGGTCATTTCATGCCATAGGAACTTGAGGAGGGCTGTGCTGGGCCAGCCCAAGGGCCACCCAGCCTGGCTATATAGAATCATAGAATCATTAAGGTTGGAAAAGACCCTTAAGATCATCGAGTCCAACTGTTAACCTAACATTGCCAAGTCCACCACTAAACCCTGTCCCTAAGTGCCACGGGTGACTCAACCACTTCCCTGGGCAGCCTGTTCCAATGCTCAACAACCCTTTTGGTGGAGGAATTTTTCCTACTATCCAATCTAAACCTCCTCTGGCACAACTTGAGGCTGTTTCCTCTCATCGTATCACTTGTTACTTGGGAGAAGAGACCGACCCCCACCTGGCTACAACCTCCTTTCAGGTAGTTGTAGAGAGCGATAAGGTCTCCCCTCAGCCTCCTCTTCTCCAAACTAAACAGCCCCAGTTCTCTCAGCCGCACCTCATAAGACTTGTTTTCTAGACCCTTCAGCAGCTTCGTTGCCCTTCTCTGGACACGCTCCAGCACCTCAGTGTCCTTCTTGTACTGAGGGGCCCAAAACTGAACACAGTATTCGAGGTGCAGCCTCACCAGTGCCGAGTACAGGGGGACAATCACTGCCCTAGTCCTGGCCACACCATTTCTGATACAAGGCAGGATGCTGTTGGCCTTCTTGGCCACCTGGCCACACTGCTGGCTCATATTCAGCCAGCTGTCGGCCGAAAGGTGGCTAGCAGACCCCCCGTTGGACTTCTGCCCCACCCCAGCCTCCCTGGCTGCCCCAGCGCCACGTCAGGAGGGTGCGGGATGGCCACCCTCACATCCCACCCAAGCACAAGCGATGGGTCTCCTTGCCACGAGGATAGGGTGGGAGCCGTGGCTGAGCAGTGTCTGCTCTAACCTAAATCCCATGGACCTTTGGGCATGTAGGTTGGAAACAGTCCCCCAGGTGCGATGGGCAGCGAGATGTTCTGGAGATCCTCCATCTTGCTTCCTTTCTGCAGCCAGGAGGAGACCTGGCACATCTCCTTCAAATCCCAGTTCCTCCTCCAGCTCCTTCAGGAGCTGCTGCTGAGGTTTTGGCTGCATTTTGTACCTGCCTGTTTAACTTAGGCCTTCCCTTTCCAAGCTGGGGCACTGCTAGGGATCTTTTTCTTCCTCCACCTGCTCCTCCTCCTCCTCCTCCATGGTTGCAGGTACCCAGGAGGAGGCTGGCGAGGATGTCCTGCAGTTTGGTGGAGCCTGGTTCTCCTCTGCATCCCTGGGCAGCATCCCCCAGCAACCTTAATGCCTCCATGAGCCTCCCCAGTTCAACACTTTGACCCTCACATCCCACACCCTTTTCCACTGGTTGCTCCCCCCAAATATTTGCGATTTTTTGTCCCAATTTTTCCCTTTCTGTAGCCCTTGCCTGTGCCTTCCTGGCCATGCGTGACTCAGCTCTGCCCCCAGGACACTGGGAGCTCCACCACCACTGCTTTGGGGATGTCTCCCACAAGTAGCTGCTCTGAAACTGGGCCAAGTGGGGAAACGAGAGAGTCTCCAGGGTTTGGTGTCTATTCCTGCCGGACTTCAGCTGCATCTCCATCAGTAGTACAGAACTGGAAACACTGAGGACAAAACCATTGCCTTTTATTGTCTTTTTTTTTTTTTTCCAAATTACAGGAAAGCTCTACATGCGTGAGGACACCTGTCCACTCCCAGTATGAAGCAGATCCACATAGATCACGGCAGCAGCACCTGTGTTGCACCTCTGCGAAGCAAGTGACGCCTTTCCATCCTTGCTCCTTGTGTTTTGAGCGAGTGAACCAGAGCAAGGTCAACCCATGTTACAGCAGGTGCCTGCTCCAGAGAAAATCCAGAAAATTGCTCCAGGACTTTTCCAGTGCCGAGAGGAGCTTCTCATGACCACTCCACCCAGCATGTCCAGCACCAAGGGGACACCAAGTGCTTCTTGGACCATGGTTGCCACGCAGTGCATGGTGACATTGCTGAAACACGGAGCAAGTTTCTAGAAAAGCTCATCGGTGACCGGAGACCATGAAAGGAGTTGCTGAGGCTTGGTGGTGCTTGGGGCTGCGGGAAGGCAAGGGGAAAACCGGCTGGAAGAGACCTGTCCTCACCACGAGAGATGGCTTCTTCCAGGGGAACATAAAGCACAGTGGTGCAGCCATTTGGGGGTAAATAAGTGGCTTTGGCTGCCAAGATTGCACTTCCTATGAGCTAACGCCTAGTTTTCAGGGGTGATGACCTCGACAGGCATACAACAAGGTGCTCATCCCCTCCCTTCTCCCTCATTTGCCCTCTCCCTCAGGGGAGACATCCACCCCTGCCTTGGCAGCACTGGCATCCCTGCCGCTCTGCTTTTGTTGTGATGGTGTGATCTCGGTGTAAATGACGTCAGAGGCAGCAGGTTTTGTCCCCTTCTTTTCAAACTTCAGGTTGGCGTAGGTCAGGTCCTCAGTCCCTGTCACCGGGGCTGCCTGCAAGGGAGAGAGCAATGAGTAGAGCCCTGGCTCTCCTTTCTGCATCTCCCCTGCTAATATTTTTCCACTGGCACAACTATTTGCACTGCCCAAGCATTATCCAGCTTGCTCAGAGGTGCCACCTATTCAGAAGCTCGTAAGCCCCTATTTAATAGGAATTAATAAGTGTTTAGGACCACGTTTTCAGAAAGCAAAGCTGATTTTACTCTGAAATCCTTTAAATGGGTATTCAACAGCCAGTGCTTTTTTTACAGGGAGAAGGAAACGATACATGTGAAGCCCTCCCTGGCTTACCATGCTGAGCTG
This sequence comes from Fregata magnificens, assembly GCA_013389945.1. Taxonomy (NCBI): domain Eukaryota; kingdom Metazoa; phylum Chordata; class Aves; order Suliformes; family Fregatidae; genus Fregata; species Fregata magnificens. Next base: position 157,820 of record WAAD01038369.1, on the reverse strand, counting down.
ATTCCCCTCTGCCAATTCCGTGCTTGTGAGCTTTCCTGAAAAAGGAAACGTAGTTAAAATAGTAGTTAAAATAATGATAACAATCATTATTTTAAATGAAGAAAACGGCTGCATTGGTCCTGCTTTTGTTGCAGGAGAGGATGGGGCTCTGCGGCTGGCTGGCTCTGAAGATGGCCAAGGGGCAGGAGGGGTTGGCAAGGATTTAAAAGCTCTTGGAGGGGCTGGAGAAGAGCTCTGTGCTGGACACTTCTGGAAATGTGGTGACATGCAAGACCCGTTTCACTTGTACCACGGCTTGTGCCATAACCAGGTTCTCACCAGCAACTGGCCAGAGGGAAGGGAAGGGGTGAAGCTTCTCCCCACCCTGGGACAGCTTGTCCAGGAGGACAGACTCGTGCAGGGAACACCGAGTGAGCAGGAGCAGTAGGATATCGAAGATGGACATCTCCCAAGCCTCGGCTTGTCCAGACCAGCAGGTGAGGAGGAGATGCCGGCTGGCTCCCACAGGAGACGGAGGGTCAGTGTGGGCTCAGCCTTACCTTTTCTATTCCTCCTGCGCTGCCACAGCAGAAGGCCAATTATCGGCATGTAAAAAAGCGTCCCGACCACTAAGCCGAAGATGATACACAGGAGGAAGTGGAGACCTGCACACACAACCATCACAGAGGCACTCGTGAGCCGCCATCCCATCGTGCAGGGACACAGGCTGCCATTGCCTCTTACAGGGGGGGCGGTTCTATTCTATTCCAAACTTGGGCTTCCAGACCCTGAACCACCCACAGCCCCCACAACCCTGGGGTGCCAACAAAATCCTGCAGGGAACCGTCTCCAAAAACTCATCGGAACTCAGCCAGGGAAGTGGTTGGAGCATCAGAGCGCCTTCCCAGCATCACAGCCTCTGATCCACTGGTGCCTACCCCAGTTTGCCAGCAGCTCCCACCCACTCATGGGAAAACATCAAGATGTGTTTCCCCCCTTGCTGCTCCTCTTTGTCCCTGAGGACACCCTTGCAGCGACAAGGCTGTGGGGACTCACCTGTCCAGGGCTCCTTGGGGACACTGGTCTGAGGTGCCCCAGGGCTACAGCCTGCAAGACAGAAACACAAGTGAGAGACTGCCCAGAGGCAGAGGACACCCTGCTCCCCGCTCTGCTTTGGGGCAGGGACCTGGACCCCACAGCCCCGCTGTCCCACTCGTGCCACCACAGCTCCAGCCACCTCAGCATTTGGCTGACGTGCCGTAGCTGGAGAATGTGGCAGGTCCTATTTCAAGGACCCGATGGCCAAGCAGCTCCATGGTGGGAGGCATCTGCCAAAAGGGCCGTGCTGGATCAGCTCCTCCAGTGCCCGGGATGCTTTCAGGGAAATGGTGCACGGGGGTACGTGGGGGAGCGTTCATCGTAGCATCCTTCTCTGCCCGCTCATCACCCCCATGAAAACGGAATCGGTGCCACTTACTGGGAACTGTCCCTTGCATGCTGTTTCCAGTGTCTGTCAAGTTTGTTCTTGTGAGGGACAGCCTACACTCACAGATTCCCATGTTGGCTGCATGCGTGCTGGGGCTGGTGAGATTGGTACAGTTTTCTCCCAGAGCCATGGTGTTGATTTGACTCCCCACCTCCAGACCTGCAAGTTTGTACCACTTCGCATGTACCGTGAGATTCTCCAACCAAATCTTGAACCTGCAGTCCACGGTGATGAATGACTTTTCCGACTGGCTGGCTGTCTCTGGAGGAAACAAAAATATAAGTGAAATATAAGTCATATATATGACCTTGCAGGGGTCATATCCCACTGGCACGTGTCGCTCATGAAAGACACGGTGAAGTAACTGTCCTTTCCTCCAGCAACTGATGCTCTTTTCCAAATCCGGCTGCTAAATGTTTCTCAACATTGAACGTTGAAATGTTGCGCATTGTTTAGTGCCACCCAATGCTGTGCAGCGCACAAGCATTTCTCTGTCTCAGAAAGGAATGAAAATGGGAGGATCGGGGGAAGACACCTCCTCCTCCTCCTGCAACCTGGCAGAAGGGTCTTCTGGCACCCGAGCAGGACATGCCACTGAGGCCACAGGCTCAGGCTCCACCATTTCATGGAGCATGAGGTGGGACTGGGGGGCTAGCTGTGGGGAAACCGTCAGCCCTAGAGAAGCAAAGAAAACATAGTAGGCCCCCCGCAGCCTCCCTGGCTTCATCCCCTCCCCTAATGCTCACTCTGGAGTACTTCAGAATCACTCCTGAACCTCTGAGCTGAAGTCACTTCACTCCTTCTCAGCAGCTCTTCCCTCCCCTTCCTCAGTCCTTTCTCTCCGCTCCCGTGGGTGTTGGTGGGCTTGTGTCTCTTACCATGCCTGTTCCATGTGGAATGTCTGTTCTTGGGCATCTTCGTCATCTTCTCTATCTTGCATGTGTACCTTCCTGTACGTGTTTCATTCACACTGGGGAAGACGAGCTGGGCAGAACCCTTTTGCATCTCCACATCACCTTCATTCTGGTTTTCTTCATTGTTTTGGGTGGTATTAAACCACTTCACCTCCCCAAGGGTGCTGCTTAAGCCTGTCTGGAGCAGACACTGCAAGATGAGATCTAACCCTACCGACACATTGATCATGGCTGAAATCTGGTGAGCGAGTCCTGCCGAGAAAAAAAAACAACCATGGAGGGTTGGGTTTCTGTTAAAGAATATCCGCATCCTCCACGAGAAGCTGACCTCCTTCGCAGTCATCAGGCTTATAAGCATCTCTGTTTCCTTCCCCCCCCAACTGTTTTCTCTCCCTGCTGTTGAAGGCGATGCTGGTTCAAAGCCCCGGAGCCTGAAATTGGGTCCCCGTGGGCAGAGCCTGCAGCCTGGGCACAGGCAATTGCAGGGGGGGTCCACTCTGTGAGGCACCTGATGAGGTGCTGGTGCAGAAGAGGGGATTAAATGCTGCAAGAGGAGAGAAAAAAGCAGCAGCAGCCGCATCCCAAACCTCCTGCAGGCATAGGCAAAGATGGAAGGGTTCAGAGCAGAGGCGAGGGCACAGGGAGACTCACCGACGGGCAGCCAGGTGAGGAGCAGCAGGAGCAGAAAGCCACTGGCCAGCCGGACCTCCATACCGTCTTCCTGACAGCCTTGCAGCGATGATGCTGGGTGCCCGGCGGGATCAGCTGGGAGGTTCCCGTCTCTCCCTGCAGCGGGAGGGTCACTGCTCAGCCCGGGCAAGCTGCAGCCCTGCCCGGAGCTCGCCTCCTTGCTGCTTGGTCAAGCAGTTCCTTCTGCGCTAGCAGGCTACCCGTCTCTTCCCCTTCTCTTGCTTCAGGCTGATTTTTATCTCCCCTTTTTGCTGTTTGATTCCTCCTGCGGTTTCATCCCGCCCATGTGCTTTTGGCCCTGATATGGACCCGAATAATGCAGCTGAGCACCACTGATGGCCATTTCCCAGTATTTTAGCAGCCCAGTAGCTCCCTGTCCCCGGCGTGGGCGGGCGCAGGGGAAAGGGCTTCCCCAGTTTCCGCCGCCTCCCCGTGCCACCGGAGTCCTTTTTTGTTTTACACCAGGGAACGGACCCCTTGGAGAAAGCAATGCTGCCGTCATGGCAGGGTGATGGGGTGATGTCCGCCCCGTCCGGCGTGCTAGCTGAGGCTGGGTTGGGATCTACACACCCTGCCAACCCCCAAACACCAAGGACTGCTGCAGTTTGATGTGAGGGTGGGCTTGGTCAGAGCCTTCTGATTGCTCACATGTGGGATGTACATGCCCCAGCCAGGCAGGAACCAGGCTCCCTGACCCAGCTCTGGCCGTGAGCACCCAGATCCTGGCTCCTGCCCCGCGGGGATGGGGTGCTCCAGGCAGCCCCCCACATCCCCCTGCCACCTCCGGCTGGAGGGATGTCCTTTCCTCCCCAGAGCTGCATCGACCAAGCCAGACACCGAGGGGACGCGGGCAGCACAGGCAGCGGGCACAGGCCCCTCTGTGTCCCCAGCCTCCATGGGTGCAATCTCTGCTGTTCCCCGCAAGGTCTCCACTGCCCGCCACCGCTCTTCCTCTTTCGTGCTCAGAGCAAGAGCTGCTCCCACCTGCCCTTTCCTCCCCTTTAGTTTCCTGTCAGAACTTCCAGTAATCACCCCCCTGCCGCATTTTGAAGCCAGACCCGACATCCTCCCTTCTCCCAAGGCAGCACCCCCAGGTCCCTGAGTTACATGACACCCCCCCCTCCCATTTTCTTTGCCCCTTTCCCCCCATCCCTGTTTTCTTCCCATTTTCCGAGATGATGGAGCCCAAACTGAGCATGCGGGATGGGGGCCCACCATCACAGCCCCCCCCCCCGAAACAGAGTCTGGGGAGCAGTATCCTACTGGGACCATCTTCTATCACCAGTGAGCATGGTCCCAACACCACCTTTACCGCAGCACGGGGAGCAGAAGAGGACAGCAGAGCCTGTCCTGCAGGGATGCTCCCGGGTCGAAGACCAAAGGAGGGTTGCAGAACGCAAGTGATGCTGAGAATTGGGGAATGCTGGTGTGCCCCTGGGCTGATCCTGCACCTCTCCACACGACGGGTGTGCTCCCAAAGCCCCATGGGCATCTCTGCCAGGGAGAGGGCAGAGTCCTGGACACTTGGCTTTGGCTGCACCTCTCTGCACCGCGGGTCTGCCCTGGACTCCCCATGCCACACACAAATAGCCCAGCCACATACGTCTCCTGGAGGAAAGGGTCTTTGCTGGAGCTTTTCTCCACCAGCCAGTGGAACCTCCTGGCTGAAGCACATCTGAGGTCTCATCTGGGAACCAAGCCACACGGAGAAACAGCAATACCAGCAGGATATTTGCTAACAGGAGGGTCATAAAACGAAATTCTTGTGGTACAAGATCCACAAGAATGACAAGTGAGAGGCTCTGTGTCTCTCTTGCTCTCCCCTCTGGACTTCTTAATCTCTTCCCATGCTCTTTCTAATGTTCGGTTTCTCTCTGCACTTGAGTCTTCCTCTCCTCTCACCTCATGACTGAACGACAACATGTACTTGTTGCTTCCTTCCCTTTAATTTCTATTCTAGTTCTCATGTTCGCTAGCACTGATGAAGCCGATCGGACACAAGGTGAACTCCTTCATGCTCTCCCCCCACCTCAGAGATGTCAGCACCGAGGATGCTGGAGTGGGCAAAGCTGGCAGCGTATCTCTTGCCACGGGTGAGGTGGGCAGGACCACTGAGCCATGGATGATCAGCACAGTGGGGAGGCATGCTACGTGCCCCCAGCCTTGCCCTGCCCCATCTCCAGGCATGGACACCAGCTGGAAACTACGGCAGGAAAGCAGCAGGAGAGGTGGGTGCCCACGTTCTCCTGTCCAAGACCTGCTGCAAAAGCTTTTACCAAGACGCTGCGACCCAAGTGCAAACACCAAGGCACCGAGCGTGACTGTCAATCCTGCTCCACAAGTACTGCACATAAGTACAAGCCTTACCTAGATTGCCCTTAGCAAGTTGGATTCTCCACTCAATTAGGATAATTTTCTACATCCCAATTAGGAGAGCGGGAGAAACGGGAAGATTGTTAACACAAGCCTCATCTAACTCCCAGGGCCCAGGTTGGGTTTCCTGGCCTGGGGACACAAGAATGAGTCAATTTTAACTGTAACCTGAGCATATCAGCTGTGGGGGGCTATCTGTAGACGGTAGACCAAAGGTTCCAGCTTGCTCTTCTAGGTATATCCATTGCCCTCTTCACCCAGAGCCTCGCTGGGTCAGCGCAGACCTCAGCACCCCAAACAGTCACAGATCTGCAGCGAGAAGGTGCAAGAGCTCAGTAAGAACAAGCCAGTGGTAACAAGAACTGTGAGCTCCTCCCTTTCCATGCACAACCTCCTCCTCCCTCATGGACCTGTGTGCATCTCCCCGGGGACTGGGGCTCAGCAAGACCTTCTCCAGCAAGACCACCTCCAGCGGGCAGTGCCTTCCTAGTCTTCCCAACTATGGTGCCGATGGAACTGAAGGTTAAGGTCTTGCCTACTGCTGGCTCCACAGAGCTCCTGTCCTGCCAGAGCCCCTTCCAGCTCTACGACAACATTTCATGACGCCGTCTGCAAAGGAGAAAGGAGAGCAGGAAATTACAATGCTGGTAATAACACAGGGTGCCCCGTATTGTCAGGCAGCTGCACCATGCATTACACAATATATAGAGCAAGACAGGATGCAGAGTTTCTCAGCAGCTCCCTGCTCCCTTGCAGTGAACCAGGGAAATACAAAAGGTGCTCAGGAGCAACTGCCTGGTGTCCAGCCACCGAGGTCTTCCTCTCCTGACTTCTGCAGCACCGTGCAGCCCGTTGGGAGCAGGCGAGGAGCCTCCTGCGCAATGCTGGGAGGGGGTGAGGAGCAGGGCTCTCCTCAGATGGTGCATGGCGGCTGTACGGGGGCTCTTCTTCGGGTGTCACGCTGCTCTGCCCTCCCCACGGTCTCCGAAAGTACGGCTTGGGGTGCCAAGCAGAATCCTGCCCTCAGCCTGCCTGTAACAAGGAACTTCTTTGAACAACGGAGACTCGCGGTGAGACGTGGTTCCCCTGAGCCGAAGACTACACCCAGGGATCTCAGTGCAGGAGTTCCCGGGGCGGATGGAGGAGCTGGCAGGGCACAGAGGCACGTGGACCCGAAATCCCAGTCCCAGGGCCTCCCACCCAGAGCCCTCACTGAGCTGGGCCGGGCAAGCACCAGCCTGCGGCACATCTCGGTGAAGCCATCAGCAGAAGCACGAGTGGAAAAGGCCCCGGGGGCGCTGGTGGACACGGAGCTGCGAGGAAGACCCGCGGTGTCCCGGGCTGCCCGAGGCAGAGCACTGC
>WAAD01038369.1:127316-150578 GCA_013389945.1 Fregata magnificens | reverse complement strand
CCGGTCCGGCCCCGTGAGGTGAGGCGAGGTGAGGAGGGGAAGGAGGCCCGGCCCGACCGCGTCCCGTGAGGTGCGGTGCGGTGAGGTGAGGTGAGGGCCTTCCTCCTCCAGTCCTGTGAGGGACCCGCACACAAAGACCAGCTGCCCGAGCCCTGCACCCCCGGTCAGCAGAGAGCACCCTGGGCCATGCCAGAGGCATCCCCGGGGCTGCCATGGCCCAGCCCCGAGCTTTACAGCGTGGTGATAGCGTGAGGGCTGTTTTGGTTTCCACGATTTTCCAGCTGCTGGTGTCTCTGGGACGGTCCTCACCGCTGCCTTTGACCTCGGGCAGTACCTGCCCGAAGCGGTGTGCCTGAGACGGGCCTTTGCTGGCGCGCATCCGGACCAGGAAGGACAGAGCGCTGCGCCGGCCTTGTCTTGAGGTGTGGTGGGAGTTGCTCGAGGCTTTGTGCTCGTGGGTTATCGCACATCCCACTTGCACTGAATTAAAAGCACGTTTAGTAAAGAAAGCACGTCGATCTCCTTGAGATCGACACATGAACCACGTGCATGTCAACCGTTACATACAGAGCTTCAGGTTTATGTGTGCCAGAAGGCTGGATGAACAGTTTGACGGGAAAAAAGGGCTTCATGTGTGAGGTGACCTCCAGCTTCTCGGGGTGGACCAGTGAAGTTCCTCCAGCCACATTCCTGCACAGACCTTGCTGGCTTCCAGAGTGATGCCTGCAGTCTCTACCAGCATTTCAGTCACCTCTGCTGGCGTTCTTGCAGAACTGACAGTTCTGGGGTAGCATCCGTTTTCACAGTAGTCCTCTGCAGTACATTAACGTCACTGGTGCAAGACCCCTAATGCAAAGTGAAAATCTGAGTAGTTCCTGTGTAGATTTTGTCAAAGATTCTCATGCAACCTTAAGACCCATGAGGATGTCACAACCAGTAACGACTTTATTACTTGTACAGCCCTTGTTACTTGTCTTTGCTTTCTTTGCAAACTCAACAGCAATGACCAACTGGATGAAAACAGTGCCCCTGTTGCTGCTGTGCTCCTCCACCACGTGCCTCACCTTCCTTGGAACCAAAATGGGACTTTTTAGGATGAGTTGGAGAAGTGTGAATTGCTTTCTCCTTCTGCAGAGGCAGTGTTACACTGACCAGCATCTTTTTGGACACTGGCTGTTATTCTTTTACTACCTTTGGTCATCTGTAACGGTCCACAACAGTTTTCTGGGCACCATAGTCCTTGACTGTAACATTTAGTTTTTGAGACTTCTGAACTCCCTGACTGCTTCAACGTGGAATTGAATTGGATCCTGTAGGAATCGTCAGGTTTTTCATTGCATTGGGTCACGTAAATGCTCATTGCTATGTATCTCAAGAGTCAAACAGCTCCCTTCTGTGAATGTAGGATGGGACTTCAAACATACCATGAAATTCAGCAAAGAATGGAAATGTTTTGTGGCCGTAAAAAGGAATTGCAGCTAGCAACAAGATTAAGAAGCTTTAAGTGCCTCTACTTGAAAATATAAGTTCAGAGTGATGTTGTGGGCATTGATTATTTCGTCTCCCTAAAAAGGAGATTGATTTGTATCTCTTGACGTGCAAGATACCTGTTTCAATCTGGTTTTCACTTCCAGATAAAAGCCCTGCCTTTTGCTGTTTCTGTGGGAGGGTCCTCAGAAAAGTGTTCGTTCCAGTGTTTGATCACCAGAGATATCAATGCATGAGGGTTTTAATTTCTGAAAGATTGGTTCATAAAAAGCTTTTAATGATTTATGTAACTAATTTGGTGAGGCTTCTTTGAGGCTTGTTGGGTCCTAGAGTAAATATGTAGAAATTGTACCTAGTTCTAAGCTGGTGTTGGCTGCAGTTTCAGCCGTTTCTTTCTCAGAGCCGTTTCCACGCTCTGCTGAATCTGGTTTTCACTAGTTTTCGACTCAGCTGCTTGTTGTGCTAGTTGTGACTTTTGTGTGTTTAGTGACCCTCAGTGGATTCCTTGAACTTGTCTAGTCTCCCTTGACTCCCTGTAACTGGCTAACATCCACGGTGTCCTATCCTGTGGCAAGGCATTTCACAGCTTACCAAAGTTTGGTGCGAGGAACCACATCCTTTAGATTGTTTTGATCCCGGTTTCTCTGAGCTCCATTGGATTTGTTCTTGCACTGGGAGAAACAGTGAAAAATTGGGCTTTCTCCACCCTGAGGCACTCACGACTTTATTACCTTCTGTGACATCCTTCTCAGTCGTGTCTTTTCCAGAGTGAGGAATCTTTGCTTGCTCAGGTCATACTTAGGTAGAAGATGTTGTATGCTTTTGATTACCTTTGTCTGCATCATTTCCAGTTCTCCTTCCCCACTCCCCACCCCACCCCCACCCCCGCTTTTAGAGGAGAAGCGTTAGAAATGCACGTAGAGCCCCAGGGAAAGGTGCTCTGGGGACTTTTGCAGTGGCACAGCGCTGTTCTTTTGGGGCCTCTGTTCAATCTTAGTAGACTGGTAATTACAGCTGCCTCACTCCTCAGCTGTGGCCTCATTTTGATACAGGGTGTTTTTAGATTGCTTCCCCAGGGTGGCCTAGGCTGGAATGTCTCATCTATCAGTGCTTGAGTGTCTCTGCAAGTTGGGGGGGGATGTGTACCAATATGTGCCCCTTTTCGAAAGCTTTTGCTGAACCTCCCATTACAGTTCTACAACTCTAGTTCTGCCTGCGCCACGTACGCTCTGTGCCTTGCCCTGTGTTTTTGCTGCCCTTCAGCACCCACACCCACCCCACTGTGACTGTCCTGGGAGACCAGGACCTCTCAGTTGGCAAAAGACCGGAGAGGGAATAAGAGGCTGCGGGTGGCTCTCAGGTGAGGGAAGAGAATCATGCCCTCTGCTCAGTGCCGCTTCTCCCTGCAGAGCCCACTGGCTGCTGCAGTATTTGGAGGGGGGGTCTCAAGCCCTGCCGGGCCCTGTAACTGTGCAAGCCGTGTCTTCGTACCCGGAGAGCATGGCTGCCTTGCTAGAAGTCCTTGCGGAGGCTGGGTGGGCCAATTGATTTGTTGCGGTACTAGTGGCGAGCTGGTGTCCTTAAGTTCGTGGACCATCAGGAGCTGGTCTCCACGGTAGTAAATGACTAGCTTTTGCGGGTTTGTGCCGCTAGTGACACTGACGCAGCAGCGCGTTACGTTTTGGGAATAAGTGAGTTTAAAATGAATTCCACCTGACTGAGATTTTTAAGAGGCAGTTGGATGGGAAACAGAAAAAAGTAAAACTTAAAATGAGCAAGTGTTACAGAAATTGGCTTATCTGAAGAGCAGGAGTCTCCTACTGTGCATGTTAAGTGTTACAGTGTGCTCTTAGTAGCATTTTCAAAGAATTCAACCTTTTCTAAACTTTTGTCATGTCGTGTAATTTTGACATTGTTGAGCGTGTCTGTGCAAGCAGGCACATGCTCACCTTGTCTCTATTCCACCTTGCTTAGTTTGTGTCCGTTCAAAAGAAGACTATGCTCTTTTTACTGCAAGCAGTTTTTCTTCTTCCAGCCTGTAAACTGCCAAATATATATGCATGGGGACTTCAACAGTTATACTTACTGTCCATCCAGCTGCAAGACTTTATTTTTGTTTGCATCATTTAAAGAAAACAAGCCTGAATACAAGCCATCCCTCCTGCCAGTAAATTACCCTTTTACGTAGAATAGTAAATATTTTCAAGATCCTTTTGATACTGTCCTTATTTGAGCCGTCTGCTAAATGTCGGATAAAAAGGAGTTAATTAAAATTCAAATGAACTTTGTTCTTGTTTATAAAGACAGACTGTGACTGTCTCACTGCAAACCTAACATCGCACAGACCAAGCAAAAAAACATACCGAATTAATTCAGTAAACATTTCATGAGGTGTTTTATCGCATCTGTAAATATTTGTTTATGTTTGCAAAATAAATATTCACAAGTGCTGCTGTTTCTGTTTCCTAGTTTAGTGTCTATACCACAAAAATACCTAGAAATTCAGTTGGGGTTGCAGTTTTGTTATGCTGGTCAGCGTAGGCACCCCCATACAAAGGGCTTGCACTGTGGGTAGTTTGACTTGCACGCTGGTACTTGCCAGTCCTGTGGCAGGATTTGCTTTCACATGTTGTAACTTAGCGCGAGTATTTTAGGATGGGGAGATGCGTAACTCTTTCCGAAACAGATCGTGATTCTTGTTGCTTGTGGGGATTTTTTCCAAAGGAGTCCACCTGGTGTTGGTACCAGTTCTCTTTGCAACACGGTCTTTGCTTTTTCATAATAAGCTTCTAAATCAAATGGAATTTGTCATGTTTATAAAATTAAGAAAGCTTTTTCTTTCTAAAAAAAAAAACTATTCAGAAAAGGTCCACAGTGGGTGTAATAGCTAAGAATTCAAAAAGGCACAGAACAAAAGCCAGATCGTAGGTTGCTGCGGTGTCACAGATTGAGGAGATTCTGACATCTCTCCTCGAAGTTAGCGCTCAAGTGAGTGCTAAAGGCAGTTCAGCCGGTTGTGGCCAGAAGCAGTTCTAAGACAGACTGGCAAGTAGGGATCCAAAGGGATTAACTTGCCAGGAAATACTTAAAAGAACAAAAGAAGTGTGACTTAACCAAATGTTTGTGTGTAGGGAATATAATAATTGTGTGCAAACTCTGCATTCCTGGAGATTAAATGGCATGGGCAGAAAGATATTTTTAACTGTCCGGAGTTAAGTAAAGCCTTTAACTACCCACAATAGACATAGAGGAGCACCCTTTTCCTTTCTGAAAGCAGTTTTCTATGTATTTTAACTCTGACATTATCTCTTCCTGTAGCTTTTTCCTCCCCAGGCTAAACAAGCTCCATGAATCCAGGCTTTCCCCACAGGACATGTTTTCTAGATGTTCTCTGGAGTGGCTTAACTATTTGCCATAAAATTGTTAAGCTCCAAGTAGTTGTTTTCAGTTTGTGTATTTAATTTGGAAGAAAGATTTGTGTGCCCAAAAGCTCGCCTACTATTTCCAGCTATCTCAATTGGTCTAATAAAAGATATTACCTCATCTCACAAACCTTTATCTCATTTAGAGACTTACATCATCGCAACTACAGCAGCGCTGCTTTTACTGCCGGTGCGATAGATTCTATGTCCTGGCCCCTTGACGCTTCCTGTCGCTCCCAGTTTGTGCCTCGCCATCTCTGGTTTGTCCTGGCATGCTCGTGTGTGTTTCTGTATGTGCGTCCTGAGTTTTGAAGCTCAGGAGATGCTCCTAACTTGTCAATCTGCTTGCTTACCATTCTCCTGCAGTAGGATTGTTTGACTTGTCCCTTAATACTGTTTCTCTAAGGATTGCAAGTTTTTTGGGGTCTGTTTTTTGTTTTGGGTTTTTTTGGGTTTGTTTTTTTTTTTTTCATGAGGCACTTTGAAAATTTTGAATGCCATATGAAGCATAGAAGCTAGCGCCCAGGCTAGATGCATTTGATGTCAAAATACGCCTTTTGTTGATACTGACTTGCAACTTTTCACGTTTTAGGAACTGTGGATGGAACGGAAAGCTGAGGACCTGAACATTTGATCAAAGGCCTACGTGTAGACCCTGATGCTCGAATGAATGCAGAATGAAAATGCTTCCCGGAGTGGGTGTGTTTGGAACTGGCAGCACCGCCCGGGTACTGGTACCCTTGCTGAGAGCAGAAGGCTTCTCCGTTGAAGCGCTTTGGGGGAAGACTGAAGAGGAAGCCAAACAGCTGGCAGAGGAAATGAACATCTCCTTCTACACGAGTCGGACTGACGATGTCTTGCTGCACCAGGACGTGGATTTGGTTTGCATCAATATCCCTCCACCACTAACTCGGCAAATTGCTGTGAAGGCTCTAGGTACCTTTTTATCTTTGGCGTTGGACCAAAAATCCCTAGCTCGTTGGCAGATTGAAATTTGAAGCTGTTATCCCAGCACGATTCTGGTTGCACCAACGTGCAAATGCAGTGTGAAAGGTTTTGTGTGGAGTTGGTAGCGCCCTCTGCAAGAAAGGTTACCTAGAATTTTTTGTAAAAATAATATTTATAATTGCTTATAGCTTTGCAAATCTTGAACCAATTGGGCTAAAATATCCCATGTCTTCTTCAGACTGAACTTGTGGTGGTGAGGTGTTAATAAAAATGAGCTGTTTCAGAGATGATGATGATGAGGGGGGAAAATGTTTTTATGCCCATTTGAAAAAAAAAAAAAAAACCAACCAACCAAACCCAAACTTAAGTTGCTTAATTCATTTCGTATCTTCCCACGTTCTGCAATAGGAAACCGAGATTTGCCGGGGGGGGGGGGAGGTTCAGCTCTGCTTTCTGTTTTCCCCACAAATAAAACCAAACTTGAACGTTAAAAGCCTTTGAAAAAATGTTTGCATGCACTCAGTAGAATCTTGTGAGTTAGGACCTAAATTCTGTGCAGATGTTGCTTTCAGCCAGCGCACTGTGACCCTGGCCACCACCTGAGCTCTCTTTGGACACCCGTGTCCCTAGCAGGCTGCTGTGGTCCCGGGTGCAGACTTGCTGGAGGAATCCTTCCACCTGAGGCAGGAGGGCAGATGCTGGAGGAGGAGAAGATGTTGGGGACAGCAGGAGGAATCTGGCAAGATGGACTGGGTGAAGGTGTCCAGGAGAGGAGGGACGACACCCTGAACTGGTTGGGCAGGGAGGTGGGAGCCAACTGCCCGGGCCTCCTGGCATTTCTTAATTCTCCAGCATGTGACTTTGTAGTGTTAATGTCCTCTCACATAGTACAGTGTGGGTGTGAGTTTGCGTGTAATTCTGTAAATAACAAGTGTGATATTTTTACTGTGTTTACAGGAGATCCACATGAGTTAATTTTAGGATGGGTAGTATCTCAAACCATGTGAGCCAGGGTGGTTTGTTGTTGTTAGCCTCTTTGCTCTACAGTAATTTGTTTTTGAAGTTAACCACTCCCCACACAAACATTTGCAATGCCACTTAGAGATGCAGAGAGAGATTTCAGGCTTTTTGTTTGTTTGTTTCTTTTTTTACAGTGTTAGATTTGTTTGTTTACCTTGTTAGACTACTGTCCTTTGAATTTAAGGTATTTTGATTTCTGAATATTTGAACTGTAGCTGAGAATTTATCTCTTTAAATATGCTAAAAGTTCTTTTAAACACTTGTTAGATAGTAAGTGTTTCACTAGTTCTCATCGCTCTTGGTGGTCAAGTGGGCTGAAAGGAGAGGATTGAACCTTCCCTGGAGAATTATTAACTAAAATGAATTGAGATTCTTTCTTTGAAGGCTGGGAACCTGTAAGATGGCATTATCCAGAGGAGGAAAGGGGGATGAAGCTGGTGCAGAAGTACAGAGGTGGTATGTATGCTTGACTGCAAGTATAGATAAGTGGAAAGCTGAAGCAGCTAGGGAAGTCAATGGATGAAGTAGTAAAGGGTGGTTTGTTCTTCACTTCTGTCTGTCTTGAAACATTCTGATCTGCAAGCTGACACAGGCATCTCAGACCCAATATGATGCTGACCTTGTTCAGCTTTCTAGGTTCTTCGCAACGGTATTTATAGATCCGCTACCACGTGTGTCGTGACATATTTTAAGCCAGTGTTGGATGGCTTGCTATGATTGAGCACTCTGAAGGAACACAAAATCAGGGTAGGGCCAAAGATGGCAAATACATTTTCTCTGAAAGTTCAGACTGATACAGTGATGTTTATAATTGGACAATTATTGGCTGTGAATTGTATATAATAGATTGGTGTGGACTAGCCAAGAGACTGGGCTTTAGGAAAGATCAGATGTGGTGCAGTGCTAGTGGACTTGTGTGTTTTGTTTTGTTGAGTTTTGGTTGTTTTTAAAGTGCTTACACTTTTATTACTTATTTGTATACTTTTTTAATACTTTCTTTTTTTAAAAAATTTTTTTAAAAATGTGCTTATATTTTTATTTCTGGCAGAGAGGAGAGAGACAGACAGTTTTTCCAGGCAGTGCAATTTGCGTAAGTTTCTTACTGACAGATATCCCTAAACAAGCCTAGGTACAACTTTGGCATGACGGGGACAAAGCAGTAGCACTGGATTGAGTTCATGAACCAGACACAACAGCTCAAAGCCCAGAGGATAATTCAAATTAAGATCAGTGTAATCTTATGGTTTATCTCCACAACAGACAAGGCAAGAAGCTGTCCTAAAATTTGTGTTTCTTTTGATCTCAGAGGAACTAAATTAATTTCACAAAATGTCTGTGTTGTGGTTCACGTCCCACAGTTACAGTGGATCCATCTTTGCATTAGGTGAGCACAGAGCGGAGTTACCGGCTGGAGTGGAATGTAAAACATGGGATGTTTGTGTGTGAGGCGAAGTTCAGGGAGGCAGAACATGAGAAGTCCTCAGAGTAAAATTTCTTCAGGATACTACAGATAATGCTGCTGCACGTACTGTGCCCAGCCGTCAAACGGCTGACTTGTGGAGTGGCTACAGAGGAACCTTTTACTTGTCTCTCTTGGTTTATGCTGGTTGACTACATCATTTAAGACATCTTTGCAACATAGATTGTTTGACCCCCTGATTTTGTGGAGTCCCTACAAATTATAGCACTTACATGTTAATTATGAAGGAAGGAGTCAGAAAGGGCTCTATCACTGCTTTGTGTTGTGAGAAATCCAGATTTCCTGTTCTTGAAACAGGATGAACAAGCATGCTGTGAGTGCTCTTTGCATATTGTGCTTCCCGTCTCTGTACCAAGTGTCACGGAGGTCTTTTCAAACCGTAGGCAAACAAGAACTGCAATGAAGGAGTGTGTTTTGGAATGAGCGTTCATTCATTGGGAGGCTCCCAAAGCAAATACGTCTGAAACAGCTGGTTATTTGGGAAGACTCCTCAGACACTCCCAGCTTCTTATGGTGGACAAAGGAATGGTCTGGTGAGCTTCAACAGCGGCCAGTTGTACATCTTCCTAGGTGCAACCTCAGGTATCTGACGTTATTCAGGGGAGTAAAGAACTGGGGCTTCAGTTCAATGGACATATTTACATGGGATAAATCGATTTAGTAGTTCGCGTCAACACTATAACTTGTGCAGAGAGGGGCAAGGCTGGGGACTTCAGCTGTTTATGGAAAGTGTTGGATGGGCAGCTGTGGCTATGATAGCCAGGCAGATAAACAACCACAGAGGTGAAGTGGTAGCTGCCATGGTGAGAAGGCTGGCCCAGCCCAGCCCTCTCCTCACACTGCTGGGCAGGCTGCGTGGCACGTGGCCAGTCCCCTCCTGCCTGCGCTGCAGGGACACCTCTGTGCACAGGTGCCCCTGCTTGTCCCACCCGGACACAGGAGGCAGGACCTCTTGCCATCAGGAGCCCTGGTGGGCTACCTCCTATTCCAGGCTAGTCAGCGGGGCCCCCTGGGACATGAAGGGCCTTCTCGATGGAGCGGTGGGCCAGGTCTGGTCTCAGTGTCCTTCTTGTGGTCTGCCGGTACGCACCCGGCCTGAGGCAGAGAGGAGACCCCGGCTCACATACACGTTGATTGAGAGCCGACTCTTTTAAGGTTTGGACTGTACTTCTTCCACCTTTTCACGAACACTCCCCTTCCCAAGGCCCCACCAGGCTGCGGGGTCCCTTCCCCTTCCTTCTTCCCATGCTGGCACCCTCCCTGCCAGGAGGAAGGAGTGGGCTGGGGGGTCCTGGCAATTGCTGGGACCTGTTTCCATCCCCAGCTCCTGTCACGACTCTGGGTAGCGTCCACCAGGTAGCATGAGAAAGCAGCGAGTTTTCTGTGCTCGCATTTTATTAACCAGGACTGTAAAATACTTCACATATGGCAAGTTTTGGATGTGGCGTGGCTGAGCAGCTGCGAGAGAAGCCGAGGCCTCATTGCTGATGGACAATGTGGATCCGACCAGAGATGTGAGATTCCTTTAGGAGAAAATAGTCTAGTTTATTCTGCCATCCAATAAGTCTCGGCTCGCCTGTTGTTTTCTGATTGCTTCCATAGAAGGTGAACACACTTGAAATCTGGTATTTCATTGAGTGAAGCCATGATTTGGCTATATTAAATTCATGAGAGTTAAGAGACCTCTTTTTAAATGTTTAGTATATTTACTGAATCAGGAATTGGTTTGAAAATTCTTGGAATCTAGCAGGTGCTTTTGCTCCTGAACGTGGGAGTAGGTGGTTTGTTTAAGGACTCCTGGCAATGGTGACCTTTTACTCTCTTTTCCCTCCCTCTTACTACAACAACCAGTTAAAAAGCCATAAATAAGAATAGTTTCTCCTGTGTGCAGAGCTAGTAATGACTGTTGCGAAGGGTGCACCTGCCTGGAAATGCACTTGTGGAGAGGTGGTTTCTTGTGCACTGGGAGCAGAGTAGCAGTTTGTTCAGGGTCAGGTCTGATCACTTGTCGGGTGTTTTGGCCAGGGGTGTGTTAAGTCAGCCTGTGCGTCCGCTCTGCACGTAGGGCAGCACTCAGCAAGGCAGCACTCAGCACTGCCTTTCTGGGGAACGTTGAAGCCTGAAGCCATTCAGGGTTAATTACAGTCATGAGCATTGTAAGAGCTGGTAGAGTGCTACATACCTTCACACTGCTTAGCTGGTTGCATTAGGCACATCATTTTACATTCAGCAATAACGAACGGAGCACTGAGAGCAAGAAGCACTTCCCGAGGAACCATCATTGCAGCTTACAGAGCCCACGGGGGCTCGGAGCTGGTCACTGTGGGGTGGGCTGGCAGAGAAATGTCTATCTTCCAGGACATGAAGCAGCACTGGCTGTCATGAGGCAGGGCGGACAGCCTGTTTCCTGGATAAGGACCAAATGAAGTAAGTTCTAGGGAGGAAGAGTGACTCTCTCTCTCTAGCATCCTAGGAGGACTTCAGTGGAGCAATGGTCTGCAGAAGCTGACGTGCTCCCTGCAGACAGGGTTTGCTGCGAGGTACACACAGAGAAGACCCTGAGGCATGTTGCTAGGACAGCCTGTGATTGTAAGCAGCAGAGCCGTTGCTGTCCTTGCTCGCTGCCTCTGAGTTGGGGAAACCCAACTCCACAGCTCTGCCTCCTTCCTTCCAGGCGTGCAACCCCTTCTGTGGGCTTATACATACCTGTGAGCTGATTTAACCCGCCTGCTTGGAAAGAGGAAGCTTCCTTTTCTAAATTGGGCTCAGCTGGTGAGCTGAACTGGCTCACAGGGGGCTCTGAGGACCACCAGAGCCCCGTGGTGGCTCTCCTGTCTCCTAGCTCATGGGGACCTCAACAGAAAATTTTGCAACAGTGATTTAAGAAAACAATATGGTACAAAGTTCAGGTTATTCATTATCAAAATAACAGTAACAAGACGAGGGTTGTAGGTTGCCCTGCCTTGGAAAACAGAAGGCATGGACATTATGTTGGTAAGGGACCTCATAGCCATCTCCGACTTGGCCCTTGTCCTTGCTGCACGACCATCTCTGTGAGCTTGGGGACAGGAGGGGGGTGTCCTACTGAGGGTGACTGCAGGATTATCCCAGAGATGTTACAGTGTACCCAGGTCTCCGTCCTGGCACTCTGGCAGCACTCGATGGGCTGTGCTGAGCTGTCAGTGCGCTGCGCTGACTGCCATCCCAAAAAAAGGCATCAGTCAGTTTTAGCTCCTCAAGCGGCTCAGCCTACGCTGGCAAAAAGAGCACAGCACTGACGCAAGGATGATGGTGGGCGGGTGGGCAGCAGAACAATGGCAGCCCGGTGTGATAAAACATCTGGTGTGAATCGGCTGTCCCCGGGCGGCAGGGGTGGTCTCCTTTGGCTCAGCCCTCTGTGCTCTCGGCCCCCCACTGCAGGGACCCAGCCCCTTGCGTGTGCACACTGTCAGCTTCCTTGAAGAGCCGACTCGGGGCAATAACCTGCCAGAAAAAGAGCCAAGATGAGTGAATATTTCCATGCTGGGTTTGTGGCCTGAGCCAGCTCCTGTACTGCCAAATACATTGTGGAGGGTGGTGGGGTTGTGCAAGGGAGAGAGCTGCACTGGCAGAGCACTGACTGCAGAGCTGTACCCCACGTGTACGTGGATCGAGAGTCACTTTTATTTTCTGTGAACTTTGAGAACTGCAGTCTGCTTAGGATGCTGTGAAGATCCTTTTTCTTTTTGCTTGTATTTTACTGTAACCTGGCTTCAGATAAGTGCCATTTAAACAAGAAGGCAGGTAAACCAGGCACTGAAGCATCTCAAGATGCTTCAGCTAGCCCTGCAGAATATTGAACAGCGTTGTGCCTTATCTCAGCAGCAGGATTGGGGGCGGGAGAGTCGGAAATGGCCCCTGAAATAGGGGGTTACCAGCAGGGCAGCCAAGGTGTCTCCAGGGGGTTTGACCTTACCCTTTGTTCATTAAAGCTTCTGTTGACTCACATTTATTTAGGGGATTTCTTTGCACGAGACCGCTAAAAATTGTAGTCTTGTCATTTTCTGTCTGGATTTTGCTTGTGTCTATTAGAAATGCAGGTTTTGAGTTTTCTCTAGCTGTAGTTGTCCCCTGGCTGAGTCAGGCACGGCGATGTGTCACCGGAGCTCACTGGCCCCTGGACTGCTCAGATGGTTCCTGAAAGGCTTGCCCAGTGCAGCCAGGAGGTGGAGTGCTGAGAGCAGGAGCTGCAGTGTGGGATCTGGCTTCCTCTCATGTGGGAGAGACCAATTGAAGTGCTTGTGCTGGTATCTTGTCATCGGGGAGTCGATTAAAAGCTGTTCTGAGCAGGGAGCGCAGTCTGCTCCTGGGTAAGGAGAAGCTTTCAGGGAGGTGCCTACCACCATGTGCGGCGATTCCTGCAATTCTTAGGCAGAAACTGTGGTATGACGTGACTGACCTTCAGGTCTGACATCACCAGTTAACATCTGGAGACTTCTAGGTATACCTCTGGTTGTTACATTGAAAAATGTTTAGATAAGCATTTTATCAGAACAGATGTATGTGGAAAAGTTAAGCCATGCCATGAGAAAAGGGTGAAGATGGGGGAGGAAGAGGGAATACCAGCAAAACACCGAATATAGGAATTTGGTTGAAGCTCGCACTGGGATGCTCTTTTGTATTACTTTATTTCTGCTTTAAAGTTAAAAAATGAATTATTGACTGCCCACATGGATTCAGGCTGAGCACAAGATAAAGTGCATCGGTAGGAATAAAAACGCAGTGGGTCAGCTTGTGAGTGCAGCTCCCATCTGTGTAACTCAGTCACCTTTGCAGTCTAATTGTACGAGTAGGCTGTATGCGCAGACCGAACCGTTTTGCTTTCCAATTAGCGATGCTGTTAAAACAATCCACCCACCAAAACATTATTTCTTGTATTCTCTACACAGGCCACTAATTATCTTGTATGTCCCACTTCTATTAATCTATTTAAAATAATAAATTCATAGCTATGGTGAAATACAAAGTGAAAATCAAATCTCCCCTTCACTCACCTCTTCCCTGCAGGGTGCATGACGTTTTTTTTCCTCTGGCTGTACAGGCATTCAAATCATTTTATAGCTACAACACACAGATTGTGTCTTGTTTTGATGCCGTGTGATGCCATTTATTTTTCATGATGTAAAAATCCTCTTTATTTGGAGCCTCTCTCTGTGGGAGTTTGTCAGCTCTGCAACCGGAGCATCTTGGAAGCAGCTTTGAGTCTTGTTGCACTTGGCTTTCCTATTTTAGTTCCCAGACCTTTGCCTTTGAAATTGCAGCAGGAAAGCCTGACTCCTAAAACCACCATTTCTTGACAACCTTTGGGGCATCTAGGCATGTTTCTCTCTGGTGTGCTATATATATATTTTTTTTTTTCCATTTGTGCTGCAGGAATAGGGAAGAATGTGATCTGTGAGAAAGCTGCTACCTCTGTGGATGCCTTCAGGATGGTCACAGCTGCCAGGTATTACCCCAAGCTGATGAGCATTGTTGGCAATGTTCTCCGTTTCTTGCCCGCCTTTGTGAAGATGAAGCAGTTGATAGAAGAACACTACGTGGGCAACGTGATGATCTGTGACGTACGAGTTTATGGGGGAAGCCTGCTCAGCCACAAGTACAACTGGATCTGCGATGAGCTGATGGGAGGAGGTGGTCTGCATACAATGGGAACCTACATTATCGACCTGCTAACTCACCTCATCAGCAGGAGAGCAGAGAAGGTCCATGGTTTGCTCAAGACTTTTGTGAAGCAGAACACAGCTATAAGTGGGATCCGCCACGTCACTAGTGACGACTTCTGCTTTTTCCAGATGGTAATGAGCGAGGGTGTCTGTTGCACTGTGACTCTCAACTTCAACATGCCTGGATCATTCATCCATGAAGTCATGATTGTTGGGTCTACCGGTCGCCTCATAGCTCGCGGGACGGACTTGTATGGGCAGAAAAACACCGCGCTCCAAGAAGAACTACTGTTTACAGACTCTCTGACTGTCAACAAGGGCCTTTTGGATAAGGGGTTTAAAGACATCCCGCTGCTTTACCTAAAAGGAATGGTGTACATGGTGCAAGCACTGCGGCAGTCTTTCCAAGACCAGGAAGACCGTCGGACATGGGATCATAAACCTGTCTCTATGGCAGCCTCTTTTGAAGATGGTCTGTACATGCAGAGTGTCGTAGAGGCCATCAAGAAATCCAGCAGGTCAGGGGAGTGGGAGGCTGTGGAGGTGATGACCGAGGAACCAGATGCCAATCAAAACCTCTGTGAGGCGCTTCAAAGAAATAACTTATGAACATTCCTGCTTCAGAAGATAGGACAATTAACACTTCTGGCTGTAATGTAAAAAACCTCTCCGTTTTTAAGATATGTAAGATTCTTATTTAATAACCTGAGTTCCTTGGCTTTTTTTAAACGTGTAAAATATGTCATGTTCTGATAGAAACTGTTCTGATTTAAATTGTTTGAAGAGTTTTAAAGGTTTCCGTTTTTGCAAACGTTTAATTTTTGTCTTGGAGACTGAAAACTTGAATTGCCCTTTGCACTTGCAGTAGCTGAAGTGAAGCATGGGATCTCTGCCATTGCATGGCTTGGAAACGGGGCACAACCCCTGTTGCGTAGGTTGCTTATTTTAACAATTTTAACATGAGAGCACGTAAAGCAAGATCAGGGAGTATCTGTTGTTCAGATGCCTTTTCCTTCTCTCTTGGAGACTGATTAAGTTTTACTCCTCGGTTTGTAAAATTTTATAAAAGAGTTTAGTGATGCAACAGGTCTCTAAACTCCTATAGGACAAAAAGTAGAAGGAACGGATTAAAGTTTTTAACATAAGGATCAGCCTTTTGGCTTCCTGCACGTGGCAAATGTCTTTCAAATTCATTTGAACTGGTATTTTATTTAAATGATGCTATGAATTCTCTGTTGACGGTGTCTTGGCAGGAAAATCTTCAGGAAGCCTGTGATGATTTTGTGCTATTCTTCCATATCTGTAGACATTATTCCTTCTACTCAGGAGGCTGCCTGCATCCAGCAGCTTTTTTCCATAAGCTCTGTGTCCAGCAGTTGTGTTTACTGCCTGGCAGCAACGGTGCCGTGACTGCGGGGCCACGTTCTCATTTCTGTGACTGTTAATAAATGCCTCCCAGGGTCACAGGATTTCCATGGTGTTGTGGGTAATGAAGTTGTACAGCATTAACCTTCCAGGGACCTGAAGATGGAAGTAAGGAGGTATGTCCTACCTCTTGCAGCTCTCTTAACATGCTGGCTGGGTAACTGTCACACTACACACATCCTGGTAGTTGAGAGAATGGGGACTGAACTGTCATGGGTAAGTCTGCTCTTAATCTCAAACACTGGATATTAACCCTCTGGCCCTGCCCATCCTCACGCCCTCCTGCAGCTTGTGTCCAGTGAAGAGATGTGTTGGCAGATCATGGGTAGAAGCTCATTCCGTTTGAGAAACATTTCTCTCCGAGGCAGGTAGGCGGAAGGGATAGTCCAATTTTACTACATTTATTTTGTGTACTTGAAAGCTTTTTTTTAAATGTATTTCCCACTAAATTGTAACCCTGTGTATTTATGTATATTAACATGCAAACTGCTGTTTCATCAGCTGGTCCTTCCTGAAAAGTACCTTGTTTTCTACAGAAATAAAAAGTTGTGTTTGTTGAGGGCATTCTTTATGCAGCTGTGTGCTTGTGTTTGATTGGTCAAGCTGAAACCATCCTAATAAATGTGAACAAGGAGACTTACAGCTGGGGCTCAGTGTCTGCTGAGTCTTTCCCTTCTTCTGTGCTCTTTTGCTGCCAGCTGGGCAGCTTGGGTGTGGAAAAAGTAGGAGACAGCTCTGTGCTATCCTAGCAAGTGTCATCCATTTATCACCAAGGGAAAGAAAGTCCCGCCAGAAGATCTATTTCCCACCCCTTTGCTGTTTCCCTCGGACTACAGCGGTTGAGTAGCTGGTTTTGGAGATCCTCTTGCCTATCTTGGACTTACCATGTCAACTTTTGTGATTAATAGGATCCTTATTTTTCTGCCTGACTCATCGTAGAAATTGCTGGAAGACACCAACTAAGAAGCAAAATCCCCGTAGTGTTGACGGGACTGCTTTCTTTGCTCAAGGTGTAAATCAGGTATTTACTTTACCTTCAGGTATTTACTTTCAACACGTTAAAACTCTTGACAGAAACAAGTCTACTGACATGCTGTTTTAAAGGGTAGGAACCAGGCTGCTCCTGTGCCCTGCGCAATCTCATCTCTATTGTGAGCTAGATGAAAAAAGCAAATGGTTGAAATTTATTCACTGTTCCCAGCTATAGCAGGTGGAGCAGTGAAAGCTGCATCTCTGCAAACCTTCCTTTACAGGTAGAGGACTGGTGTTGCTGCCATAGCTCTGAGCATCTCATGTCTGTGATGTCTGTGCGCTATGTAAAGC
This sequence comes from Fregata magnificens, assembly GCA_013389945.1. Taxonomy (NCBI): domain Eukaryota; kingdom Metazoa; phylum Chordata; class Aves; order Suliformes; family Fregatidae; genus Fregata; species Fregata magnificens. The sequence goes on along the minus strand of WAAD01038369.1, from coordinate 133,770 downwards.
AGGTGAGATAATGTCTCCTGAGCTCACCTGGAAGTCACCACCTTCATTCAGACAGAAGAGCTCTGGTTTAGTTCGTGCCCGTTTTGGGTCTGTTTTGAAGCTGTCCTCCTTGAACCGAGGACCTTCCTTTGTGCCTTTGTCAGTACATTTGTACTGGGCAGAAAATCCTAAAGTACAACTCCTTCTACAGGAGTAGAAGGAAGCACAAACCATCTCCAGATAGACCCAAGTGATCCCAGCAGAGGAAGGAGGGTGCCAAGACTCCTGGGTGAGCAGGAGACCCGACCGCAGAAGTGTAGAGAGAGGTGAAACGGGCTTCTCGTAGGCTGGCTGCAGCCTCCAGCTGCCCTGCACAGGCAGAGTGGGATGGTGGCCAAAGGAGCACTCCTTTGGATGAGGCGGACCCCTGTTGTGAAGTCTAGATTCCCCCGCGCAATCCCTGTTCATCTAACGCAGATGCAGTGGAAGCGCCTCCTGGTTGGCGCGGCTCGCAGAGGGGGACCAGGCCACGCTCTGCTGTCTGCCGCAGAAAGGCAGCGCCGCGCCGTCCCCTCCTGTGTCCCCTGCACGGGGTGATCTCCGGCAGCGAGGCTCAAGGCTGGTCCCCAGACTCCTGTTTTTCACACATGAGGAAGGAATGACAGCACATGCATCCTAAGGCCACGTGACGTGCAGGTATATTTTATAATGAAAAAATGCTTTTTTTTTTTTTTTTTTTTTTTTTTTCCCCCCCAGGCAAATCAGGTTCTCTGCAACCAGGAAAAAAACCCAACAAACCCACAGCTGTTTGTATGGGCCAGGTGATGATCCCCACCCTGCAGGTTCGGCTGTAGTAGACAAACAGGAGGCAGAAAGCTGTGTGGCTACTTATACTGAGGGAAGAGCGGTGGCACCAGGTGAGCTGCGTACCTGAGCATCCTATCGATATCAACCTGCATAGATTTGTCACCTGCTCCTGGGGCTGGGATCTCCGGAGCACTGCTGGCCCAGGTATCTGCAAGAGGAGTGAGTGCATCAACAGCCCAGCCACCTCCTCGGAGACAGGCTGAGTATTTGCACCAGCAGGATGCCAGGTCCCAGCAGCGTGGGTGGGATGGCCACTCTGGGTCTCCAGAGTGACCTCCTGCTTGGAGCCAGCCTGTCACCAGCTCCAGCTCAGGCTGTCCCACCGAGTCTTGGAAAACAACTCTGGAACCTGGAGACTGTGGAGTCAACTGAAGAGTGCTGCCCTAGAGGAAAGGGTCCTGCTCTGTTTCGCTGGGCCACCTCAGAGCTTCGAGAGAAAACCTAAGGGCAGAGCTGCTGCAAATGGTGACCCAGAGATATCCAAGCTGCTTCTCTAAAAGTAAGGGGCAAGGGTGGAAGAAAGAGGATAAGGTGACAAAACCTGCAGAGGCAAGGGCAAAGCCTCCATTTCTTGGGGGATGAGATACGGGGACCAGCAGGTTTCTTTTTGGTCACTGGCAGGACAAGGCCAGCTCCCTGGGGAATACAGGAGCTGGGTAAACCTTGTTGGAGCTCACCCTCCAGCTGTGGAGCAGTTGCCCTCCCGGGGGCTGCAGGGACCTGGTTTGGCTGTGCCAGCCCTGGGACTTCATCTTCTTCTGCTGATGGGTGCATCAGCTCCGGCATGTCAAAGTTGATGTACTGGTACAAGGGTCGCAGGCGCGGCAGTTGTCCTGGAGAGGTACAAGAAGAGCCCAACGCTGACAACCCCTTCCCTGCCAGGGCTGTGCTGTAGCTCACAGGCTGCAGCAGCCCTGGGAGGAGAGGAAGAGTATTACTCCTGCCAGGAGAGGAACCAGGGGATGAAGGGGGAGGCAGATGCCCTTGAGCTGAGGCTGCCTGGTGGGATAAAAGCTGGGGATATGTGGCCACATCCCAGAGACAAAGCAGCAGCTGGAGGGAAGAGCCATGGTGAGCCTGCCTGGGCATCACTGTGCCCAGGTGAAAACTCACCATTGGCAGAGCCCCCGTCACCACCCGACCCACGGGGTTGCTGCCAGGCCTGGGAGAAGCAGAAGCGCTGGGGACCACCCTGTTGTACTATGGATCCAGCCTTAGACCAGCATCATTCCTGAGACAGGTCAGTTACAGCACAGGCAGTGCCAGCCCAGTCCAGCTTGTGTGGCTGCAGCCACCAGCTTTGCTCACCCAGCGTGTCCTGGGACGTGGCCCCTCTGGGAGGGCGCAGGTTGCTTGCACATCTCTTTTTCTTCCTTTTCTTCTGCTGCTTGGCAGAGAGGCCAGCATCGCCTCCGAGGGTGCTCGGCTCCTCGGCGGTGGGATGCGCCCTCCGGAAATGAGGGTGCTGCAACAGGAGCACCTGTGAGTTGACCCTGCGGGACAGAAACCAGCTGCGGGGCACGGCCAGCTGAGGCTCTGGCTGCGGTGGGAGACACAGCCCTGTGGCACCTCGGGGGGGGCTCCGTGCTCTGGCACAGGTGCTGCGTCCAAGTGCAGCCTTCCCCCTTGGTCTGTGCCTGTGCTGTGGTACAGCTGTGCCTGGGGCTGGCCAGCACCTCGCTGCTCCTGCTCTGGCCGTGCTGGCTCAGCTCCGTGGCTGGACCTGGACATGGCTGGTGGTCGCCGACTGTGGCTGATGGATGGCTCTGGGCTACTGCATTGCCATAGGTGCCATTTCCCTTTCCACCATGAGCCCCGTGACTCCTTGGGCTTCTCCCTGTCCACACTTCTCTGGTTTATCTATCTGCTCTTTTAAACTAAGCAGCTCTCAAAATTACTGCAAGCCAAGCTCCTCGATTCTCAAGAAAATAAAAACAGAACGATGTCCAGCCACAAATCCCGGATATTAATACCTTTCATCCCACGCTCATCCCTTCTTCCCAACCTTGTTTCACCCTCGTGCAACGCAGCCCACCTGGGGCAGACCCCAGCCTTGCTGGCGGCTGCTCCTCGCATGGTGATCCCGGCTGCACTGCAGCACGAAGTTGGCTCACGAAGGAGACGTGGTGACTTACTTTGCCCCCTCGAGTTTGAAACCGTAGGATAGCAGCCAGGCCTGCAGTGCCGCAACACAGCCGAGATCCGCCAGCTCCGGGAAGAGCTCTTTGTTCTTCCCCATCTCCTCCTCGTACAGCTCGGCGTGGACAAGGACACCTCGCCCGTCCTCGGACCACTGTGGCGGACACGGGGGACAGCACTGACGAGCAATGCTCCCATCCTGCCAGTCCCTGCACCCTCTTTCCTCGGGCCCTGGTGTGGATGACCCTGCCAACTGTGGCTTGGACCCTTTGCTGGCCATCAATAACCACCTGGGTTTAGGGTTTTACATCCAAAGTGGCCCCAAGGTCTTGGAGGCGAGCCTGGCCAGCTGCTGAGTGGGAACAGCCCGTGCAGTGGGTGTCGATGATGGGTGGGACTGCAGGGCTGGGTGGTCCCACGAGTCCCGCTGGCCCTTCTGGGGCTCTGGCTGCCACCTTGCCCCCCCCATCACCCGTGGTGGCACTGCCAGGCTCCGAGCAGCAGCTGGGAACACCCTTGACCGTGCCACCAGGGCAGAAAACCACTCTACAAGGAGTTGTTTGGAAGTTATTCAGCTGCCATTTCATGCAACTTAACTAGAAGCTCGCAGATAACTATTTGGGGAGTTTGAGAAAGACTTGGGAGTAACATCATGCCTTTTGTTTCTGGGGAGCAGACCCAGCCCCAGGGACATCCACTCTCTGCAGAAAGGAGCTTTTCCCATTCCTTCCCCCTCCCCAAATTGTGGCACGCATCGGGACCCCGTGTTGGTGCACAAGGCTCATGCAGGGGCAAGTGCCGTGCTCATGGCACCCGGGAATGAAGCCTGCGCTCATCGCAACTCCCACATCCAACGCGGCATCGCGCTTCACCTCCAAAGCTTTGACGTCTGGGTTCTCCAGGGCTGCAGACAGCTGAGTGAGGACGTGCCCAGGCTCGTGGCCGCCGTGCTGCCCCTCCTCAGGGCTCCTCACCAGGGCAGGAGGCTCTGGCACCGGGGCTGCCATGGCAGATGCTCTAGGCCGCCAGCGGGGTCTGCGTGCAGACCAACATCTCCATGAGTGTTTGGTTTGGTACGGGGGCTCACCCCAATGTATGGTGCTCTGCCAGGCCGCGGTGAGTCCCCTCCACAGGGACGTGGGCACCAGCTGCCTCTCCCTGCTGAGCCGCTGGGGCAGCGGTTCCCCCTCCCAGCCCTGGATCTGGGTGGTGGCTTTGAGGGGGTGCAGCTCTGCCCAGCACAAGGCCCCCATGAGCTGCTCCAAAGCAGCTGTCCCTAGGAGCTCTCCCAGTACACCCGGGGACGCAGGGAGGTGAAAACCTCCCAGTGCTGAGCTCAGCCGTTAGTCCCCCACCTCCATCACCCCGCTTGTTCAGTAAACCTGTAACCGCCCCCCTCCCCACCCCACCCCGAGCTGCCAGAAGACCCCAACGGCCCCCGCACACCTTGCACCTCTGCCTTGTACCTCCTTCAGGCCATTGGCACCCAGCCCCTGGCCAAAGCCTTGGCACTGCCTCCCCTTCCACCGGGAACGAGCCGGGACAGCCTCTACGCAGGTTTAGTATCCAATAAGGAACATTATATTCTGATGTATTAAGGACTACCCCTTTCTGATCTAACCTCCTTCCTGAATTCATTCCCTGTTTGCCCGTTAAACGGACATCCAAACACGATTGCAGCGTTTCCACTGACCAACCACAACCCTGAGAGGCTGCAGATACCGGTTACCCGTCCTGAGCATCTCACCGCCAGTCTCCGCACGCGCCAGCTTCCCTGTTCAGCCACGAAACCTTCGGCAAAGTGGCCCCGTGCCCGGAAGGCAGCACGGGGAGGACTGGCGCAGGCTGCTGAAAGCCGCAAAAGCCAACCGCGAGTGTTTTAACCCACGGTAACGGGATGAGCGGTGTCACTTCAAGCCTCCTTGAAGTGTCCTCCCCACCGCTCCCCTTCGAGCCTCCCCCATGCCCCAGGCTCGGTTCTGGGGATGGTTTGAAGCTGCCAGTTGGGCAGGAGATTCCAGAAGACCGTTAACCCCCGCGGGGGACGCCCCGGCAATAGGTCCCACAGATCTGGGCTCCTGCGTGAGAAGGGAGGTGGAGAAACCGGAGAGGGCCCAGGGGATGCTCCCTGGCACCTGGGGGATGCGGTGGAACTGGGCTGATGGGGCTGGCCGCGGTGGTGACAGAGGTTCAGGGGTCCTGGGGATGCTGCAGCCCTGGGAGGGGTTACCAGGAGGTGGGGAGTCTCCATCCTCAGGGACGGCAGGGCTCCGCGGGACATGGCTGTGGCCATCCCGATCTGGTACTGGTGACAGCCCTGCTCCGACGGGGACGAGGGACCCCGGTGGCGCCCTCCCCATGAACGCTGCTGCGGGGTCTACGAAGACCAGCACCAAGTCCCATCCCTCAAGTCAGGAGCCTGGAAAATGCCGGGATTTTGTTTGACTTTTGCAAGAGAGTTCAGGAGCGGCTGACTGTGAGCAGAGAAGTGGTCTCCATCTTCATCGTACCATGGCAGGAGAAACGGGCTCTTGCACAGCTCCTTGATAAACATGATGGCATTTTATAGCCTGGAGAGAGTGATGTGGCAATCAAAGGGGTGCTTCAGCAGGCGAAGGCTGACCCCAGCACCCGTGTCTCCTCCGCTCAGCAATAAATGCTCTGAAATTCGTTTAACCACCCACGTCCAGAGCAATGGCACCGAGATGTACCGTTACGAGGGGAAAGTGTGGTTGTGGGCAAACAAACACATCCACGCACATCACGGTCTCCTGGTGCAGCAAACCTGGCTAGTGTGGTCGTTCTGCTGCTTTTGGTTCGACCAAGCCGAGGGAGCCTTCTGCGCTCGCCCAGCAAACGATGGCCTTTCAGCTTGATGGCGAGCACGCTCTAAGCTAGATTTAGCCTGGAAAATAAAAGTTCAGCTGCTTGACTTGGAAGGAAAATCACAGAAAGGAGAAATAAGAAAATATTTCAGCAAAATACACCTTAAGACTCGTTCTGTAACCGCCTCTCAGGGTTTTCTTCCAAGACATAGACCAAGTTATCAAGTTTGGATACCGGGGAGCCCATTCCCACATTTTTTGCTGGGTATAGGTGCTTTGATCCACCGTACCAGCCTCGTCCTAAGCCGTGGGGTAAGCACATGAGCAGGGACAGGCTCTAGAGCCAGGCTTCCTCGGTCCTGCGGAGGCTGGGGTACGTCTGGGCGTCCTCCGGCCCCCCGCTCCCTCCTTCCCCAGGGCCTGAAGGGTCAGCGGCCGGCGGCTGTGAGCCGGGCAGCGATGGTCGGCGCGATCCTCCCCGAAAACCTCGGGGAAAGAGGAGGCTGAGGGCACGGCGGGGGGATGAACCGTCGCTGCGGAGCGGGCCCGGGCCGGGGCGGGTTCGGTGCCCTGCCCGTCTGCTGGGGATCGGGGGGATCCCGGCGGGGACACACCGGGGATCGCCCTCCCGTCCTGCCGCCGCC
>WAAD01038369.1:106028-127051 GCA_013389945.1 Fregata magnificens | reverse complement strand
GGGCTCGGCCCCGACACCCCCGGCCGTTCTGGCTGCGCCTCCCCCCCGGGCACACGGAGAGCAAACGGAGCCAAGAAGGGTTTTTCAGGGGTATCCAGCCTCGCTCGGTGGGGCCGTGGATCTCGGCACGTGCCCCAGAACCGGCTTTGCGTTGATTTCCCCTGACGGCGCAGCCGGAGGAGACCGCAGACCGCGAGGCACGGCTCCAGCCTCCAGCGCTGGACCCAGCGTTGCACGTCAGGCCCCGTAAACTCAGCACGCGGCTCGTCCTCGCGTCAGAGAGGAATCCCGCGCGTGAAGGTGGGGCCTCTCTTGCGTCTTCCTTCCTTGCTGTCGCGAGAGAGGACTTGGCTGCAGCTCTACAACACCCATGTCGGACTCTGCCCACCTCTCGGAGCCGAGCACGGCCCTCATTCACCTCCTGCTCGAGGCTGCTGCTGCAGGACGCGCGTTTGACTCCTTGGGCAGACGGTACAAGCTGGCTTTGTTCCTAAAGGGCCGTTGGTGGGCACGTGCCCGGCTCATAGAGAACAGACGTCCCACGTGCAAACAACAGTACCGCTGTACCTGGCTCCCTTTGTTTTCAGAGAGATAAAAGAGAAGATGGGTCTTGGAGACCGGCAGGTGGGGAAGAGCTGGTGGCACCCGAGGGAACCTGCACGGGGAGTAGTATTAAAAGGAGAATATTAATCTCTCCCGTTGCAGTCTGCAGGGGGTAGCAAGGGGAAAGCATAGGCACGGACTAACATCGCTGGGTAGGTTTGCAGCACACTGACCTCATTTCTGGGCCCCCGATTCTGCAGGAGGCATGGCCCCAGATCCATGCGCCCCCGCTTTGGGGCAGCCCTGGGGCACGGGGGTTACCCTGGTGCTACTTTCCATTTCAGCTGAAATTACCGAGGGAGGAAGCAAACAGCCAAGACCAGCTGAACAGAGATTAGCCCTTTGATTTGCTGCAGATGACTTGCTCCGCTTATCACAGCTTATCACAGCTGTGGGATTTTTTTTTTCCCATGCTTTTTGCAGAGGTTGGCTCATAAAGGCATGAAGCTGATCTTGCTTCAGCTCTGTGTGTGGTAGCGGCTTCCTGGCCAGGGACCCAGGCACAGTGAAAATGTTATCTGTGAAGACGAGGGAATGCTTCAGGGTCAGACGCAGCAGGTTCAGGGCTGTGAAAAACACCTGCCAAAGCCTCGTCCATTCCCGTGTTTTTGTTTTGTAGTTTCCTTAACTACAATGCCAAAAACAAGCCACGAAAGGAAGCCGTGGTTCATGTGGGCACTGAAAGATCTCAGTTTACGGGTGCATAAGTAGGATTTTTACCACTTGGTAAGCTGGGGCAAAGGGCACAAAGAGTTGAATTAATGGTGCTTAAAATTGCAGGGACGCTCTTCTGGGAGACGTAGGGCTGGAGCCTGCATTGCTGGAGTGCCAGGCCAGGATTAAGCTGTGGTCCTGGCAGGGAAGTGAGCAGCCAGCCGCGCTCAGACAGGGTGAGTAAGCAGTGCTAAAGTCACTGGGTTACTCTGGCAACTGCCCTGCTCCTCTTTGTAGCTGTGCTGATTTCAGGTGAGCAGGGAACAGGGCTGGAGCAGCCCTGTGGCTGGGAGCAGCGTCACTGCTTCCCGAGCGAGTTCTGCAGTCTGGCAGGGGGTTAAGAAGAGAGAGGAGTTGCACACGTATATATCTGTTTACCCGGACTTAACCGGACTGTGTTTGCAGAGTCTGCTTGCATCTCATAGCCTGAGAATGCTCTAAATGGTGTCTTTCTGGCAGCAACAGGTTGGATACCATATTCTTGACATTTAGGTTTTTAACACAGTGATAGAGAAGATGCTTTCCTGGGTGCAAATTAGACAGCGTGGCTGAGCCAGCGATCAGGTCACTGCTGAAAAGGGCTGGCCCTGTTCCCTCTTCCTCCCTCCTCTGCGTTCATAAGCACATGCTCCTGCTGTGTTTCCCTTGTGCTTGCTCCAGTGCTTCTCTGATCCCCCCGTGAAGGTAACAGCCAGGTTACTTTTTGACAGAAGCTTAAACGGGCAGAAAACTAACCCAGCAAAAGAAATCACTTGGTTCATGCAGGGGTAGTGAGCTGAATCGGCTCAGCACAGGACCGTTTGCCCTACAGAGCTGTCGCAAGAGATGAAGCAGAAGGATGGGAACGGCAGCGGAGAAGGTCCGCACATCCTCTTGGCAGAAGTGAGCCATGAGGTTCTCTTCACTTCTGTCCCCCGAATACGCTCGTAGTTGGCAGGAGCAGAGAAGCAGCTTGGGAAGTCTGTACTGATCACTGGTAACTGAGGCTTGGCTGCTGCTTCTCAGGGCTGGGAGACTGATGCTAGGGGCTTGCGTCCCACGTAGGTGAGTTTGCTGGAGGTACCTAGATAGGCAAGACGCTTACTATTATAATAAGGTTGTCTGATCTTGCAAGATCCCAATCCAGAGGCGATGTGACTTGCAAATAAGGGAGTGGGTGTCATTTGCAAATTCCCTGCAGCAGGACAGGGTGCTGTTGGGACGTGAAATGTGACTTGTGTGAAGGTATAAAATGAGCCTTCCATCCCCCGCCTCCCATCAGCTTGCCTTTCCTCCTTCAATCCCCCGCACTAATTGTCTGCTCTGTAACAGGTCTTGATTTCAGCCTGTCATTTTGCATGTAAATTACTGGGTTTGAAGGCGAGTTCAGATCAAGATCGGATGTGAATTTCAAGGCCAGTAGCTGTTCTGGAGTGATCTCATGCTGAACACTTGTTTGTTTTTTTTCTAGAATAGGAGAGCCTGTTCTGGCTTAGTTGGGTCCATGATCAAGGAGATTAAATAATACCAAGACAGCGTCCTTTTATCTCAGGCTGAGAGTCTGTCTCTGCTCTTCAGAAATAGCTTTTCCAGAGTAGCTGGGTACAGACTGAACATGCATGCTGGTGTGCAACAGTCAGCATTGCTTACATTGCCCCTGCAGTTGTGTCTGGGAGACAAATAACAGCTTTTTGCTAATGGGTCTCATGTCAACAGGGGTGATTTAGCAAGGAAGACTGCTGTGCATTATGTTGCTATCACTGAGACTCACTCAGCCTTGTACTGATCGTTTATTGGTTTATAAATTAAACTGCAGATGCTGCATCCCGTCAGTGCTGGCGTGCCGAGGATCCTGAAGGGGGTTCTTCCTGTAGAGTTGTCTCAGAAATCTTTAAATTACTGCCTCGGGAGTCAGGGCACGCAGGTTGTAGCCCCAGCTCTTACAGCAATGACGCCAGCCAAGCTGCCCTGGCGCCTGTCAAAATCATGGCGTGACTCTGATGAGGTATCGAGGCTCTTGTGGCATCTGCCAAAAGCTCACCAGCAGTCTGTGCCTGTTGGTGCGGCATCCTGCATCCTCATTTTCTGAGCGGGGAGCAAGTCCCTCAAGTTTCTTGTAGGCAATAAAATGCTGTCCACAAGATCTTGGTGAGCATGGCGGGGAAATAGATGCTGGCTGCTCCTGTGCTGGAAGGATCTATGCTCCTCCTGTCGTGGGGAGGAGAGAGGCAGCAGGGACCGGTGCGGGCCAGGGCAGGGATTTGCGGAACTGTACTGGTCCCTGTTGGTCTGCGTTGAAAAGTTATTTAGAAATGAAAAAGATGTTCTTCTAGGCAGGTAACTCTCTGTTCTCCCCGAGACCTGAGAGACCAGCTGGGCTCTCTTCATCTCCGAACTCTTCCCCAAAAATTTGACATCTGCCCCTACATGGTCCTGGAGTGAAGTGTTTTGTCTCGGGTTCTTTTGAGGATCAGTCCCAGCCTGCTCAAGGCTGGTGACGGCACTGGTGTGTCTCTTGCGGAGGATACAGCAGAGGGGTTTACCTGTGTGGGGCAGGGGCTTCAGCTTGCTTTGGGTAGGTTGTGTTTGAACCACAGGAGCTATTTAGAAAGAGCCCGAGGTGCAAGGTAATTCAAATCTAAGGCTAAAATGTGTCAGATGATATCCAGCTACCTTGTGTTTCCTATTCACTGAAGGCACACAGGGCGGTTGTAGCAGCGCAGCTCCTGCTTGCACGTCTGCATTAAATGTTCCCATATGGGAGAGCAAAGCCAGGAAGGATTTTCTGTACCAAAGATACCGGTATTACAGCAACTGCGGACATTTCAGGTTCAACACTGGTAAAAGCACTGATTAACCCCACAATAGGGACAGTGCTGCTTGATCCCTTGCCTCAACTGCATGGAGTCCAATTTGGGGTGGTTTCCTACCTGCAGGTCCTCTCTGTAGCTGGGTGTGAGCTCTCTAATGAAGGTCAGAAGTTCACCTATATATATAAAAATATGTAGCTTCACCTATATGTATATAAAATGTAGCTTTTCAGTGGCTCGGTGAGCCCTGCTTTTTTCCGTTCTCAGCAGTTGGCTTGTTTCCGTGGCGGAGGCAGAGCGACGGCAGGATGTGTGAAGGGCCATCCAGGATTTCTGGACCCATTCCTCCAGACCCTACGCTCTTTCCAAACTATTACAAACGCCCCTTCTCAGGTGAGTCCTTGATGCTTGTTACGGATGCGTGGTTTTGTACTGCATGATGCAGCTTGCCTGTTTGACGTCCTTATTCTTTGGCGTCCTCGACAGTCTCCACTCACACTGGTGCATCCATGCTGCCTCATGGATGGTGATCCTAAAGGTGGTCTGTGCAGCTGGTTGAAAGATGGGAAACCATAAGGTAGATGTGGAGAGGGGGTCTTCAGCATTGTTTGTAGGCTGCGGGTGAAGAAGACCACGAGGTGAGATTGTTTCCTGATCATCTCCTTCTCTTTCTTTCTCTGTAGCTCGAGGGAGACTGGAAGGGAATGCTCAGAAGCTGGATTTCACCTCTGGCCCCCTGGACCCAGTTCCCAACTCATACCCCGCTTTGGGCAGTGCCCGCCTGATCCAGCCAGCCCCTCGCATTCGCCCCAGTGGAAAGGACTTTCTGGAGAAGGGACAGAAGGGGACGCTCAGTCTCTTACTGCAGCTCGAAGGGATCTCCCTTGATGGAGGGCTGCCAGTCAAGAGTAAGTACAGCTGAGTCGCTGCTGGCCTGAGTTGCGTTTGGGGCCAGGGATGAAGCATCAGGGATTGGATGGATTCCTCGGCTCTGCTGCCTGACGAGAGCTTGAGCTTCGCAGGGCTGGTCGCCCCATCTCCTCCGTTTGGCCTGGCAGTGGTGTCCCTGGGCCATCACCCGTGCTGGAGCGGTGCTGCTGTGGCCTCCCTGACTCCACTCTCACCCCGGTCTGCAGTGGGAAGAGAGACTGTAAAAAAGATGCTGTTTAGTTTGGACTGGAGGAACTAGTGACGGATGAGAGGCTATTGAGAGACGCTAGAAATAAATCAAGCCCTTCTAGTTTGCTGCCTCTGAATATAACCAGTATCTTTATAGTTGAACTTAAAAGATGGATCAAGTGAAACCCTAATGTGTCAAGGTTGTTTAACCTGGGGAAATCTTTGTTACAGAAGCCAGGCAGGGTTTGGGAAGACTGTATATGTAGATACTGAGAACATCTTTGTGAAAGATGTTCCCTTCTCCAGGGAGGTCACCCAGAGCACATTCAGAGGTCCAGGAAGGAGATAAGGCTGAGCACTGGGTGTCGCTTGGTTGGCTTCAAGTGCTGGCATTGCCCCTAGCCCTGCCTGGTGCCAGCGAGGTGGTTGCCGCAACTGCTGTGCCAAAGCAGGAGGGGAATGGAAGAGGGTTTGGTTGCGTCAGCTGAGATCTTCCCCGTCTTGGGGAGCCCAAGGAAGGATCATTTTTGATTCGAAAACAAAAAATACACTCCATAGTCCTGATTATGTCCGCTTGAATGTGGGACAATGGCTGACCCTGAGCCTGAAACCAGGAGCAGCACAGGTTGAAGGCTCTGCAGCTGCCATTAACCAGCCCGCTCTTCGCTTCAGAAACACTACGGGATGCTGAACTGGGAATTGACCTTGCTCTCGAGAGGATGCAGACATGGCTTGTCTAGCATAGCCCAAAATGGGACAAGTAAGCCTCAGAGCAAGGGAGTCTGTGAACACCAGTAGTGTGCACAGACCTGTGCTGACAGTCATCTGGGCACTGTGGGATCCTCTGGCAGAAAAGGGTCAGTCCGGGAGTGTGCATCTAACATGGGAAAAATGCACAGATTGCCTAGTCTGCAGGCGCGGGGAGAGCTTGCTATTTCTATGGGCGGTTGGACCAGCTTTGGAGATGGAGCTGTGGGCTCTGGTGCCGGTGCTCTGAGAGCCTGCATCCCTTGGCAGTGTGTGAGCGTTGAAGGCTGTGTCTTCTCCCTTGCTATGCAGGAAAAGAGTCCAAGGACCATGAGAAGGAAAACGTGAGGCGAATAAAGGAGATTCAGAAGAAGTGCAAAGAGAAGGAGCGAGCCCAAGAGCACGGCCAGCCCAAGCCTGTGAAAGCTTTGTGGAAATCCCAGAAATATGAAAATGTGGAGTCAAAGGTGAAGGCCAAACTGCAGGTCGGTACCCACTGAGCTCTTGAACTCTCCTGGCCTGGGATGCAGTTCAGCCATGAGGCTCTGTGGGACGGTGGAGATGGGGGAGTCCCAGAACTTGTGGGTCTGGGGGCAACTCGGTGCTGAAGCACAGTGGGCAGATGTGACAGTGGGGCTGCGTGCCGAGTGAGAATGTTTGGCTTGGGTCTGGAGAGCGACTGCTGTAATAATCCCCATCCTGTCTGGTCATGTAGACCCCCCATACAGGGGAAGCTGCGAAGAGGAAAATCTCATCAGGCCCTCTGCCTGGAGGCTCCTACTTGGCCCTTTGGTTGTTAGGGATCTAAAGGCGGTTCCTGGGGGGTGCAGAGCAGCCCTCACAGCCGTATTCCCTGACTAGAGGTGCATCCAGCTGGCTTTGCAGCTTCCCAGTGTTTGGGGCAACGCTAGTCTGGGGTTTGTGCCAAAAGGCTGTGGTATTCTGCCCCACGGATCGTGGTCCTCAGAGCTAGGTCTTCAGGCTGCGTCAAACCTTGGTGCAACTCTTACCACTGTGTGGACCCACAGTGGGCCATATATCTCCAGATTCTTCTCTGAGCGATTGTCCTGGTGAATAACCACTGCACAGTGGCGGCACACAGACATCTCCAGGCAATCAAGGTGGAGGCCTTGTAGCTCCAGCACAACCTGCAAGGGTGTACATACCTCCTGTCCTCTGTACCCGTGCTTGTGGGAGAAGGAATGCGGGGCCATGCCTTGTTTCCTCAGGCTTTCTCCACTGCTGAAATGAGCAGGTGTCTGGCTTCGCGAAGGTTTTGGCTCGCTTTTGGCTGCTTTCTTTTTCTTTCTCTGGATAATTTTTTCTCCTCTGGTGGGTTCCTCATGTTTAAATGGTGCTTCTGTTGGAGGGCTTTGCAAAATGCACCAAAGCAGTTGCCTTGGTGTAAGGGTACCTGTTTGTGCCGAAAGTAAAGTTAAGGCCCACTGGGAGAAGGAAGGAGAGCCCCATCACTAGCTTTGGGTGGATCCACTGTCATCAGTCTGGATCTGGAAGACCCCTGTCATCCAGGTGACCTCTGTGTTTGGTTGGCCTCTTCCTTCACCCAGAAGTAGGCACTGCAGCTCCTATGGATGGGGTCGGTTCCCACCATGTGCCGGGTTGTGCCCACCCTCATCGTAGTGACCTCCTGGAGGAGAGGCCTTGGGGCTCCCTTCCAGCTCAGCCTCACGTGGGAGAAGCTCCCTGAGGAAGGGGAATTGCAGGGCTGCTGCCTCGGCCAGTAAGCTGCTGGTTCTCCGGAGTAGCCTTGAACTGTTGGATCCTGCGTTCCCATCGGCCTCAGGATTGTCGGCTACCAGGAGAGGGCTTTGCCCTTCTGCGAGTCCCTGGTAGCCTTCACGGTCTCCGTCTCTGTTCTGTCTTTGCAGCCAAGCAGGCTGTGTGGACAGGAGCGACACAGCGAGCTGCTGCTTGCGCAGACGGTGAGTGCAAGCTGGGTGACGCCTCAAGTGCTGCCACCAACACAAGCCTTCCCTTGGTGGTCCCTTCCTGAGTTGGAGCCTTCAAGTTCCTCCTCATCTCTGCATCGCTTCCCTCTGGTCTGTGGCCCTCGGGCCAACTTTTGACACTAAAATTATGTGTGTAGATAAGAACTGCAAAAATTGGCAAGATGATTTCCAAGCCAGTGGTTCCAAATGCTGTGTCCCTTCTTCCCAGCGTGCCACCAACCTCTCTGACGTCCATGACCCTTCCACACGCAGGAGCAAACCCACGTGTGCTTTAGGAACGCAAGCCTACGCTCTTGTTTGACAAATCCTCTGGGTTAGAGGAAGGTTGAGATCATTTCTTCTTTTGTTTTGGGGAAAGGGGGTGGTCTCTGTGCAGGCAGTTTCTGCGTGGTGCATTACTTGTGCTCTGCGGATTCCTCCAGAGAGAGGTGGCAGGAGGCCCTTGTGCTGACTCACATTTCTTTAACTGTTGCTGTGGCTCTCCTAGAGCTGGGGTGTTGCCTGTGAAGGATCTCCATCTTCTGTGGAGCTGCTCCTCAGAGTTTGAGTTGATTCTTGATGTCTAACACGGAGTTGCTTTTCTCTCATCTGTCCCCAAGGCTGTTAATTGTAGCAGCTGCCTTGAAAAGGGCTCTGACAGTCTCAGTGCTCCTGTGGAGGAAGATGGGGCTCGCTGCACTCTGCTAGCATGCTCCTAAGATCACAGGCTTACTTGACTTCTAACTGACCGCACTAGGTAAAGGCACTTCTCATTAACTTACCGGAGAGGTGTGGGTCTCCTGGCTCCTGTTGAAAAACGACTGGTCATCTTTGGAGCCTGACAATCTAGACAGTGCTGAGGGCATCGCATACCCTGGTCCTTACACCAAAATTACTGGTGTTACTGTCCTATCCTACCTTCAGTCTCCAGGTCTGCCGAGCTAAATGGGCCAGGCAACGAGGAATCTACCTCAAGGGGACTGCAGTTCAGCTGAGAGAGCAGCCGAGACCTTGGGTACCTGTAAAGATCTGGAGGCTGCCCTGTACAGTTCCGGTTACTGCCAAGAGCAGAGCAGTGCCCTGGTTGTATTTATTGTAAGGTCACCCGCTTGCCACAGTGTCCTTCCAATTTTCAGGACTGCCTCAGACAGTCTGTTGCAGACTGCCTGTTAGACATCAAGAAGTGTCGCCTTGTGCCAACGCTAACCACAGCCTTTGAAGATGCCTCCGAGGTGCAATTCCACCCTCCCAGAACTACCAGACTTCCTCACTCCTCTTTCTGTCTAGAATAGGATAACCACAGATTTGGGGAGCTGAACAGGACAGCACTTGAGAACAGCGTCTAATTTGTGTCAGCTTCACACCTACCTGTGCCATTTCATTAAGGCTTGCTGTAGCAGGGCTCCGCAGCATGCTCTGGATTTATGGAGATGGGATGGCTTCTTCTGGGAGTTCAGGTTCTCTACTGTTGCCAACAAGGGAGACTGACATGTGTCTCTCGACTATTCAGAACGCTTACTCCACGCCGCCTTTTGCCCTTTTCACAGGAAGGTTTCTGCTTTTAAGGAGTCATGATCATTGTCAGTTTGGACTGTCCATCCATTTAAATTGTTCCTAGGTCTGGTAGGTACCTCTGTTATCTGGTGTTGCTTTCCTTTCATGCCTGCCAGATTAGTAAAGAGGGACGCTCCAGTCAATGCTATGCATGCATTTGATCCAAATGCGTGTTTCTGCAGCTTTTTTCCCTTTTTTTTTTGTTTTAGTGTTTCTTTACACAGTTCAGTTGCCAGGTCTGGATTTGTTGCTGCAGGCAGCCTGTTTGGCTTTTGCTGGCTGTGTACAGATTGCCTTCCCCCAAGAACTTCTGCCAAGTCATGGCAGAAAGAGCGTGCTGTCATCTGCCTGCTGGAAACTTGCAGTTGAGCTTGTGGTTGACCACCCAAACTTTGTTGGGTGGGTTTCTCTTTGCTCCAGCTTTCCTCTGCTAGTGTGTGTTTTCTCACCTTTCCCAGGAGTGCTCCCCACCTCCAAATCCAGAGGCTCTGAAATTCCTGAGGGCATATTCTCGCTGTGGCCCTGGGATCAAGCCGTGCAGACCGCTCTCCCCAAGGCCTGCCAGAACGAAAGGAAGGGCAGACACAGAGGCTCCAGAGGCACTGGGTGCTGAAACCAAGGTGAGTTGCCCACTAACTGCGTGCTCCCAGGGGTTTCTGGCACTCGTCCATCCCAGGGGTTTCTGGCATTTATCCGTTGCTCCTGCTTTGAACTCCTCATGTGTTCTTCTAAAGCTTTGGGTCAGATGTGCTACGTGAACAGGGAGATCTGTAAATACTGTTCCTGACTGAAGGGAAGGAACAGGGCCTTGGTCACTGGGGTGGTGAGATGGGCATTCAAGGATTGCTAATACTACCCTTTGGCTTCATCCTTGCTCATAGTTAACAAGATCGTGAAGTTCCCTTTGAAAATCCCACCTCCTCGCTGTAGAAGCACCAGTGTCTCAAACCTGCACCTCCTAGGGCTTTGCAGGAAGTCTTGGGGATTTGGAGACTGCTCCCACCTTAATCAAAGGAACTGTGGCTTCTGGATGTGAGATAAAAATTTGGGAAATGGGTGTGCTTTTTAGTAAGGAGAGTTAAATCAGTATTAACAATTAAACCTTTCGGGTAGTCTTGACTGGGAGGTCCTAAACTGCTCCATGACTCATGTCTTCTTTCCTTGGCTAGCGTGGGGTTGTCGGTTTGTTGGTTCCCAAATGCCAGGGAGTGATTTAATTTAAACAGGACATAAACTCCTAAGGATTTCCTTCCAAGAAGAGAAAACTTTAAACTCAAACCCAGCAACTTTCTCCCCTGTCTGACTGTCAGAGGAGCTGCGATAGAGGATGCTGTCTCTGGGGAAATGCCCCGCGAGGACTGACTAAGTTCCTGCTCTGCCAGGGGCTCTGTTGCATTTACTGGTCTGGCAAGGGCCCGACCAGTTTTTCCCCCAACCTTCTACCTGCTCTGATGGGCTCAAAACGCAGCAGTAGGAGCCACGTGGACTATGTCAAGCCTGGTTCTTCCTGTCCTTCTGGCTTTGAGGGCATGGGGTCAGCTTGGGGAGCTCAAAAAGATGGGGTTTAGGTTTTGCCTGGCTTTTGGTGCCAGGCAAACCATGGTGCCCCAGGGGTTTCTGGCGCTTACTCTGGCAGTGGTTTCTTCTCAAAACATGGCCATAGCTCCTGCCTGTCTGACTCCTGAAATGGGATGGGCTGAGGGTATGCCCGTCCTGTTGTAGTACACCTGCAATTCTCTGTCTTGTGTGGGTGCCTCTTTGCTTTCTCCCTTGTGGGGACAAGGGCAGCTGTCTGTGTGCATGTGCCGAGACGGCCCCTGCTGCCTCCCTTCCTCTTCTTCCAGATGCAGGTGGAGGGCAGGAGCATTGACTTCATTAAGCACAACGCCCGCAATGCCAAGCGGGCCCCGCTGCGGCGCTCCCAGTCCCTGCAGGCGCTGGCCCAGCTGCTGGAACAGAAGCACCGAGAGCAGGAGGAGTACAACGCCAAGCAAAAGGGCCACGTCCCCCAGTAGTACGTATGCTCCTGTCTGGTCCACGAGACTTTCTGTAACGTGCCTACTTCCCTTCACCACATCCCCCAGCTTCTGCGTAGAAAGACGGGGGGCTGGGGATGGAGGCGCTGTCACCATACGCAAGCAGTGTGATTTACTGTGGCCTGGGGAATACATGCAGTCCCTCCTGGTTTCTTGACTTAACGAGCATCCCATGGCCAGTGTGACTGGGCTCAGAAAAGAATTTTGTCTCCTCCTCCCTTGCTTGCTGTCATACAGCGGTGCTGGCATGGGGTTGCTCTGTGTGCTCTGAGAAATGTGCTCCTGCCCCTTCGTAAGCCTTGTTCCACGTGACATAGCTTCAGTATTAAAAGGTCTGGTTTTGAAGAGGCAGATAGCTTGCTCTGCCTCGCAAGCGCTCATCCTGCCTTGGATCCGGAGTCTGAGGAACATCCAGCTAGTGACTTGCATTTTGGCATTCTGAGTGGAAAACGGTTCCTGGGTGACCCTGTCCTAGGACTGACTGTGGTGTCAGTCCTTTGGCTCTCTGCCGTGCCTGCTGTTCTCTGCCAGCATCCCTGGCTGTGAGCTGCTTTGTCCAACTTCATTCGGTCACTGGCCCACAGATGGTTTTGAGAGGACTCAGTGGCCTGGGCCAGAAGTGAGGAGGAGAAGCCCTTGTCTCCGAGGAGCTCATGTCGGCCTCAGAGTGTCTCTTCCAGCAGCCCTTCAGTGCACGTGGAGCATGTTTGCCAGTCCGTGCGTGCGGGCTAAACCCCGGCGTATCCCTCCACAGCAAGGCCGTGTGCTGGCAGGGTGGGTCTCTGTGGTCCTCGGGCAGTGACATGGAGACTAGCGGGGTTTGAAGGGCTCGATTCCTGGCCTCTGCCTGCATCCCTGGGCAAGCTCTCCTGCCAGATGTGCTGACACATGCCTTCGTTTGCCTTGCCAGCCTGCTAGAGAGGAAGGAGCTGTGGCGCAGACAGGTGGAGGAGCGGCTGCGAAACCTGCCAGATCCTGACACGCCACCTGGTCATACCATGATGCCGGAGGGCCAGCGGCTGGAGACCCTCGGCAATCTGAAGCAGAGTAAGAGGAAAAGAAACGGGGATTCCAGCTCAGAAAAACAAGTGATCCTAGCCAGGATTAGGGAGAAGAGAGTTCTGGGGCACAGATTCCTGGCACTTGGAGACTTGCCTGGAATAAGGCACGTAGCTGGGATGTGAGCTGTGTGCGTGGAAAGAGCAACCTCCTTCAGGTTGGTGGGACCTGCAGGTTGCAGGACTGGCTCTCTGGAGCAGGCTTGTCCAGTGGACCTGATGTTAGGGTTCCTATTGCTCTGAAAATGATAGATTCTGGTTGGAAGGGACCTTCAGAGGTCTCTAGTCCAACCCTTGGTTCTTCAAAGCTGGAGCAGGTCACTCAGGTCCTCATCCAGCTGAGCTTTGAATAGAAGGGTGGGTGTTCTAAGTCCTTGTTCCAGTGCTGCCACCATTTTCATGACTGAGGATGAGGTCATAGCGTTAGGAAAAGGACGGATTTCTTTGCTCTTCCACTTAGACAACTTGGTTGGCTTTTTTTTTTTTTTACAGGCCAGGAGCAGCTGATAAAGGATCTGGTGATGCTGCCGGTGCGCGCAGACACCCTCAGCATGCAGAAGAGGCGGGTAGAGCTGGAGAGGAAGCTCTCCCAGATAGAAGAGGCCATAAAAATTTTCTCGAGGCCCAAGGTCTTCATCAAGCTGGACTCCTGAGCTGGTGTAGCTGGGTGTGTTGTGCTGCTCTGCGTGAACATCCTTTATTGCTGGAAAGGGACGATCATCGCTTTGGGAGGGAAGGAGAGGAAGGCAAGATCAGGACCCTGGGCCCACGCAGGTGCCGCTACAGTGTCCAACGTGCAGCCGGCATCTCTTGCTCACCCTCCAGTGCTGTGTCTTGTCCACGGAAAAGGGAGGGAGATGCCCTAATATACTCTCCGCTCTGTGGTCTCTGTGCTGCTTGACTTTGCAGAGATCAGCTCTCTGCTCTGGATCCATGGCATCACCTCTTATTTTCCCATTTTTTCCCACTTCTAGAAACTGGTAGGAGGTCTCCCGTGCTGCTGGCTGTGGTGTTCCTCGTCCCCCTCTTTCTCCTGAGCTGGGCCACGATCATGGCTCGTTCTGGGCACCTGCAGACTCGTCTGCACAGAAACGTTGTACTGTATGCCTGCCACGCGTGCCCTGGTCCTGAGCACTGAACTCATCCTGCTTATGCAGCCGGAGCCTCTGCACCCTCCGACCTTCTCGCTGGGCTCAGCAGCTCGGGGACAGCTTGGGGACAATGAAGAGGTGCAGAGCTTCAGTCCTTCCTGCCCAGGGAAGAGCTGGGCTGGCTGCAGGGGGATCTGGCAGGATGTCTGTAGAAGCGTTTGTCGTCTGTGGGGCAGGACGTGCTCCAATAAAGCATTGTTTCCCTCTTTCAGTGTGTGTGGAGCTCCTGGAGGGCTCAGCAGGGCCTGAGGAGTGGTGGTGGGCAGCAGAAACCAGCAGCATTGACGTAGCACAGGCAGGGGGAGAGCTGTGGGTCCTCATCCCACTCTCTGCAGACGCCCGAAGGGGCCAGGCAGGTTAGATTTCACGGTGCTGGGATGTGGTGGTGTACTCTGAGCGGAGAATGTGCCAAGTCCTGCCAGATCTCAGTCTATGGGCCGGCAGGACAAGGCTGGGCAGATGCCATTGTGGAGGTGAGCTCACTGCCTCCTTACCTTCAGATGCCACATGGGGACCTGTGCAGACCTTTGCAGGGATCCTGCTGCGTGAAGCATAGAAAGATTTGTTAGAAGGGATCGCTGGAGGGCTTGGTCCATCTCCTGCTCGGCACAGGGCCAGCAGCTCCACAGCTTGGGGCCTTGTCCAGCTGAGTTAGGAAAACCTCCAAGGATGGGGTTGCCACCACCACCTCGCTGGGGCTCTGTCCCCGGGCTGTGCCACCCTCAGGGGGAACACTTTTTCCCCTGAAGTCCCATGAAAATTTCCCATGTTGCAGCTTGTGGCTGTTGCCCCGTCTCCTTTGGCTGCTCGGGGTGGGGATGCTGCACACGGTTGCCCCAAGCAGGTGCCTTGTTGCATGGGGTTACTCCATCCCAGGCAGGATTTTGCAGGGTGGGGATGTTGCAGAGCGGTCCAGCCCTGCCCTCGGTGCTCTGTGATGCCCTGGGGTGTCGGGGGCCGACGCTGCTGCCAAGGGCCAGAGAAGCTTTTAGCACTCGAGGGCTGGAGGAGGTGAAATGCCAACCGGAAAAATTGCCACGCTCCCCTGGGGCCGCCCTCGGGGCAAAAACGCGGCAGCCAGGCTGAGCCGGCTGGATGAGAACGGCGCTGAGAGCAGTTGGGGACCGTGGGCACCAGCCCCTGTGCACCTCCCTGCCCTAAACAAGTCTCGACTAACCAGCCCTGGTGTCTGCTTTGCTCTCTTGCCTGTCTGGGCCCCAGCTGTGTGCCCTGAGTATCGCCCCACTCGGGAGCCCCAGGGCTGCCAGCCTCAGCCCTTGCTGCTCTCCCTGCCTGCCCCCGGCAGGGCTGGGACACAGCTCCCTGCTTCCCTGGGGAGGCGATCGGCTCTGCTGCCGGCCAGGGTGCACCCTTGTACCTGCACCCAGCCCAGGGCGCCCAGCATCGCCCCACGGGAGCCAGGCCAGGGCACCTGGCACCACCTGCTCTTGCTTCCCACGGGGTTTAATCCGAGGGCCGTGGGAGAGCCCTTGTGCCATGAAGGGTCTGGCACCGCGCCGGTGCCCTTGCTCCCCCTGAGCACCTGTGTCCAGCTCAGGCGAACGGGCTGGAAAAGCACTGCCCTCAGGTGCACCCTACCTGCCCGACCTTGTGCCTGGGCCGCTTCGCCAGCAAACGGGGCCGGTGGCCGCGGCGGGCTGGGGCAGAGGTGTCGGCGCTGGTGCCGAAGGTTGATGCTGCGGGAGGTGTGGCGGGAGGGGGTGAAGGCCCATGGGGACAGCCAGCCACGATCTAGCCAAGCCGGTTCCCAGCCAGGACAGGAGGACAGAAGGAGGAGAAGCTGTCACCACCGTGGGTCCAACAGGGCCCAGCAGCACCTTCCCGCTGGGGTGTTCCTCTGTCCCTCCCTGTGGGCAGGAAGGTGATGGTCCGGGGCTGGGCCAGGCCAGCAGCAAAGCAAAGGCCAAAGCCACCATCAGCCCAGCACTTCGGTGCTGGGAGACGGACCGAGGGCTGAGAGCTCCAGGTGAGCAGGAGGGGTGGGTATGGCCCCCCCCACCCGAGCTCCGGGCTGGAGGAGGAGGAGGAGGATGGAGCTGCGCCACCCCCAGCAGTGTTTACTGGGGCTGAGTGACAGCCAGGGTGCTGCTGCCAGGCCGGGTGCCACCCAGCTCCCTGCAGATGTCACCGGGATGTCCCCTGCGTAGTGAAGGCACTGCAGCAGGGACAAGGTGGGAACTGGGGGGCCAGGCGAGGCTCATCGCGTTGGGCCACCGTGCCAGGCTCGCTGCCCAAAACAGCCTGGATGTGTGCCGTGGGACGGGGACGTGCAGGGAGAGGGACGTGCGCCAGCGTCCCTCCAAATGGACGTCCTCCCCGCAACGGGCCTCATTGGGGTCACCCAGCGCAGCAGCGAAGCCACAACGTCCGCCATGGTCAAGGGTGCCGCTCCCAGGCACTGCCTTGCGTGCGCAGGGCTGGGGTCCCCACCCCCTGTCCCGCTCCCTCCGGGGGACCTGCAGAGCTCATCGCGGGGTTCCTGCTGGCCCACGACAGGACGGGCCACGGCACGTGGGACGGGGCGATGGGGTTGGTGGGGGACATGCCTGCCCCGTCCCGTGGCACCAGGGCTGTTTGCTGTCCTGGAGGGGGCTGTGCCCCGCGGCTGTTGGGGTTCGGCCCCTGCGGTCATGTGAACCAGGGACAAGCCGGGTGCTTTCTAGAAAAGGTTTTACTGTCCATTGCAATATATTAATTGATGATGCATATTTTGATAAAATAAAAAAATCCCACTCACTTGGAAGGAGGGGGGTGGGAGGCAAGGGGGCTCGGAGGGGCAGTGCCTGGTGAGAGCAGGCACCGCAGCGGGGCTCCCGGGGACACGGGTGGCAGGAGAGGGCAGCGGGCAGCCCCGCTCCAACCCTGCCCGCCAGCCCTGTCATCGCCCCGGTGCCCACGACCAGCCCGGCTGCACGGAAACCCAGCCAGCNGCTGCCGTCGTGGCTGCCGAGGGACTGCAGGGAGCCCCGCGAGCTGTGCGGGGACAGGCTCCGCTGGAGGGGTCCGTCCGCGGGGCCCCCGTTGGGGCAGCCCCCGGGGATGTAGTGGGGCGCGCTGTCGCTCTCGATGACCAGGTCGCCCTCCTCGTCGCTCTCGGCCGTGCTGTAGTTGCTCAGGTACTGCGAGGCCGGGCTGGGGGTCTGCTGGCTGGGGGTGCTGTCTGTGGACATGCCCGAGCTGCCCGAGGCCTTGCTGCTGCGGATGACGTTGTTGCGCTGGTTGGCCGGCTTGACGGTGATGATGAGGTTGTGGCTATTGGCCACCATCATGTCCGTCACCTGGTCCAGGGACTTGCCGGCCACGTCAATGCCATTGACCTCCAGGATCTCGTCGCTCACTGCCAGCAGCCCTGTGCTCTCAGCCAAGCCGCCCTTCACCAGGCGAGAGATGAAGATGCCAGGCACCTTCTCGACGCCCTGCGGGGCCACGCGCACGCTGACGCCGTCGCGGATGTAGAAGCCCAGTGGCTTGTCGGAGCCGTGCTTGTGGAGCCGCACGCGGCGGTGGGTCTCGGGCAGGATGTCCACGTCAATGATGGAGGAGATCTGGCGGAAGTCCTGGGGCATGCCGATGAGGAGGTGAGGCTTGGCCCGGTAGTGCGTGGGGCGCAGCAGCCCCTTCTTCTTCCGCTGCAAGGAGTTTGAGGCGAAGACGCCGGCGTCGGACTCTGCTGCGGGGAGCAAGGGAGGACACGGGTCAGGCACCGCAGCCACCCAGGACGCAACCGCGTGCCCTTGGCCCCAGCATTAGGGGAGCCGTCGGGAGAAGTGCCCTGCTCACGGGTCTCACTGGCTTTTCCTCCCTGGAGCGTCACCCCGGCTTTTCCTGCAGCCTGTCTCTGCTGGGCCCATCTCCTGGGATTACCCAGCATACACGAGACCAGGATTAGTGGGATCGAGGCGGTGATTCAACCTTAATCACATTTTAAGCCAAACTCTGCAGCTTAACACTGGAACTGCCAGCCCTGATGGCCCGGGAGCCACAGCCGTGCCCCAGTTTGGGTTTGGGGAGAGGGAACCCCCCCACATGAGGGGGTGCTGCGGCAGCAGCCAGCTCCCCGAGGGCGAGTCCAGCCCAGTGAGACAGCACCAGAGTCCCTTGTCCCTGCTGGAGCAGGGCCATCACTGGCACGGGATGGGGATGGCCGCAGCTGTGTCCTGCAGATGGAGACTCCCCACCTCCTGGAGACCCATCCCAGGGCTGCAGCGTCCCCGGGGCCCTGAACATCCCAAGCTGTGATTTGTGGCACTGCCTCTTATTCCACCATCTGGCACAACCACACAGGGTTTGACTCCATCCTCCCTGACCCTGCCCTGGGGCTGCTCCATGGGGCCCAGCTCCGCCACGTCCCCTCCTTGGTCGCATCCACCAGGTGCTGGGGAGCATCCCCTGGGCCCTCTCTGGTTTCTCCCCATCCTTTTCCATGAGGGAGCCCAGATCTGGACGCTGCATTGCCAGCGCGTTCCCCACGGTGCCCCCCACCAGCACCCAGACCCTGCTCCAGCCGCAGGGGCACTGGGGATGCCCCCAAGCCCAGGGGACGCAGGGTCTCTCCCTAGCCAAGCCAGCCTGCCAGGGCTCCTGGGTTATAAATACCTCCCTGCACACGCAGCCTGGCATATTTTTAGCTCGGGGAAGGGCGGCGGAGGCTTTCCCACAGCTATTTCAACGCACGGCTCCTCTCCAAGGGGTGCGGAGCGGCTCGGCCAGGCAGGTCCAGCACCCCATGGACGAGCCCACCGGCGGCCCTGGCGATGTGCCGGGCTTCCCCCTGCCCTTCCCATGAGCCAAGCCCAGCTAAGGAGGGCCAAAGCCGCCGTCCCCGGCCAGGCTGCCCCACGGGGACAGCGTAACCCGATGGGGTGACGGCACAGAGAGGAACCAAGCTGCGGCCTTTGCTTTTTGACCCCCTGCGGCAGGACTGGCTGCCGCAGAGCCCACCGATGGGTGCACACCTACGTACACACGTGTGTGCACGGCTCCCCGCACCCAGCGTATGAGAGAGGCTCTGCAGCCACATTCCTCGCCGACCCGGACTGGTTCGACAACAGCCCAGCCCCGGGATGACCTGGATCCATTTTAAATCAGCTGTGACTCACCCAGGGCTCGCTCCCGGCCTCTCTGCACACCTCCCGCGGTGCTGCTGGCCCCACGGCCCCTCTCCTGCAGGCACGGCCGGGTGCCAGGGCTTACCAGCGCTGCCTCCTCACCCTCCTTATCGCACTGCCCACGGTGCTGGGGCCACGGCTGCCCGCTCTCTGCACCGTGCCAGCTCGGCACAGTCACCCATGGGCCCTCACAGGCTTTTCCCAGCAGCAGACGAGGTGGCTCCGGGAGCAGGAGCAATGCTCCTGTGGAAGCCCTGGCACACCCAGCCCTGTGCTGGCTCCCCGTGCCGCAGCCTGGGTCCAGCCGTTGGTCCAGGAACAGGGGATGGTTCAGTGCCAGCAGCAACAGCCCCAGAGCACACCGTGGGCTCCGGCTCCCTCCCGCCAGCAACCTGGATCGCCGCTGTCGGCCCCCACTCCGCGTGGCCCCAGAGGAAACGCATGTCCGGGGCATCCCGCACCACCCTGATGCAAGAGCCCAGGAAAACTGGCACAGCAGCCGGGGCTGGCCACCGGCATCACCCCTCGCCCAGGGACTTCGTACCGTGAACATGAGCTGGAAACACGGAGTCGCTCTGGGCGCTGTGCCGGGGAAACTGGGGCTTTTAGATCAGGCTCCGGCTTTGCGCACTGTTGCTCAATGGTGCTACTAAAGAGAACGCCTGGGTGCTACTAAACCGAGTGGAAGGGGACAGGCCCATCTCCCCGGCGAAGAAGAGACGTACCCGGAGTGTTTGTCACCGGGAGGCTTTCATCCTCGCCGGGATGCTGCTACCGTGGCGATTTTGTGCTCCTGTGTGAGGAAGCTGCTCTCTGGGAACGTGCCACTAAGGTCAGGGTGAGCCCTGGGCAGCCGGGGAGGAGATGAGCCTCCTCCCACCACCAAAAACTCAGCAGCACCCAGCACCCCGAGAGCGCTGCCAAAACGATGGCTGCCACCCCCTCAGGGCAGGGAGCCGGACGGAACTCCTGGCACGGTGCTCACAGGAGCCAAACGGTGTTTTCCGGAAGCCCACGCAAGCCCTGCTGGAAAACACAACTTCAAAGGGGTGAATCGCAAGGATTTGCCTTTGCTCGCCGGGGCACGTGGGGCCGGGCTGGCGTGGGTGCCTTTGCCACGGGGAAGGGCTGCCAGGGAGAGCCCGCGTGGGTGCCACAGTCCTGGTGGGGCTCTGGGAGCCTCCCGGTGCCGCCACCACCAGATCTGTCCACCATGGTGGCTGGCAGGTACGTGACCAGCCGCCACCGCTGCCGGCACAGCCCAAACGTGGAACCAGTGGTACCGCGGGACGTGGCTCATCTCCCTTGATAGGGAGGATGGATCCAGCGCCCTTCTCCGGCTCCGGTGCCCTTCTCTGGCTCCGCTTACCCTTCTTCTGGATGATGATCCTGAGGAGGGGGTTGGCAGAGGACAGGGCTTTGTGGTAGTTGTCATCGTTGTTGATGGGCAGGAGGTCGCCGTGGACGTCCGTGTAGCCCAGGAGCACGTCCACCCGCGGGATCTGGTGCACCGTCTGCAGCAGGCAGTAGAAGTCCTGGAAGCTGCCCGCGCCAGAGCGCTTCATGGCGAAGCGGCGAAATTCGGCATCGAACTGCGGAGGAGGAAGAGGAGGAAGAGGGTGAGGCTGGGCAGGGCTGGCACAGGCCGGCAGGACGGATGCAGGCAGGTCACCGCGCAGAGCTGCCCCGGGGCAGGCAGAGCTGCGCACCGCCGGCTCCAGAGCCCCGGCAGCACCAAGGTGGCAGCGCCCGTCGGCCAGAGCCCGTCCCAAAAGCAAACTAAAAGGCGCGGGGCCGTTTTCCTGCCCAAACACCGAAGCGACGAGGCAGAGAGGTGCCCGCACGGCGGAGGAAGGACCCTCTGGCTGTGCCGCCAGCAACGGCAGGCACCGCACCGCTGGGAGGCCCTTCCCCGTGACACGGGCGCTGCCGTAGCACCTGATGAGCAACAGCGTTAATTATTGCCTCCTTCAGTCACGACGAAGCCAATTAAGAACAGGCTGAGGAATGCCGCGAGAATCGCGCTGCGTGAGGGGGATCGCGCTGACCCCGGGGCAGGCGGCAGCCGGTGCACCCCGGGAAGGAGGGCACCGCGCACCCCGCCGGGGGTCCCGGGCGGGCAAGGGCACGGCTGGGTGGGTGCACAGCTGGACAGGGGTGCGGCGGGGGAGTGC
>WAAD01038369.1:58378-101345 GCA_013389945.1 Fregata magnificens | reverse complement strand
CGGGCCGCGCTGGGGGCTGGCGTGGGGCTCGGTGGGGCCGCGAGTGGGCTGAGGGCGCTGGGTTTGCGCAGGTGGTCGCTGCTGAAAATGCAGAAGTTCGGCTTCCTTCCAAGCCGCGGGTCTCGGGAGCTGACAGCGGCAAAGCACCGACAGACAGCGTTTCAGCAGGAGGATAGGCTTTTTTTGCCTCGCTTTCCCTAGGAGCGAGGTGATCGCCCCGAAACAAGACCAGTATGCTTTCACTGACCGCTGTGCTGCAGTGGGAAGGCTCTGGGTGAACAGCTGCTGGGGTTCATCTCATGGGTGCAGCACATTTATCTGACGGTGCTGAGCAGATTCGATAGCACTCCAAACCTCTGTTTCCAAGAAACACAAATGTTTTTGTCCGGACCGTAAAAAAAGACAGCGTGTAACAAAGTTCTTTGCCAAAGGGGTGCTTTATACCCTCCTGCTGATTTAGACCTCGGTGTTGGTAATCCTGTGCTTTGGTATTCAATTGTTCTCATCTCATCAGCTGAATTTAGATGTGCACAATTCCCTGTGCACCTTAACGCGTGGGGTGCTTCCAGCTGCGTGCCTCTGTCTGTCTGGCTGCAAGTTGTGTCGGTTAATGCTCGCATGTCCTTGGCACAGCAAGTCATCCTGTCCTTTGTTTTCTTTCTTCAAAGCCTGAAGAGGACCAAAAGCTGATTTATTCTGGGAAGCTGCTGCTTGATCATCATTATCTGAGTGAGCTGCTGCCAAAGGTATATAAAAAAAACCAAAAACTTTTATGCTGTGCTGAAATAGATCAAGAGAAGTGATACATTTTTAACATGTATTCTGTTACATTTTAGCATGGGGAGTTGCATGCTCTTCATTTGGTATACAACTTCAAGACTCCTGCAAATCTGCAAGAAACCAGTGCAGAGGTACTCATACTAAGTTAACATGCTACTCTGAATCTTGGGGTTGTGACTAAAAATGGGAAGTATTGAATGGCTATTTTAAAGTTCACCGATACAGCAGCTTTTTCCTACTAGCGCAATGGCAGTATTACTTTGTGATAATTTGGTTAGCAATGCGAGAATGTATTTGCATTCAGCTGAGTAAAAGGTTCACTCTATGGTTCATCAGTAAAGATTCTTGTGGCATCTGTTAAGAGATATCAAAACTACAATCTAGTTGTAACGTACTGCTCAGAGGAAAAATGCTTTCTGGTAAATACAGTTTTATTAAATGGAATATGACCTGTCGTGCCCCAGGCTCTTTTGGACAGAGGCTATGCTTGTGGGCAGAAGACATAGTAGTTAGCGTGGAAGCGGTTCCAATCTGTAATCGGGGTGTGGGGAAGGAAGAAGGCTGTTAGCTGAAGACATTTTTAACTGCTCTCATTAATGACTCAGCCTGTAGAGAGGAAGCCAAAGATGAGCCGTAGTGAACTGAGTACTTACTGGTTTTCAGTGCAAGTGGCCAAAACCAATTTTTACTTTCAAGTGGACATGCTAATGTGTCTAGAGGTGTGTTTATATTGCCTGTTGTAGGCAATCTGAGCTTATCCTGTGCGTGTCTGGTGTTTGCTAGATGTGAGCCAGCTTTGGTCTGGATATTATACTGATGTATCACCGCAGAATAGCTCTTGAACTCTGTCTGTGCACAGCAGTTTGTGTATGCAGGTACAAACTCATCATAGCTAAGGAAGTCAGACTGTCTTGAGTGCAGTTCCCTCTTTCTTCCAATTACATTTTTATAACCAGATGGGACCTGACTGTATGGGGGGGGGAATGAAAAATACAGCGTAAGTCTGGTGAAAGTGAAGAGTAGTATGAAGTCATTTTTATGTGCTAGTCACTTTTTAAGGAGATTTAAAATACTGATGGAGGTGCTTGTGGCACAGTGCCCAAGAGCAATGTCAGTACTGTGGCAGTGCCCAGAGGTACCGTACAGGACAAAGTGCATGAACCTTGTAGCAGTTATAAAATAAGAGCCTGTTCAGTGTGGTGTAACCACACTTTTGCATAAGGCTTGTGTAGTGTCCTGAGTAAACCTTGCTAACTGCATTGCTGTCCCTAGGTTAAAGCTGATCAGCCAAAGTTATCATCAGAAGCTAGTCAAGAACCATCTGTATCTTCCTCAAATGGTGAAAGACTGAGATGCTCTTCTGGTGGCCAATCTTCAGCAGGAGCCAGTAACAGGTAAATACAATTTTTACTCTGATCACTAAGATTTTTAAAATGGTGGCTTTGTGTTGGATGCCAGCCCCTTACGCCACACATGCTGTCTTAAGTACGTAGAACGTGGGCCAAAGATGATGAGGATACATATAAAAGCTTTAGTGGACATGAAAGAAGCTAAAGGAAAATGCACTGCTGTTAGTTGAAAAATCTTCCCTTTGTTCATGTGGGTAGAGATGTCTTTAATACTCTAGAAGGAAGAATTAATTTTGCATTTGGATGCACAAAATGGCAGAAGCTATTTATGTTGTCCTGTAGTAAATGACTCTTGCAGTTTGTCCAGTATTTGCTAATGAATATCTTCAAATTTTGACCAAGGCTTGAAACAACTCAGCATCCCTTCCGAAGAGTGGCTCCTGGCTTCTCTGCTTATACAACCTACAGCATGCGTCAGATGTCCTGGTTTCAGCAGATGTACGCAAGACAATATTACATGCAATAGTAAGTTTTCTGTCCAAAGCCACCAGCAGAAAGTAGAAACTGTAACACAAGGAAACAGAAAGCTTCTGGCAGTTCTTCCTCTTTTGATGTAGCATGATTGGAAGACTCTTTTTTTTTTTTTGTTGTAACTTATGCTGAATGGTGTGGGAATGTATGTCTAACTGTCCTGTGGTGCTTGGTTTACTGTTTAGGCCAGTGCTTTTGAATCTTGCAAATTGCAGATCTCTGACTCTTTTGACTGGGAGTGCAGGTGCCTGTAGAGTAAATGTAATCCTGCTGATGAGCCTTAGCTCTTCACCATTTTTTCTGACTGCTTAAAGTAGCACCCAGAGCACTGACTGGAAATCCGTGACAAAGGTAAAGCTGAGACTTGCAGCAGCCTTCTAGACTACCTTTAGATTGCTCTAAAGAATGTTTTTGCAAAGTATTGAAATTATTGTTCATAAAGTGGAAGGTGCCTGGTTTGACTTGCTGAAGTCGCTATGCAACTGTTGTCATGGGTAGAACTAAAACTTGTTTTTAACCCTTCTGTAGCCTCTGACTTCATGTTTTCCACTTGCATGTGATCTGACTTTGTGCTTAAAGATGGACGAATTTTCAGTGCCTGTGTTAAGTGTGAAAGGATTTGACTAAGCCTTCTTCTGTACTCCATGTTCTCTGGTTTCAGCTTGGCTTCTACTGCTGCATCTGCTGACACATCCCATACACGACGTTCTCAGGAGATACCGGTGCCACCAGTGACACCCCCAGCTCCTCTCCCAGACCCATTTCCTGCACAAAATCAGCCTGGAAACCAGAATGCCGCTGCCCAGGTTAACGCAGCGGCCAACCAGAACTTGCGGATGAATGCCCAGGGGGGTCCCCTCATGGAGGAAGAGGAGGAGGGTGGCAATCGGGATTGGTTGGACTGGCTCTACTCAGCAACGCTGTTCTATGTTTTTGTCAACATCATCTATTTCTACTCCAGTGTCAGCAGATTCCTCCTGGTTATGGGTGGCACTGTTCTGATGTATCTGTAAGTGTGTGTTGTTAACATCTACTGTTGTATTCAGAAATGTTTCACTGAAGCACTGAGCTCTACTGTGGTCAGCTTTCTGGCAGTTGAGGTTCATATGACTCTTGTACCTGGAAAGGGTGAACCACTCCTCTATCCTGGTATAACTCGGGATTTAGGAAAAATATAAGTATAGCCTATGCCTGGATTAAATGAAGAATGGGTGATAGTGGGTGATCTTACCTGGTTTTTGTACTAATGCTTCTGGTGTGGCTGGCTTTCTTTTTAGAAAACTACTTGAAACCTAAGTAGCTCTCTGTGTAAAGCCCCAGCAGCTCGGCAGTGTGGAGCAGACATGTAGGTTCAGTGTAGTAAATAACAGGTGCTTGTAGGGGAATCAGGTGTTTGAAGTCTGTTGGGAAGAGGGTCTCACACCTGCTAAGTCATGTACCCAGTGGGTTTTTCTGCTGTGTGTTGCTTCTCTGGAGAGCAGACAAAGCTAAACTGGATGCGGTGTCCTGAATTGCCTTTGAGCCTCTCTAATGGGGGAAACTTGGGATAAATCTCTTAGAAGCACAATAAAGATAATGGGCTGTCAGCTGACATTCTTGGGATGTCTTGCTGAGAAGGATTATCTGCCCCCTCAAATTCTTTGATCACCAGTGAAACAAGTGATGTGGGCCTCTGAATTCCTGTCGGTGGGTCTAGGAGTTGAAACTGGAGCGGCTCAAATGATCAGCTCTTCCAACTTCTATGCAGACTTGGAAAGTGAAGGTTAATTGCTTCATTAAAAGTCCTTGAATTTTACTATTGATAATTCTAAAGTGTAACTTTGAACAGCTTATACTGTGAGTTACAAAGTGCAGGTGCTGTAAAGACACAGACCTTCTAAGGAGGCCTATATGGCCTGTTATGTTTTGGTAAGATAGGGCTGTGTTTTGTATGTTCTTTGTGCCCTTTTCTAGGGTGAGTACAGAGTTACCCAGGGGTGTACCTAACACGGTAGACAAGCAGGCTCTTTGTACCTCTAGCAGCATGCTCCAGCAGGCTGAGCCCTGATTAAGTAGATACAAACCTGGATGTAGTGCTACTTATTTTGAATGCGAGCAGATGTTCAGTCTTCCCCTCCTACCTCAGGTTCGCTGCTGACAGGAGGCTTTGAAAGTACTTACTGGGTCAGGGCAGAAAGACCTTAATGTGTTGAACTTGCTGTCTGCAGCTCTGAGCAGTCAGATGTTGCTTGAACTGTGTTGGTGTAACAGAAAGGAGTAATATTTAACCAGCATTAATACAAATCTGTTGGCTTCCCCAGGCACCATGTTGGATGGCTTCCATTTAGACGAAGACCAGTTCAGCCCTTCCCAGGCAATGTTGCTCCTCAAGCTGCTATAAACCAGGACCAGAACAATAACTTAGAGGTATTGTCTTGGTATTTTTTAAACCGTGAGCATGAAACCCTGTGAAGTTTTACTTCCAGTTTACTAATTACATGTAGTAGCAAAAACTTTTTTCTAAACTTCTGTCAAACTGTCTTCCATGGTGGAATAATTGCCAGCCTGAGTCCTCCTTTGGTGTAGCTAATTCCTCTGTTCTACAAAATACTTCAGGCTGAGTGTTGTCTTTTAGTTGCTTCTGTCCTTTAGGACGTTGTAGTGGAGAGAGTGGCCTGTCACAGGCTGAGCAGGTTCTGTAACTGAAGATGGGGTTTGGACTAGTATCTCAGTGGTAGGATTTGAGTATATAAGCAATGTGAGTCTTGCATTTCAAGCTGACACTTCTGGTTGATGTCAGTGGGACTTAATTAGTTGTAAATGCATATGTAGTTCAGCTGATCTGGTGCTTCGTGTCTGTCCTAGACAGTGCTCTTGGACACACAGCATGAGTTAACCAGTAATACTAGTGTGCGGCTTGGGTTTTTTGCATTTCTGGTTGTTTGGGGATACTTGCAAGTTTTCGTATTCTGACAGTGAGATTTGGGTACCAGACATGCTGTTTGACACCTGATTCTTCTCATTTCTGCAATGATCTCATTTATCAAATATCCTTTATTTTGGCAGGGGGGAAATGCAGGCAGAGCAGATGAATCCGAGGCATCTCCTGATGAGGGACAAGTTTCACAAGAACTGCAGCAGGCCAACCCTTCTTTTATGAGCACAGCGTGGGTTTTTTTCAAGACTTTCTTTGCATCCCTCCTTCCAGAAGGGCCTGGAGTGACCCGCAACTGACTTGTCACCAGTCTACTTGTCTGAAACTGCAATGGGATTTAGTCTACCCGAGTGACTCGGATACCAACTCCAAAGCAGGAGTGCAAGTGGATGGCACTTCTCTGGCTTTCACTGACCAAGCAAAGCAAGCTGCAAGAAGCCTTAAGTCATTACAGCCTAGAGACTAAGATGCTTGCCCTCATTCCAAAGAACTTTGTTCTGTAGCGTTTATTAGGTACCTATGTAGAGGCTTGGCATTGTGAACTTGTGCGCTAAATGCACAGGCTCTAAGCAGGTGTGCAAAAATGTTAGAGAAGCAAATTGCTGCTTCTGTGCAATGTGATTCCTGTTGGAATGTTTCAAATGCTATTTAAATTACACTGAGTGTAGGATCTAAAAAAAACCTGCTAGATATGCATTAGCAGATTTTTAGGAAAGATCTATTGTTAAATGGCTTCAACAATAGTTTAAATTTTCTGTGTAAATATTTTCCTATGAAGGATGTATGGTGCAATTTCCTTGTTAGACAAAGTGGAGGACTGCAAGACAGTGACCTCTTAATAAGCAATGACCTCAGTGGAGTTGCAGGCTAAATCTCATGTTGCCAAATTCAGATACTTTGAACTCAAGGCTGAATTTTCCCCCTGCCAAATCATGGGAGAATAAGTGTGTTCAGCTCTATCTAGCAAGAATTTATGCAAGATGTAAGCATAAAGCAGTCTAATGCCTGTATTCAACTTTGATGTGTTCTCACTCCAGAGCAACTCTCTTGTATAACTTCATTGTGTTCCCTTCAATTTCTGATATGGTTAAGGGCTTTGAGTCCAATAAAATTTGCAGGCATTTATATCCATACTTGTATACCCTGTACAGCAATAGGAAAACTACCTGTGCAAAGCACAGGATGTGCTCCCAACTTGTTTCTAACGAAAAATCACGATAAATGAGTTGGGGATATGAAGGGAAAAGATGCTTGCAGAGTCTTAAACTCTGCTGCTTAGCTAACTGTATTCCTCAGCAACCAGTGCCTTGGAGAGCTTGTAGCTTGTGTTGGCTCACTGAAAGCTGCTGGCACAAAGGCTGTGGACATCTTGAAGCAGGTGATTCTGCAGGTATTTGGAAGGTTTGGAGTCTGACCCCTTGAGCCCAGTGTGTGACTCCCAGCAGCTTTGCAGTGCATTATCTTGGCTTGGGGATTTAACCTGGCTTGGACTGTGCAGTGTCTAGCGAACAACCACTCGTGACACTTGCAATGCTTTTCCTCAGTGCTACCTGCAGTTGGCAAAACTGTTTGATTAGGGGTGTCTTGTTGGGGCTAACATGCATGAGTTTGGTCCAAGCAGTTGTAAGAGCCTAAGTGGTAATGCTTGATCTTGCCGCTTCAGATCAGCCTGATGTTAGATGTGGTTTTTGGTGTTACCTGCAGTAGCAAGGTTAATCTTAGTGATGTGTGGGTTTTGGCTTTGACCAACTGTTTCCTTTCCAAGCATCTTACCCAGTAGTTTTTCTGCCACATCTTCCATTTGCTGGAGACTTGGGGAGGATGGGTGGGACAAAGTGGTAAAACTTAGCAATAAAGTCTTCAGAATGAAGTAATCTGAGAGGAGGTGAGTTTTGTTACTTTGGGTATATTCTGCATAAGCCTTTGAGGATGTTCTCTGAGGTAGTGTCCCCTCTTTCTTGTCCCACTAGTGGTAAGTCTACCTGTGCTCAGCACTGCATTTTGTGGATGGTGGATTTTTTTCTTCGGGGTGTCTTGGCAATGTGCCTAAAGCAACTGAGATGTGCCTGGGCCCAGTCTTGGGAGGAGAGGGTATTTCCTGGCAGCCAAAAATAAACTGTCTTAGTACTTGTTTAGGCAACAAGCACTGAGTGCTGGATTACTTGTGAAACATCTAATCTGAGAAGTTAGAGACAGCAAAACATCTGTTGTCTTGAGGTTTTCGCTACTCCTACAAGCAGGCAGACTGGTTTAAAATTAGCTGGAAGACTAATTAAGCATAGCTAATGTCACTGGAGGGATGTAGTGAGGCTCCTGGGCCTTGGAGAATGCTTCCTTAATGGTTTAGTGAAATGCATACCTCTTTGCCATTGGGGTGGAGGGAAGCTGTGACTACAGCAGAGGACACTGCACAGATAATGTGAAAGCAAATACTGTGTAATTCTGCAGAGACAGCTGCCAGCGCTGCACCCGGGCAGGAGCACTGGGAAGCAAAGGGAGCAGTGCTTGGCTGAGGGCTCTGAGCACCAGTGACTCTGGCTGAGCTAGCCTGGTGTTATGTGGAGTTGAGAGTGTGGCATGGCCCTAATTCCTGTTACTAATCCCTAACCAGTGGAGGCCTCCCCTGCTGTGGTAGCACCAGCACTGCTCTGGGTGAGATGGCCAGGACTCTCCTGGGAGGAGGCGGGGATGATTGAGGTGTAGGAGCAGTGGAAGGAACTGAGGCAGCTTAGCCTGGAGGAAGGGCAAGGTAAACAGTGAGGTATGTAAATAGTAATGGTAAGGAAGGGGATATAGCCTGTGTGCCAGCTGTGGGTGAGACAACATGGGCCTTAAATTAGTTGAGGGAATTCAGGTTGGATACTGGGGGGAAAAAAAGAGCCTTGAAACTTCCAGAGCAAGGCTGCTGAAAGAGAGGTTTTCTAGGAATAATGTGACCCTGTGCTGGGACTGAAGTGCCAAAGTTGCAGAGAACAGAAAGGGCCTTGAGGCTGTGGGTTTAGGAAGCTGGGTTTGTCTTGGCTTACACTTCAAGCTGTGTGATTCTGCTGCTAATTTAAATCCTCCTCATGCTTGCAAGCACAGCTGTGTGCAACTGTACTAGTGCAGCACAGCTGCAGCTAACATACCTGTTCAGCCATGGGTGTGCTGGGCAGGGCTTCCCTGAAGGCAGGTGGGTTGTGCAGGTGGCAGTGATGGTCCACAGGGTGGCAAAGTGAGCAGCAGAACAAAACCAGCTTCTCTGCTGCTTTGTCTCCTGATATCCTCTGGCAGCTTCCCCTGGTTGAGAGGTCTCTGTCCTTGCTGGAAAACAAGTTGAGGGAGACACGTACTGGCTGTCTTATCTCAGGCGTTTCTCTTCTCACTGCAGAAGCTTCTAACAGGCTGCTTATTTGAGGTGTCATTGAAGTCCTGTTTGTCACCAAGGGTATGCTCCTGTCCTCAACTCATGGAACATAAATCTGATGAGAATGAGGTTGCTGCTGAGCAGATAAGCTGGGGCAGGGTGGTGGTGGTGGGTGCTGACTTTTCTCCAAAGAGCTGTTTCACTTGTGCACATGCTTGTTGTCCTTGTTCTCAGCAGCCAGGGACATCTGATGGCTGTGCACTTGCCCAGCAGAGTGTTTTAATGTCCCTCTGGTCTCTGCTGTGATCCATTTCTAGCTGTTTGAGGCTGGTGGGATTTGCAGAGCTGTGCATCCAAAGGGTCTCTCCTCAGAGACACGTCAGGCCAGCTGGAGGCCATCCCAGGGCTATTCCCCCATCATGTTAACCAAACATGCCAACTGCACCTTCATCACCTCATCCCAGCCCCTCTGCCTCTTAAGAACAGCTCTTAAAATGTCTGCTAGTATTTAATGATGTCTGAATATCAAATGGAATGATACCATGGAGGTAAAACCAGGCCCTGGTGTACAGCCAGGGTCACAAAACCTGTGGTGAGGGGCTTGAGGCTCAGCTGCCTGCCAAGGAGGGCTGGGCAAATGCTGCTTCTTAGGCTCATGGGCCTGTGCTGCAGAGGAACCACCTAGAATTTCTTGTATTAGCTCTGAAAGTTGTGTTTGCTGCTTTTTTCAGTCTGGATTTAGCAGTGCAGAAACAGTGCTACAGAAACACAGCTGGTTGTTCTTCCAGGCTTCAACCCAGCTGCCCTTGGCAGCCTCAGCTCTGAAAAGCCTGGGCTGACCTAGGGCTACCTGTGTGTGCCAGCTTATTTTTTGGTTTTTGGATGTTGTTAGGGGTGATACTGGTAGGGAAGAGAAGAAATCAGGCTGGTTTCAGGAGAATTTCATGGAAAACCATGTGAAACTTCATTCTTCAAAAAAACCCTCATGGGTGGTTTACCCTCCCAAGTGATAGTCTGTTAAAATCTCACAATTTGTAAACTGGAGTTTGTGAATTTATTTGCTGCCTGACATCCAAGCCTGTCATGGTGACAATTTTTTAACTGTAAGAAATAACCTCTCTTCAAAGCTGAGTCTCTTTTCAACCCAAGATTCCTGCTGCTGGGGCTTGACAGCACAGCCCTGGAGAAAGCAAGGCATATGGCTGCAGTCTCCAAGGGCCGGAGCTGGCCGTGCGGGACTGACCAGGGCCTTGTGCTGCTGAGCACTGGATCTGTGCAAGATGGGAGCAGCTGGGTTTGGGCTTGCCCTCCTGCCATCCCAGGGCTGACCTGCTGTATGAGTCCTGGAGGTGGTGCTGGAGCCCATCCTGCTGACAGAGCAGAGTGCGGCCAGGCTACCTGGAAGGCGCTTTCAGGAAGCAGCTGCAGGGTAACACGGAATGTTTGGGTCAATGCAGCACAAAGATTAATGGCAGTGTGATGTACCTCTGCTCTGGATAGTGTGGGGAAAAACAATCCTGGTTATAGGATAATCCCCAGCAGGGTGGTGAGCACAGATGTGCATGCATGGCCTTCAAATAAAGCCTTACACAGCAAATATTTATCAAAATGTCTTCCACCATCCCCTTTGCAAGCACTATGCAGCAACTTGGGCATTTAACCTTCCTTTGGGTTTTAAAGCCTGCCCTGCCTCCTGCTAGTCGCATTTAACCTTTCTTTGGGTTTTTAAGCCTGACCTTGCACTGGGAGGAGGGTGGGCTGCTGTGTTCCTGCTGCCCTGGCCTCTGCCTGGTTATTCCAGGGCAGGGGTGCTCACAGCACCTCCACCTTCCACATGCTTTTGCTATTGTAGGCGGAAAGCATCCAACCTTCCTGTTCTTGCTGGAGGTCAATGCCCGGCAGTCCCCTGTCCTCCCCTGCTCTCAGCTCAGGTCATCTGCCAGCAGCAGCCTCTGAAGCGGTGATGGGGCAGGGGAGCTGGCCTGTGCGGGGGCTGTAAACGCACCAGATCTACCGTGACCAGCACATTGGCTACCCTGGGACACCAGTGACAAATACCCCTGTATCAAAATGTCCTGGTTTCCCCTTTCCTTCATGCTGATATGAACTGCTGCCCTGGGCAGAGGGGTGGCTTTCACCTCCTGAGTCCTGCTCTGTTTTCGTTTACAGTGACTGACACCAGCCTCAGCAGGGCTGCTTCCCTGCTGCAGTGTCTCCTCCAGATCTGTTCCAGTAAAACTTAAACTGCACGCAACGCTCCTGAGTCCTAAATGGGAGTGTGTCCTTCCTCTGCCGAAAGCCGTGCTGAGGGCACAGGCAGATGTGCTCGCGTGACGCTCAGCAGCACCATGTCTCTGACTGCTGATTTAAATGCCTCGCTGCCTCCGATGTGTTTGTACTGCAGTGCCTGGGGGTACCCCCTCCGCCTGTGGCTGCAGAACTCCCTCACCCCAGGCCTTGGCCTGTGCCAACATCCCTTGAATTGCAAGCTGCTGGGGAGGGCTGCACAGGTGAGAGCCGTGAGCTGAAGGACAGAAACCAGAGCTGTTCCAAGGTTAAAACCTCTTGAATTTAAAGCCTTTTGTAACATGTCTGTACCCTTTGCAGCTTCCCTGTAAAGACGCCTCCCAGCCAGGGCAGCGAGGATGCTATGGCAGCTGAGATGATGGTGCTGGGCTGCCACGTGGGAGCTATGCTGGTCAAACACCTGCTGCCTCTATATGTGTTTCCAACATTTAATTGTTCATTTATAATGCAGCATTGGCTCGCAGCAGGCAGCCTGTCCTGGGCCACCATGCCGCTCGCCTGGAGAAGTCTGGAGGAAGCCTGCAGATGCTCAGTTTCCCTCAGCGGGTCAGTGACCGTGAATGCCTCCCACGGGGTACCCGAGGCCATTCACTTTCTCAACTCAGGAAGAAAACAGGGCGGCAGGGTGGGGGCCTCCGGACAGCAGGGCTCCCCAGAGGAAATGTGCTCGCCCGGTGCAGGGAGGTTGAGGCATCTGCCGGGGAGAGGAGTAAGGCTGGCACCTTGTCTCACTCAGGGGGTTGAGTGTGCTGCTGCAGCATTGCCAAGATCTCACCTTTCCTTCTCTATCAGTCTTTGCTGGCAAAATGGTTCACGGGAGCTGCTGGGAGCCTCGTTGCTGAAATAACCTCACTCTCTTTTGTCCTGGAGCTCGTTTTGGGATGGGCCCCAGCGCCACAACAGGGGTGCAGGGGGACGATGGCGTGCAGGGCAGGTCTGCATGCAGAGTGTATGTGAACTTGGGGTTCTAATGTTTCCCAAATAGCAGCTGAGAAGCTAGGTGCATGAAAAGCTCCAGCTTACAGGGCTCTTCCCCATCTGGAAGGTGGCAAACCAAAGATGGTCCACAAATCCAGCCGAGAGGCAGAGATCATCCCAGTCCTGTGGTCATGGAGCTCTCCAGGGATGTGGGAGACGTGGGTTCACCCAGTGGTAGCAGGAGGGACCCCCTTCCCAGGACCATCCCTCAGTTTCCCCACAGTGTGCCTAAAATCAGTGGAGGGGGGAGCAGTTAATAACGCAGGTACCTTTCAAAGAGGGCTTTGCTGGGAAATTGCTGCAGGAATGCCAAATATGGAATATTTCTGTGCAAAGAGCAAATGATGAACTGGCTGGAGGCAGAGTGCGAGGCTGATCCCTTGACTTTATCCCCTTCCAATCTCCATCCCGCTCCAGCTTTCTCCACCCGCCTCGATGCGTGCGTGTCCCGAGTTAAAGCAGTTTTGGCAGGAGAGCCAAGTCCTGCAGCCTGAGCGCCTGCTGTGGGAGGAAGGCAGCGTGCGACTTGAAGAGTGTTAAGGAAACTATAAGAAGATTAGGAAATGTGTGATGAGTTTTGATAACTGGAGGAAGCAGGTCATGTCCTGCTTCAAACGAGGTCTGCTTGGAGGTATGAAAGCAGCCTTTGCCACGGTCAAGAATCAGTCGATCTCGTCGGTGCTCTCCGCTCTGGCCGAGGATGCTCTGGGCTGGCAGGATGAGGCTGGGGACCTTCAGGATCTTGCTAATGCTTGTCCACACGTCAGCAGCCTGTGAGTTTGGGCCCTTCCCTTATAGCGTCACGGGGATCGTCTGCAGGATGACCAAGCCCGCGGCATTGCTGTGTAAGTGCCTGCTGTACCGGGCTGCGTTTCCCCCCTCTCCACTGGGAGAAGTTAGTGATAGATCAGCCAAGCGAGGGGGTTTCTTGCTTCCCCGGCTCTTGTGGAAACTGTTTATCTAGTAGGATGTATTAATACCTGCCTGGGAGCATGGGTTAAACCACGGGCACCCGAACTGAATAGGCAGAAATTCTCAAAGGAGCTAGAAAACAGTCCTCAACCCCTCTCCTTAGTCCAAAGTTTTAGCAATGTTCCTCGTTGGGGTCTGGCATGACGGAAGAGCTAGAGCAAATGTGTGTTTGATTTCTCACCTTGCTGCAATTTCATCTCTTGGGGTCGGTGTGCAGAAGGGGAGAAACAGGGGTTCTCTGCTGCTGTGGGTTTATTTGCAAGGATTCGGGGGCTCTGCACGAGGGGGAAGAATAATTAGTGCTTCTGCGAAGGGTGGGAACAGCTCTGTCCCATCCCCTCTGACAGTGGTACATGCAGAGAAGGATGCTGGGCCACACTAAGAGAGGGTATTTCTGTAAGGAAAAAATCCTGTACAGACGTGTGCCTGAGGCTGAGGCTGGAATGGGCTGGATAACTTTAGGAAAATGGGTACAGAAACTTTGGTCTCAGAATTTTTCCTTTGAGACCCAACAGCTGACTGCAATACAAGCAAGCAGCAACAGAGCAAAGCGCTGGGGTAAAGTCAACAATTGGTGCGGTGTAAGGACAAGTGCAGCCTCAACCTTTCCAAAACCTGCCCCTAAGATGCAGGTGAGGTGTGTGAAAGCTGGGTTTGATTCCCTGGAAACAGCCCTGCTGGTGACGGTTGAGCCACACATGCTGCTGCCCCCAGCTGCCATCAGCTGTTAAAGTTAGGGACTTGGGTTGTAGGGTTTTTTTTATTTACTCTGAAGCTACTTCTAGTGCTTCCTTAATCTAATGGAAATGCCTTGGATAAAACTCTTCCGTAGTGCTTTAATCCAGGGTGTAGACCCGACTTTGCAGCCAGGAGAGAATTGCAGTTTGGTATCTTTGCCCTTTTCTTCCATTGACAGTGAACCAGGAAACAGCGCAGGTCATTCAGGCAGCATTCAGAAATGCCAAATTCCCAAATATCACTGGGGAAAGGTCCATGCGGCTCCTCGGCAAGGTGGCTTATGGGCTGACCAAGTGAGTATCTCTGTGTCTCTGTGCCAGGGGGGGTGCGGGCTGACGGAGAGGAACTGAAACTGGCCTTGGAGGGAGCTTTGATCCAGCAATTCCTGGTGAAAGCGAAGGTCTGGACCAGGGCAGATGCATTGCCTGGTCTGTGTCTTGCAGACAATTTGCACATTAAGGTTTAGGCTGCTGCTGTATTATTTAAGAGCTTTTCCAACTTGGCGGGCAGACAGCAAGGCAGCGTGTAGAGCAAATATCTGATAGTGGGGATGGGGAGCTCTGTCCCTGTGGGCTGGAGCTCCTTGGGCCTATTGCTGACAAACGGTGCCCATGGCACATTAAGTGACAGAGGGGACCCGGCCGGAGCTGCTGGAGCCACCCTTGTCAGCAGGATGTCACTTGGCCGGGCTTTGTGACAAACAAGGCTGGGTTTTGCTGTGTTACTAACGTTTATTTGGGGACAACAAATGCAACAATGCAAATGCAGGATGGATTTCCTGCTGTGACTGCGGCTGACACAGAGCACTGCAATAAAACGGAGCTGTTTCTGCAGCGTGTTGCTCTGTGTTTCCTGTTTAAAGCATTCCCCCCCGCCTCATGTCTGAACATTGCAGGGGAGGAGCAGCGCACCAGGGCTGAGCGAAAGCACCATTGCCCTTGTGCGTGGCCTCTGTGATTTGCAAAAGCTCCTGAGCACTTCTTGGGGTTGGCACAGGCCCCTTAGAGACCCCACATCCTCAGGAGCAAACCTGTCTTGCCCGGTCACAGAAGACAGCCCTGGGGTTGGGGACAAACTGGGTTTCTGTTGTTTCTAGCATCCAGGTCAATGACTTGTCCATAGAGCAGAGCGAGGTGGAGCTCAAGGAGGACGACGCCATTCACATTGCCATTAAAAATGTGACTGCCTTCTTCAAAGGGACCCTGACCTACGGCTACGCTGGGGCCTGGTTGTAAGTAACCAGGGTCTGGCTGCTGCCGAGCACCACGGCCCCAGATCCTGCCCATAGGCAGGACTGGCCCATGGCACGAGTAGATGTGGAGAGGCTGCGCTCCTCTGGCTCTCTAGCAATGGCAGCATTGCTTACTGCCTGAGTGAGGCAAGATTTTATATGCCAGCAGTGCTGCTTAGCCCCATCACTGCTCTTGTCTTGCTTTCTGCCTTTCTGTCCACACCATCACCCCTTGCATGAGGAGACAAGATGCACAAAGCATGCAAGTTGACTTCTTCCCTTCCCTTCGTTGCTCTATGAACTAACTTTGAGTGGGGAAAAAAGGGGCTTAATGCTTGCATTCGCCTAAGTGCCACTAAGGCGGTGGTTTGCAATGATTTAAAGCCGGAGTCTTTGAGATGGGCTGCTGCATGCTGGGGTTTTGCACACTGCAGTGCAAAGACTGATGTGAGAGGTCTTATAAAACCCACCCGCGGCTGACGTGCCATCAGGGAGAAGCTGCTCCCAGGACAGGTTGCTAAATGTCCTCTCTTCTGCCATTACAGTTTGCAGCTTTTTCATTCAGTTGATTTTGAAATCGAGTCTTCCATTGACCTCCAGATAAACACTAAACTGAGTAAGTAACAGCTGGGGATCGCTACCCGCAGGGGTCTTTGTGCATGTGCTTCTTCCAGAGCAGCAGGACAGACCAGGTGGGGGGCAGCGAGCCCGTGCTGGCTCTGCTCACCTCTGTGGGGATCGGACGGCACCCGGAGGCTGGAATTGGGTCTATGCCGCCCTGTGTGCACAGGCTAGGAGACAACGCGGCC
Organism: Fregata magnificens; assembly: GCA_013389945.1. Taxonomy (NCBI): domain Eukaryota; kingdom Metazoa; phylum Chordata; class Aves; order Suliformes; family Fregatidae; genus Fregata; species Fregata magnificens. Next base: position 85,390 of record WAAD01038369.1, on the reverse strand, counting down.
CTCAAAGACCTCATATTTTTAACAGACCAAGCAGAGGAAGCTGGTACAAATAATTTCAGCAAAGTTATGCTGGTTTACACCAGCAGCAAGTGAAGAACGGTCTGGCCTTCTGGACTGTCTTTAGGACCCGCTTTTCATCTCCTGCTGTTCAGGATGACTTGAAAAAACCACAGGGATGTTTCAAAAGAGCGAGCCAAAGAAGGGCTTTGGTGCAGGAGGTTTGAACATCCTTATAGTCCACTTTTTCAACTGTCTCCTGGTCAGGTCCAAGGTGTGCTCTGAAGCAGAGTTCTGAAGTGAAGGTGTGCAACGAATCCTCTTCCTCGGGAAAGTCAATAGACTTAGACTAGAAAGGGACAGAGGCAAACTACACTCCTCCACCTCCCATAAAGGATGAGAGGGATGTGGGTTATCACATGTGCCTCAAAATACATTTTCCTGCCTCAAAATACATTTTCCTGGTAAGCTCCTGGAGGGGAAGAGCAGCACGAAGCTCTCAGTGACGGTATATTGCAATTTCCAAGCTTTTTTGCAATACAACTTAATTCCCTCCCCGCTCTGGTTTGTGGGTCGCACATACTGCTCAGGTTCTCCTGCGTGATGTTAGGGGTCAGCTGAGTCCCTGATGATAGCAGCTAGCGAGGCAGGCAGGTATCCAAATGAAGCGTGAAGAAGGGTGTCCGGCAGACTTGCTCGGCTGGAGCTGCGGGCACAAACTCTCCATCCAGGTGCAAGATAGCCCCATCTGCCTCGACTTTGCAGGGTCCCGAGTCTTTTGGAAACATCCCCTGGGAGGTGTGGGGAACTCTGGCTGCCCCTCTGCAGTGACGCCCTGCTCCAGGTCTGCAATGTCTGCAAAGGGCACTCGTCCTCCTCGTCTTCGTAGCAAATCTGCTATTTTTTTTTTTTTTTTTTCATCCCGTGCAGTGTGCCAGAAGGACCATGTGGCTGCCGATGCCTCGGACTGCTACCTGACTTTCCATAAACTGGCGCTTCACCTCCAAGGAGAAAAGGAGTGAGTCTGTTCCCCTTCAAAATCGGGCTTCATGTGCCCTGCTGCTGGTCCCTGAGCGCTTCAGCCCAAGTGTCACCCACCATGGGGACTGCTGGGCGGTCCTTGACCGTGCTCCCTGTCTTACGCAGACCAGGCTGGCTGAAGCAGCTCTTCACAGATTTCATCTCTTTCACTTTGAAGCTTGTTCTCAAGAGCGAGGTAAGATCAGCCACTGCCTGTGGACAGAGGAAAGGTCTGTTTGTATGCTACGCACTCCTCCGCTCACGTATGCCCACAAGATAATAGCAATATAATTTTAGTGCTTGTGAAAAATAAGACAAATAAATAGAATCCACAAAAAAACGCCAGCTTGGATGAGGTGGGAGGTTGCACTGACACTGGTATCTCTGATGGTGCCGGACTCTGACCAACAGCCCCCAGATCTCACCGTGAGGCCCAGCTCTGCTCCACAACCCAAAATCCTACCCCCAGCCTTCAGTTTTTCCCCTCTTTCCCTCTTGTAGGTATGCAACGAAATCAATTTTCTTGCCCAGATGCTGGCAAACTTTGTACATGATTTAGCAGGTAAATATCCTTGGTTTTTCTGCTTTCTTTTTTTATGTGCAACTTTTAACATTTGAGCCCCAGCAGGGCGGTAGCCACGTCCATCAAAAAAGTCCTTTGAAAACGTGTATGGGATCCCAAGCCCTCAGACAACACCAAAATAAAACTTAACAATGCTATGCTTTGAATTTTCTGCATCAGGTTGATTTTTAAGGTTGATTGCACTGGTTGAAAGACACATTTCCGTTCATAAGGTATCTCTCCAGAGGTGCAGGACAGGTGCAGAAGGACTGATGTTAGCTAGAACAGGAGCATACATTGGAGTATTTGGGCTGAGATATTGCAGCATCTGCATCTGCCTGCTGAAGATTTTCCCATGGTTCCCAGTCCCAAATATCAGGGAAAAGGAGCAGAATGTAAAACTAAGGATAATTACCCCTATTTCCCAGTGGAGAAACTGAGTCAGTGAGCAGTAGCAGGATCAGCACTAGCACCCAAAAGAGTGGGACCCCCCAGTCCCATCCCCGTGTTCTTTTATAACTCCCAGTCACCTTCTGCAGCAAGTCCTAAAAGCAACTGTCTCGCAAGCTCTGCTTAGGGTCATATTTCTGGTGTGAGGTTTTCGTGTTTTCTTCCTGCAGCAAATTTTGTCCAGGATGAGGATATCAGTGTTGATATCTCCCTTGCATCAGTTCCTTTAATAAAAGCAAATTACCTAGAATCACATCACAAGGTAAAGTAACCCGGGCTGCTCAGAGACCAAAGGTTTTCTGGCAATGATGTTCGCCGGAGGGCTGGGGGGGGTTGGTCCCTTTGCTGGCATGCAGTGCTGCTGCGCTGCAGCCAAAGGTAAGTCTGCAGCGTGTGCTGATGCCAGCTTTTCGCCCAGCCGAGCAGCTTGCTCTCTGCTCTGAGTCCAGCCAGCCAGGCCTTCGCCTTGCAATGAAAATGCAGGTATTGACATTTTGTCCTGTCTCCCTGCTGCTTGCCATGGCCAACATGCTTGCTTTCCTTTAAAGGGCCTTGTCCTGTACAAGAACTACTCTGATGTCTTCAGCGACTCTGTTTTCTCCCCGTCGCTGCTGACCGAGTCCCGAATGCTCTACTTCTGGCTGTCCGAACACACCCTCAACGCTCTGGCTTCGGCAGCTTTCTTAGATAAGCGCCTGGTGTTGACCATCAGAGGGGAGAAGTTGCAGGTGACTATTTCAGGGGCGGTTCCCTCCTTATCTCATATATCACATGTTGGGCAGAAAGCGAAAAATCCTCTAAATACTGTTTTTTGCTGAGAGCTAGTTTCTGTAGAAGATAGAAATCTATAGTCAGTCACTACATGCGATCCTGGTCAGAAATTGGTGCCTTCTTAGCAAATATGTCCTACCAGGTAGTGTTATCCCTTAGAGCGATAACACCAGCTGATAGAAAACTTGTCTTCCAAGTTGTAAAGTGACGTGATTTTTCTGTGGGAGTACTGAGGTAGAAAGGGGGTGAACTCAGGAGGATCTCGGGGATGCTGAGCCACAAGCCACACATCAGTGCTCTGGCCCATCCAGCCTGCATCAGGGCTAATCATAACTTCCTCTTTCGTTTTTCTACAATCTGTTTCTGGTTTGTTTCTGAAGGCGCTGTTTGAAGTGGAAGACACAGAAGCGCAGCGGAAGGCGGTGCAGATGGTAACTGCGTTTTATGTCAAACGAGGAACTTCTCAAATGGATTCTGTTGCATTGTAACATCTTGTGTCCTTCCCTCGACAACTCAAGAGCCTTGGGTGGGGCTGATGGGGAAAACCAGGGACTGATGGAGAAACCGTCGTGCTTTGCAAGGAGGATTTCTCCACCCTCCATGCTGGCACAGCTTCCTTGAAACCTGGCTGAGTTATTGGGCTTGTGTGAACTGGAGAAGGAATTGGGGACTACAAGGGGGATGAAGCTGTGTGGAAAGTTGGCGTGAAATTGGGATGTGGTATGGAAAAAGCCTGACTCTTCTGTTGCTCCTTATTTGACCAGATTTTTCAAGGCACCTCCTATAATGACTCTGTGGCCAAGGTGTGGAGTCTCGCCCATCCCCAAATCTCTCTTCAGCCTGAAGGGACAGTCGTGAAGTCCTTGGTAGCAGTGGACGTCAGCATCTTTCCCCCAGGAGAAGAGCCCCTGATGGTTCTGTATATGGAGAAGGTCAGTTCTTGCTTCTCCTGACTGTGAAGACCTTGGGACAGGCTCTGTCCCGAGTCTGGACTGCTCCTGGTGCTCAGGGACAGTAATGGCAGAGACCCCTTTGGGAAGGGGGTGGTGGCTAAACCATGGGAGGTGGAGAAGGCATATCAGTTCCTTTTAACACTCCCATCTCTTCCCTCGACATTTGAGGCTGGGAATGATGATAGTGACCGTGTTGGCTCAACACCTCCTCTATTAGGCCAGCCCATCACTGGTGTGCAAGGTGGTAAGCGCAGCACTGGAAAGCTCTGATGAGCTCCCATCAACCTGTATCGGACATAGTGAAACTCCTTTAGCTGAGGTATTTTAGGAGAGAATGAAGGCACCATGGGAATGTATGTATTCCGAAATCTCCTCGTTCCCAAATTCTAGCTCTGGCCCCCACTTAGAGGATGGTTGTCTCTGAAGTGAAGATACAACTCTGAAGAATGCGAAGCTCAAAATAGAACCTTTTCTTCTACGTATGCCTGTACGAAAGTTCTTGTGTTTTACCCCAAACTGCTTTATACTGAATCGAAGAAAGCAGAAAAAAGAAATGCCAACAGCCTTGCTGTCATGAGTAACATCACAAGAAAGCAGTATGTTTGTCCAGCCTTGTAATTATGGGCTGGTACGGACACTGCACAAAAGCAAATCCCTGCCTAAGGGTAGACCAGACTCTTTAATTTAAAGGGTTAAACTATAACTGAGAATAATTCCCTCCTGCCCTCTGCAAGTATCCCACGTTAGCAGGGTGTTATGGGGAAATACGCACGGCTGTTTTTTGTGCTCCAGGTGATATCTTGAAACAAATTTCTGATAGGACTGCAAAAGCACTGAACTAGAGGTGGTCCCTAAAATTGTGGCTCGCAGGATGTGATCTGCTCCTGGCCTGCCAGACCCCTGGTTGTGACCTGCAGCTGGATCACAAAATGTTCCTTTTAACAAACGTTTGCATACAAGCAAAAGTGAGCAAATGAGCCTAAATGGCCAAAATTCAGAGATTGCTTTCTTTTTTAATTTGGTTATAAATGAAAACACTATGGTAAGACTACTTGTGGTAGCCCTGGCTACCCTGGGGCTGGCTTCTCCACAACCAGTCTGATGCTCTTTCATGTTGAGATGGATGGTCATTGGGAAGCAACACCCTACGTAACCGTTTCCTTCCTTATGCAGGATTTGGTTCACAAAATGGCAAAAGCATCAGTCCTGTGGATGAGCCAGTCTAGAGCCCCACAGGCTGAGGCTGTGGGCATCAGGGAGAATTTTGTTGCATGCAAATGGAGAAGTAAAATGCTGACCTTCTCTAGTAGTATCTGGAGGTAAAGCCAGAAGGATGTTGAACTCTGGGTCATAGAAAGTACACCAGAATTCCCAAATGCAACTCCCTGCTATAGGGCAAGATGTGCTGTATCTCAACTCTGCCATTCATTTCTTTGCAGGAAATCATGGTCACTATCCAAGCTGCCTATGTGGAAAAGAAACTCATTTTGCGCCCTCTGGACTCCAGGTCAGTCCTGTGGTCTCTTCTGCCCTTCTAGCCCATGTCTGAGTGCAGCACAAAAAGAGGATCTCTGCAGCCCTTAGTGACCTTTTCCCCCCCCTTTTTCTTTCCCTTCAGGATAGAGTTTAAAGTCTTTAAATGCACAGCTGATCCAAGTGGGGTAAGTCCTAAGAAAGTATTCTCTAGGCCATTTGTGGCTAAATGACGTCTTTAAAACCTCTTTGTATGAATTTTCTGGCTTTCAGAATGACCCATCCATAAGAAACTTCCTGCAGACAATTATCTCAGTTGTCGGGATCCCGGAAGTGATTTCAAGTGAGTTTTCCCTTTGGGGGAAAGCCAACCTACTCCGTAAAGCGTCTAAAATCAGATCTCCTAAACCTAAGCACTGCAAAAATACATCAATAACCTTGACGGCTGGGGTGGGAACCACATTACTGATGCAAATTTCTGCGGGATTCACTTGGGGAATGGGGAACCCTTTGTAAATGGCTGGGACAAAGGAAAAGTGAGTTTTCCGTCAGGCCAAAGGTGGTGGGGTGTTGAGGCACAATTAGCTTTTGGCAACAGGCAGACAAGGTGACAGTACATGATGAGCAGCAAGCCAGGACGGCCGTACCTGTAACCGGATGGGTTTACTGATTCCATAGGGATGGAACCAGCTTTGACTTCACTGATGAACAGCAAAGGGCTTAATCTATTTGAGATCAGAAATCCTGAGATCATCACAAGAAAGGTAAGCAGAGTTCAGAAATACCTGGCTCTCAAAGCCCTTATTGGGAGTGTGGCAACAACTGATATAATACGTTTCCTTTTTCTCCTCCCTTTTTAGGGATACATAATTGTACAACTTGACTTCAGCTTCCCGAATCATTTGCTGCTTGATTTTCTTGAGAAAACATTGTAGAGCTGATCTCTTCATAAAGGAGCATAGGAACTTGTGTACAAACAGAGAGACTGTGTGTGAACCAATTAAAAGACGAGCTGATTTAAATTGGTGTCGGTTGAATTTTCTTTCCTTTTCCTGAGAAACGCTCCAGTTTCTGTGCAATTGTACTTTCACGGAGCCTTTCCTCTGCAAAGATCTTCAAGTCTGCACCTCTATGCACGCTACTTTTTCAGGATCTTTAAAGGACTTGTGTGCCTAGGAGTAAGGGTTGGACTCTTGAAGTGCATGGGCTCTGGGTTAGCACTCACAGGAGGCAGCAGAAACAGGCTTTGTCCACCTTTTGGCATCTCTGTTGTTACATTTTGGAAACGTAGCACCTTTTGTGCTGATCCTGGCTTTCGTTTCTAACATGAGCCAAAAGGCTCCTGATTTTGACAGACTTCAGCAACTCAAATGACATTACCGAACTCCAAGTAAGCTCAGAACTGGTTATGCTAAAAGACCTGGGTATGGCTGAAAAAAATAAATGGGACATGACTTTACAATGCAGTACAATAATGGAGAGATCTTGTGCCCTGGGAAATTTCTTTACAGAGCCTGTAGACTCTACTTAGAGCTCCAGGCAAATTGCTATGTCCATGCTGTTGAGACGGTGGGAGCAAACTTGTGAAAAGCAATAAAAATGATAAGGAAGCCAAAGAGATTATAAGAGAAAGTGTAAGTGTCTAGTCAGACAACAGGTTCCTGTTCCTTCTTATTACGGTACAATAATTTATCTGAAGTGGCTCAGTTATTTTCCTGTACCAATTCATGCTTCCCTTTTTTGAATTTGCCTTTTCACTTGGAAGAGATCTCAGGCGTCGAATCTAAGACTGTAATGGTGATCGCATTAGCAAAGGCAGAGGATGACGTTCTCCTCCCACTCAAAGCGATATTAAAGTTGGAGCTTCACAAAGAGCCGTGCAAGGCTGGTAGCAGGACGGCCTCAGTTTCTCGAGCTCCCTGGGCATGGTGGTCGCTCCCTCCGCATTGCCATGGATGTCCTCCCCGGGGAATGAGCCAGGCCCCTCTGACCTGCTCCTCTCCCACCCTCAACGCCAGAGGCCACCGAGCTCCCCCAGCGCTTCCTTGCTCCACGCGACTGCTGGGTTTAGCATCTCTTCGGTGGTCACGGTGCCAAGGCTGGTGGAGGAGAAGGCCGGGGCACACAGAGTGGGCTGAGTTTACAGGTTGCTCCATGCCAGCCAAGGAAGGTTTACCTCACTGGGTCTCAACCAGCCGTGTCCATGACACAGCAGGAGCCAGGTAGTGCAAAAGGTGTGACACCATGGTGTGGCCAACGGTGGCCTTGAAGAAGCCCTGGTGTAGTGGGCAACTTTCCACCTCCCTTCCCACCCTGTTCCCACCACTGCCTCCACCGGCTATTTCAGTACCGGCCAAGGGCTTGTCCGTGCTCCCTCCTGCTCTACAGCCATCCATGCTGAGGTGACGTTTTTCCCCTGTGCATGGCAATGTCTGCTGAAGGCTATGTGAACTGGCTTCTGTCAAGCCATGGTCCTCCGGAACGACATCCTACCAGAGTGATAAGCATTAGTAAAAAAGAAATGGCATAAAAAAAGGCATTTTTTCTGCCTTGGAGGTCCCTTGCCCCGCCAGGGGGAAGGTATTTGCTGGGGACATTCAGTGGTGACAGGCCCTGGTGGCTGGGCAAGACGGCTGCCCTTGCATGGGGGAGCGGGGACTCTGCTGAAGGGGGAAGCGGCAGCAGAGCAGGCAGTGGACCCCCCGAGGGTCCTGAGCTGCCTCCCCGTGGGGCTGCGGCACCCACCACAAAATGGTGGCCACGGCCCTTCCGGGCGCTNGGGAGGGGGGGGGAGGGGGAGGGGGAGGAGGCGTCGTGCTGGGGCATCCCGTGAGGGTTTAGATTTGGGGGGCACTGGGGGTCCGGCTGCGCTCTCTGCTTCCCCGCGTTCAAGTCTAAGGTCAGAAGCACTGCTGGAGGTGACTTTTCCCATGCACTGGGAGCAAACCAGTATCGCACCTTTTGCTAGCTGGAGCGATGTATGGGAGTCCGTCAGGGATGAGATTGGGGATTTTTAGGCACAGAATTGCTAGTTTGGGCATAAAGAGGTTGCGTTGGTAGCGCTGCGACAGCTTCTGGTCTAGTGGAAGCACCTGTGGGAAGTGTGCTGGGCCAGATGCGGGCAGGGAAGGCAGCAAAATGGGGCAGAGCGTGGCAGTGGGTGCTGCCCGTCGCCTCCCCAGCTGCTCCTCGCCACCCATGGTCCCCTCCATCCACCCCCAGTTCTCTCAGGGCTCCCCCCATCCCCTGCGCCGTGCTCGAGGCAAGACAACCAAAGCAAGGGTTTCTGTCTGGAGATGTGGGTGTTGCTGGTCCTGTTTTGTTTTGTTTTGTTTTTTATTTTTTTTATTTTCTGATAAGTTTTGAAACAGCGCTGTGTGCCATCTTCCCTTGCCTGGGACAGGGCTGCAGGCTGCACCTGGTTTTCCAATGTAACTTCTCTGGCATCTAGAGAAATGTTAATAATAATTCATTGTTTGTTGCACCCTGTCTGGCTAGATCTGGAGATCTCTGTGCACACAGTTCTACCTAGAAACCTGGGATTTTTTCCTCAAATCATTCACATCTACTACATTCTCATTAAACCTTGTCCCCATTCCAAGGGAAAGGTAGGTTGCTTTTTTCCTCTTAGATATAATAATAACGGTAAATAAATATTTTGCCGTGTCCCAGAATAATCAGACATGCATATATGCATATAAATAAATATATGCATATATAGATACGCATAAAAATAAAAATATTCCCACTGCAAGAGCCTTAACCACAACCAAGTTGGAGTTCACTCCAGAGTGTTTTCCCCCGAGTCCCGTTTCTTTGGACCACTCCCCAAGAGCTTTACCTAAAGTATCATCCAGCTATAGATTTTAGAACAGGATAATACTCTTCTGCTGCTCTGATTTGGTATTTTTGCTCCATCTCACTTCACCACAGATGAGTTGTGGTTGGGGAATTCCTAGCTGCTTTTACTTTCATTTTGCTCATGAGGTCCCAAAAGGCACCAAAGGGCAGTGTGCCTTGCGTGGATTAGCAAGTGAAGAAGTCAAGGCAGTGGACATTGTCCCCCAGCTCCTTTGTTTTGTGACCCCCACTTTGCTTTTGGAGCCACCGCTCTGTTTCTGGGCTTTCGGTAAGTAGCACGTGCTCCTCAGAGCGTGCAAGGAGTTGGTAGATTTGCAACAGAGCGCTTCACGTTTTGGTCTTATTTTTCGTGGCTGGGAATGGCGTGAATGCCAAGTTGGGGAGGGGAGGCAAGGCGTATTTTTGCAATGGGTTTTAATGGTGTTTCTGTGTTTGAAGGGCGAGGGCAAGGGTCAAAGCTCAAAGGTTTTCTGGCTCTTCTTGGGAGGTTTTTGTGCTTCGTTTCGAGCTCAGAGGCATTTTGTCGCAGGTCACTGCCCACTGTGTCCGATGGTCTGAATTAGCAGAGCAGTACTAGCATAGGAGCTGTGCAGCGTTGCCTGAGCTTTCATCTAGCCTTTCAGTGTTTTGTTCTTGAATGTGAGTCTTTGGTTATTTCATATGAGTCTACTCTTTGCCTGAATGGCTTTCACTCTTCATTGGCGTTAAGGTCTGGTTATTTATTTATTTACTTTTTTAACATGGTAGTTCTTGGTCATCAGGGGAATAAAGTCAGGGCACTGCTGTCTACAGGTTTCTGTAGTTTGGCTGGAGAAACGTCAAATGATGGTCCCTAAAGGTTGATTGATCAGGCTACTGGGAAATGAACTTCGTTTTGTAGGAAGCCCTGTTCTTTTGCAGTTTGTTTAAATTTGAAATGTTTAAATGTTTTCTTTTAAGCTTTCCAGTTAATTGAAACATTGTTTCCTTTGTTTTTAATGCATGCATTACTATTAGCGTTCTTTATTTATATAATTGATAATATAAAATGAATTTCATAATAAAACATTTTGAATGAAAACTTGCAGAGTCCTTTCCAGTAAGGTTCAGAGTTTCAGTTTTTGGCATCACGGAAATGGCTTGAGGAGAACGCTGGTTCTGGTTAAGCCCGATTTTCTTAGCCTTTCACCAGGAACTTTGTTGTTGTTCTTGTTAGAATAGTGAATGAGAGGCATTAGAGAATTTTTACAAACTGGAGTTTTACCCACATGTTGATGGATCCCAGAGCTGCCTCACTTTCTGTGTAACTCATCCTGAAAGCTTGAGCTGGAATGGGAACCCGGGTAGAGTCTTTCTTGCAGTGATGCTGTGTTATAACAGTATATGGTGACGCTGCATAATAATCGGCTTGTGACATGATTTTGACCTGAAGAGTCAGGTTCAGGTGAGAGATTGGTAAAAGAGCATACAGTATCACCAGCTTTGCTCTTACGGGATGTCTGCTTGGCTGTTGGAGCATGGGAACAGAGGAGACTGATTAGGTCCTTCCCATCCAGTCCTCTGCTGTAGCACTCAGTCAGGTTATGTCCCTTTGCTGCATTAATTTGGGTCCGTCTCAAAACATTCAAGGCTGTTCGAAGAGGCCATACAGAAAGGGCAGAGAGTGGTGCGGATTATGGGAGAAGGCATATCCTCTTAAACATGAGCGGGATAAACATCTGGAGCGGTTTTACCCCCAGTGCTCCACCCTGGCGCCTGCTTTCTGTTTTGTCGTCAGCTTCTGGGTGCGTGCCATGCCCGGCAATGATGTGGGGAGGTGATGTTCTCTCCGCACAATGTGCCCCGTGGAGCGGCATGGCTCTGCTGTGAGGTCGCTCCAGCACGAGCGTAACTTTCTGATGAATTAGGAGTTGTCTGTGCGCAGACGGGAAAGTCTTGGCCCTTTCCATCAGAGCACCCTTCTGTCTTCCACTTCTGTTCCTAGTTCTTCCCTTGGCTCCATAGAAATCTCCCACTTTCCTCCTTGGCCAGGTCAAGAAGGCAGCAAAAATAAAAAGCCTGACGGCCCGTGGCTCACTTTACTGTAGATACCTGAATGGTCAGTGCAGAGGAGAGCACGTCTGGGGAGTGAGGGCTGAACACTAGAGAAGGTGGGCTCCGCGGCACGACTCCCCCATCCCTCCACCCCGGTAGTGGTGGGGTGCCTGCTGCTGTTGGGTTGGGAAGGTGTTTGCTCAGGAAATGGCAGTTACTGGGGAATGGCTCTGCGTGCACCAGCTTTTTGCTGAACTAGGTTGGTCACTGCCCGGTCCCCACCCCACGTAAACTCGGGTGTTGCAGCAGCTGTAGGAATTTTTCCCACACCACACACAGTGCAGCAGTCTTGGACCTGGAAGGACTGTCCCCTCTAGATGCAAGACAGGTGGCAGGGTGGAGCACGGAGGCTGCTCCCTGTGGTTTCTTGTTTCTCAGCCTTTCTGCGAATATGGTGATGGTGGTTGTAGTTGGAGCTGGCTTTCAACACCAGTGTAGGCAGCTGTCTGCTGGGGATAGGACAGTGGCACGGTCCTGATCCTGCTGTAGCCTGGGCTGGGGTCCTGCTGTTGTCCCAAAAGCTTGGGGTTCGCTACCCGGTGTGCGTCGCCCAGTTTACACACAGAGTCGAGGTATTTTCCTTTATTACGTAAATGCGCAGGTACGGGTGTCAGGTACAAACCTGCACACCGTTGATGGAAGCTAACATTTATACACAAGATATTAATCATCTAATACATATTCATTGTCCTTCTGTTAAATAATTGGTTAAAATTATTCGCCTAGCATGTAAATGACTCCGCATGCCCACTGTGATTTTTCAGACTTTTACTTCCTTGCCCTTTTGGGTCGGCGGGTTTCTTGAGCGGGTCATCTTTGAGTCGGTGGTCATGATCTCCCCCTGCCGGAATTATTTTTCCCGTAGTTTTGCTTCAGCTTGGCACCACTAAATAGTCCTTCACGGACCGTTAACAAGGCAGACTATCATTCACTTTGGGGTTTTGGTTCTAAGACAGATATCCTATTTCGTTATGACATAGTATTGTTAAGATAAAACAAGCTAAGTTAACCTTTATCAATATCACTGCTGCAGGATGTTTGGAGGTGTGCAGGATGGTAGTTGCTTTCCTCGTCGCATGCCCTGTGGTAGGAGTGGTTGAACACCAGCCAGTGCCAGCTGCAGTGTGGGGAGAAACAGTTCCCTTTGCCATCTCTGCCGAGAGGCAGGGAGGCTGGCACTGGCACTGGTGGTGTTTTCAGCCTCCTGCACCTGAAACTCTTTTGCAAGAGCTGTATAACCTCAGAGGATCAGCTTTTCACGGTTTTTCTGGTGTGACTGCTGCCTGACTTGAGCAAGTTGCTGCTGCTTCTGCATCAACTTCCATGGAGGGGCTAAGAGCAGCAGATTGGCATAGAAGACCAGCTCAAGTCAAGACAGTGAGACCAGGAAAGCTGTGATTCCCTTGAAGTGTTCCTGTAAAGCTTGTCTTCACTTGCATCTTAGGGCACAAGGCTCAGTCCCGCATTTTCATCACACCAGTAGTGGATCCTCAAATGTCCAAACTTTGTGGTCACTGCGGGTTTGAGTTGAGGTTGCTACCGAGAGATGAAAAGCTCCACAGCTGACCCCAGGATCAAAGGCAGAGCTTCTAGATCTGGGACCCATGTAATTGCCTGTGCCTTTTCATATCTACATCCTGCTCTGTTGTTATTATCTATAGGTATCTGCACTGAGTGAGGCAACTGGCTATAGGCATGCACCACGCTCTGGGGTGTCACTGTGTGCTGAAATGCTGCCGCTAGCAGATCAGTTCTTCGTCAGGGTATGGAGCAGAAGCCACCTTTGCATTTGACAACTGAGAGGAGGCTGACCACACAACAATGCAGGTAGGAGACCGTATGTGCCGTGGCTTTGCTGGGGGAAGGAAGTGGAAGTAGAAGGTGACATTGTCACCAAAGCAGGAATGAGTTGTTCATCCCCACAAAATGAGCAGCAGAACAGCTGCCAGAGCCCTTTGTGCAGGGAAATATCTTGCTCTTAGAGTCCCACGCCTCCCCAGAGGTCCTGCTGCATGTGAAAGATGCCTGAGATGTTATATTTGGCAGGTAGCCACCGCAGCGATACAGACATCAACAGAGTTTCTCTTGGGCTCATGCCAGAGAGACCGACTCCTGTTGTTTGCTCCCATCCCTTGCAGTACTGCTGCATTAGGCACTGTCCAGACAAGCACTGTGGTCCTTGCACCACGTAACGGCTGGGCGGGGATTTGCCACATGACATGGCGAGACTAAGGCAGATAAGAAATGCTGGGTTGGACCAAGGGATAGAAAAGCAGATCATTTCATCAAGGGCTGTGCTGGCTGCTCGACAACAGGGCTGTGTGAGTGAACATCTCTCACTCCTATGCCATTGCTACTCTTTCTGATTTCATCCTTCTAGCCTCCATTTCAGAATGATGATCTAGACCTGGAAGCAGCCATAGCAAGTGCCCGCCCCCAGCTAGTGGAGTTCCTCAGTCACCATCCCAACTGGCTGCTCACGGCCTCACAGAGCTTCCTCCCAGGGATGGCCCTGAATGTCCTGGATGGCATCACCGACCACAGAGAAAAAGTCTCAGTGCTTCTTGACCAGCTGGAGAAGGCTGGCCCTGCCACCTGGAAACAGTTTGCACAGTACCTCTGCATGGAGTGCGACCTCCCCCTGGATCTGGAGATACTGCTCATAAGCTCTGCGGGAGAAGGTAATGGAGATCGGGCCAGCTTCCTCTGATCGTCTCCAAACACAGCCAACGCCTTGGCCCCCCATAGCCAACAGACCAGTCTAGGTAGTGAGACCACCAGTGCCCTCACTTGCACAGTCAGTGCCTTGTCAGTGAGAGGTGGCAGTCCTCTCCGTGGTGTCCAGGCAGCTACAAGCATTTTTCACCAAGCCACTTCATTTAAAAAATGATCTGACTTTCCTTCTGGTTCACCCTATGTCTTTCACCATAATCTCTGGAATAAGATCAGTCCCTCCAAAAAGTTATTGCCAGCAAACAGCAATAGTTCACATTTTCAGACGTGCTTTTCCACCAGTTGTGCTACGCCTTGCTGGTGCTGGTGGGCACTTTCTTGGCTCTTTCAATAAGAGTTGGCCTGATTTGAGGATGGAGGGTTCTGTGGACCTTGTGGGAACCTGCATGGTCATATCATCTGGATTCCTGAATTGGAAGTGTCCCCGAGGGCAAAGTCACTTTGCCCAGAGAAAAAATTGAGACACTAATTAAGTCTATTTGAAATGTGGGGAAAAGGGTGTGCTGTGCTGTAGGGATTCCCGATTGCTTTTTGTGAGAGTGGAAAGTGTCACGATAGCTGTGAGAGAGAAAACATTGATGCAATAGTAGCTCAGGAGTTTCTCCATGGCAACGATTTTCTTAATCAGAAAATTTCACTTCAGTCCATGTTTCTTGGTGAGAAAGTTTATTTTGCCAAGTTTTCTCTTCGAGATTTCTTGAAGGAAGGTTTTGAAACTGCTGAAATTTGTTGTGGTATTTTTTTCTTGGAAGCACAACTTTTGGCTTAAAAATGTAAGTTGAGGTAAAAAAAATGAGACATAAAAAGCCGAAACCTATAAAAATTGTGCACCCCCTCTCCAATAAAGCTGAGGTGAAATTTTTTGATCTATTTGAAGAAGAAAAAAATACTACCTTTTTGTTCCGTGGACTTTTAATTGCTATTTTTTGTTATCCAGAAAGGCAAGAAATACGGAAGTCTTAACATACTCACACCACAAGGAAACCACTTTCCCCTATCTCTCATTAGCAGTTGGAGGCAATGGCTTTGGAGAAAATCAGATGATCCGTAAAGAGTGCAGTCAATACGCTGCCTGTTACGCTGTAGACTATACGCACAGTGTGCACGCGCTCTCTTTTATGAAAGCCTGTGGCACCAGCTAAGCTGCGCCTTGCTGGATTACTTTATCTGGTTATTAATTCTTTTCTGTTAACATGATACTTTGCAGGAAGTCTTACACAATGAGTCCTTCTCAACGGTCCTGTCTTTCACATCCTGCGTGCAGTAACTTTTTGTTACTTGCATCAGTCGGACAGATGCAGCCTTTGGTAACCAACTGCAGCAGCAGTTACTTTTGCAGAGGTGAAATGGGGGAAAGACCAGACAAGCAACAGGGAACAAGGACTGATGGGGGCTTTCTCTTGGGACTGAAGCTGAAACAGATTTCAGCCTTTTAGTGCTGTGGCATACCATAAAAGAAGATGTCTCTGAAGGTTTCGGAGTTGGCTTATGCTGGTTTAACTGTCGTATTAGCAGTTTAGCATCATTGATCCTTCTGAAGGTGAATTGCTTTTGGTTTTGCTGTGGGGGTGGCTTTCAGTTAACCCTAACCCTCTGCATAGCTGTGCGGTTGCAGGGGCTGTCCCAAGGGTGTGCGCAGGAGTTGGTTTGGAGGAGGACAACAGGGGACCACGCTGTAGAGTAGCGAAGCAGTCTTAGGTTAGGCAAGTTTAACCATTAGATTGCCTTAGCGGAACTGACTCCTAGGGAAAAGAGTTTCTGTCTGCATGGTGAGTGAGACTGGAGAACTGATGCAGGCTAAAACCAACCTGAGGGGCAGGCCAAGCAGTGCTTGGGATGAGTAGCGGAAAAACAGCGGGATCGAGTCTTCCAGCACCAGAACTGGCTTACTTTGCTTTACGTGGCACACAGGGCAAGAGCCAGGATATTTGAGCTGTTGAATGGATTTTGTGTGAGGCTGTGGTGCAGCACGTGTGCCCATTTGGAACCTTGTTCTCTGTTGCTTCCTGGTGATACTAGTGCTAGAAATACCAGAGTACTGGCCTGCACTCCCAGCTGGGCAATGCTGGAAATGGCAGTGAGAGGGATTAATGTATGAAGGCTTCCCATCTGATTTTGGAGAGCGATGTTTTCAGGCATGAGTTTACCTGAACAGAAGAGTCCCGGTGGTATGCGGACTGCTGTTTGGCCTGAGCAGGATCTCCCTCTGAAGCTCTGTGAACGTTGTCTGTGGGGCTGGCTGGGCTGAGTGGGGTTTTGCGGCAGCTTGAGCCGTGCAGTGAGTCAGAAAAGGCCCTTGACTGGGCTGCTGACTGACTCTGCCAATGGTTTCATGACAGAAACACCTCCTTTGCAGCAACGGGGAAGAGTAGGGCTTCCCTTTTTGGCTGCAGTGTGGTTTTAGATCAGCCAAAGCTGCCTACGCTCTGAGTTTATATTTATCTTAGAGACAAGTAGTTTCACTCCTCCCTTGAAAGCAGAGGTTAACTGTATTTTAGAGCAATCTGAAAGGAAAAGATCAGATGGGGAGCCTGAAACCCGGCTGTGTTGCATCAGCCCTTATACTGAGTCTTGGTTTGTATCACTGTGTGTGTTGCGAGCTGCTTGCCCTTTGACTTTGGCCACCAGCAGCCCAGATTTCAAGAGCAGGACGCTCGCAGTAACTGTATTTCCTTTCCAATCCAACTTCTTTAGGTAACTTAACCCAGAAACAAGAAGCATGCACAGATGTGAGTGCCCGGTCGTCTGTGTCGAAAGGTAAGGCTGGAACAGACCCTGGGGTGCTATGCCCTTGGACTTTATCTTCTCTCCCCTGCCATGGGCTGGGCAGGGCTACAAATGTCCCACGTGTTGGCCACAGCGCTGGCAAGGTGTGGGGCAGCCACTGCAACTTCAGGTTTGATTTTTCTGTTCTCTGTGCTTTCCAGATGAACCTCCCCTGTTTCATTTTCTCTTCCTGAGTTTCGGAAAAGCCATGTTGGCCCTGACTCTGCTAAGGAACTAGCTCATTTTAGGTTTTGTAGCCAAGGGAGTCTCCCACCCACTCTGCAAAATCCCCACTTTTTGCGCTTTTACTGTGGTTGGCTCATGGGTAGGTGGAGGAAGTTGGTTCGGCTTTTAAAGGAAGAGCAGAAAGACTATTCAGGAGTTGATGCAGCAGAAACCATTGCAGAGTTGTCAGAATCAGAGCTTAAAAGAACAGATAGTAGTAGTTCTGGGGCTTTCTTCAGGGGTGAATTTGGGACTGAGGCCTTCCTACTCAGTGCAGATCATGAAATGAGGGATTTATTTTCAAGATCCCTTCTCTTCCCCTGGCCCTTTGCAGCGGCGTCCATCACCCGAATGTCAGTCAGAAGCCTTTGGTGCAATGTGAAAATACGGAAGGTGTGTGCCACTGCTGAGCGATGTCCCTTGGCCTGCATGTAACAGCTGCTGGAAAAACTGGAAGCTGCTAAATTCTGAGTTGCCTTCTCAGTCACCAGGTATTCAGTTTCCAGCTTTGTGAGAGGATAAACGGTGGAGGTAGCGGCAAAATAAATCCAAATTGTCACAGAAAGCTGCCCTCAGTTTGCTGTGCCCTCCTGAAATGTGTGCTGGGGAAAACAAAGCAGGAGGAAATGAAGCCTTGTGTTCTGTGGGCTGCAGCACAGAGGAGTCACTGAGCCGGGACCCTGGCAGTGCAGAGAGCAAAGTGCAGGCCTTGTGCCCTGTAGAGGTGCTCACTGTTGGTGGCAGGGAGTGGGTTTGGTGCTGGATTGCCCATTGGCGAAAAATAGAGGATTTGAAGGAAAAGCTGCTCTTCATTTTTTTCCTGCTGTGTGAATTTGGGGACTGGCTAAGGCTCACACTCACAGCAACAGGAGCTTCTTGCAGAGCTGGCTCTGGTTGTTGCTGAGGTTTGCTAGTGCCCTCAGTACCTTCTAACTTGTGTGTTTGCTTCTGTTGTTTGCATTCCCTGCTCCTGGCCAGACAGAGGCAGGCTTTTAGCACTGCGCTCCCTGAGCAGTGAGCACTCCCTGCCCTGCGCGTCTCTGCTGGTGTTACCCATTTTAAATCATAGCTCCCAGCCTACCCTTTGCAGTTCCAGCTGATGGTATGGTCACAGAGACACTTTTGCCTCTGCTTTCCACTCAGAGACTGCTTCTGCGTCACAGCACTGCAAATACTGTATCTTGTGTGTCACATGCAGTTTTCAGATCTTGAAAACAAATGCGACCTTTCTGTTCTGCATACAGACGGCTGCTAGCTGCTGTGCCCCCCTCGTGAGTAGGCGGTTGATCTCACAAGTTGCTGGTGGAATAGAAATTTGAAAATAGTGCCGAAAGTTACTAGGACCAGTTAAGAAAAGAAAGACTCATGCCTCTCGGCTCTGCCCATTCTCTCCATCTGAGAGAGCACCATAAACAAACAAGGAACTAATCACCATAAACAGCCCTGGGAATCCGTGGGCTGTGCATTCTCCAGAAATGGCTGTTCCCTGCCCTGTCCCCAGGGTAACAGAGCAGTTCTGTAGGCAGCTGCATTGCTTAGCCTACAAAAAGACTCACCAGTGAGGTGATTGTGGTCAGTCTTGGAAAATGCAGGGCAGCTTTTCACAGCAGTGTATCTAGCTCCTTCACTCAGTGCTCTCTGGCCAGCTGAGCTCCTGGAGGCTGACCTGGCAGCTAGCTTCGCTCACAAGGAAACTCTCTGTGGAGCTGAGATATGTCTAGTCATTGATATTTCCTGCTCCTGCTTTCTTTCAGGTCCATCACACGGGCTTATCCTGCTTTGGGTGGACTTAAATCCTAACGAGTTGTGGAGAGCAATTGCAAGAAATTGGGCTGTGGGCTTTGCTACAGTGTGTAGCTGGGATATGTGGTACTGCTATTTGGTTTATTTCTGTCTCAAATCTGCCAGGCTTCTTTCATATGCTCAGAACCACTTCCTCCATGGCCTACGTAACTTTGCAGGGCTTGTGGTGTAAGTCTTTCATTAGGCCGTCTGTGGCCCTTGATGCTCTCTCTACTTCTGTATGCTCCTCCAAACCTGGAATTGCACATAACCCATTTTTTTTTTGCCTTCCAGCAGCTGTGTTGCCAGTAGGGTCATTTCCTAGGATGCTTTTTGGTGGGCTGTTATGGTAGTTTTTTGCTAAGGTTCTGGCACTGCTTAGCACTGTGCTTCTAAGCAAATGAGGGGATTGAGCAAAAGGATCTGAGCATCATTTGCCAAACCTAACACATTTCTTGCAAAACATGCTTTTTAAAATTCACATTGTTTCCTGCAAAGATTTTCAAAGCCAGGCTCCCACCAGCAGCTTGTACCTCCCTATTTCTGATATCCCAGCTGCTGTTGGCTGAGAATGGTAAGATTCGGATATTAACAGCTCTGTGAAGTGCAAAGTCATGTTCCAATATTAGATAAATGTTGAATCCTTGTAGCTGATCATGTGTCCAAGGGAGGAGGAAGGACCTGCTTGGCTCCTCTGCAAAAACACTCAAGTGGATAGAACAGGGAAGAAGCAGATCACACTGTGGCAGGCAAGAGTGATGTTATCCGCTAGGAAAATTTATATAAATAATCTGAAGTGTTGGAATAAATTGCCTGGAGAAGTTCAGGGAGCTCCATTACTGAAGATCTTTAAACCAGCCCAGACCCCTAGGTCACTCCTGAGAGCTGTAGCATATTCAGAGTGGGGCAAGAGGATGGATTAGCCTCATGAAGACCAGCCCAAGCTGTCTTTCTATAATTAGATGCACCTCTGCTTTTACTTTAACGTTTGCAAAAGCAGCTCTGTAAACTCAGCCTGAATTTACAAATAGTTTTGTCTCTCCAATTTTGCCTCTTCAGCTCCCCAAAGGCTTTGCTGGAGAGTCTTGCCCAGCTCTAGTAAGCTGCCATTCAAAATGTTCTTTTGACGTGTTTCTGACTTTTCAATTTTCAGGGTTTGCTCGCCGCCGCCGTCGCAGCAGCTCTGTGAGTGATAAGGATGTTAAACAGCAACGACTAGGTATGTAGATGTTCCAGAAGCAGAGTGGTGGTGTGCTTTCCTCTGAGGAAGGACCTATTTAACTTCCTTGCAGAAACACCCAAGAAATCAACCTCCCACACCGAGGGAATCTTTTGTTTAGTGGCTGCGTAAACTCTTAATGCAACAGTTTATAAAATATACAGACAACGGGACCTGGCAAATAACAAGAAACATCCATTTCCATTTCAGAGGAGGAGGAGAAGGGATGCAGGTGGCATAGGCTAAGAACTCCCTTAAAGTGTGATATGCCGGTAAAGCATTCAGTTGTGGGTCATCCCTGTATTTGTTTGCTTTTTTTTAACCAAATCAGGAGACATACTGACAATTTAAACCCCACTAAAGGCTCCACAGTTTCTCTAGCACGTTAAAAACTCATATGATTTCAGCTCACCCTGAAGTAGAGAAGTAACCGAGTAGATGAGTGATGACAAAGTCGAGGTGGAGTAATTCCTGGAAAGACTGGGTAGCCTGAGCAGACCTGTGGGCTGTATAACAGCAGTGTCCACATCATTTCCTTCATCATCTGCCCTTCTTTACCCTTTTCTACCTCTGCTTTTAGCCTTGCAATCCCCACAGTCCAGTGCTGCCCAGTGTCTGGTGGGGGAACACAGGGAGCACGGCAAAGCTGGCAGCTGCAGCTGGGCTGGAGCAAGTTTTTGACTGAAAGTTTGCATACAGGAAAGTTCTTGAGGAGGTGCTCCCAGGAGGCCAGATCTTGTCTGTTGACAAAACTCAGCAAACTTAACAGCAGTGAGGACAGGGTTTTTCAGAAGGTGCTGAGCACCCTTAATTATCATCACTGGTCTCTCTTCAACAAAGAGATGCTGATACCATCAGGGATCTCACATTCTCAAAGCAAAAGATACGTCTGTTCCAAGGTGCAGATAGCTGAGCAAGCATGGCGCAAGGCCAGCATGGGTGAACAGGGAATTATATGCATAATACACCAAAACCTAATTCTCATCTTAAAGAGATAATAAGATTTAGTTTTTATGTAAAACTGTTTCACCTTTTCCCTGAATTTTCTTCTTCTTTGGCCCCTGTGCAGAAATAGGAAAAGTTATGGGTTATTTTCATGCGTTCAAAATTTGTCATCTCTACCTAGCTCTGTGGAGCAACCTCTGATCAGGGCCCGTGTTTCTCTGTGTATAAATGGTAGTATTTTGGATCTGTCGTGGCTCAGAACTGGCTTTTTCACCCTCATACTCACTCTGTTGTCTTCTCTCTCAGATCCGGCTGAAAGGTACCAGCACCTCCTCATCGATTCTATCTGCCGGAGATATGGAAGCAGGAGACCAGCAGGATCAGCAGCACAGGAACAAACACAGCCACTGGCTTTCAACCAAGCCTTTGTCAACCTTGTCATTCGGCAGAGCAAAGCCTCCCGCTTAAAAGAGAGAACAGATAAACCCCGCGAGGATGTGGCAGGTGCTCCTGAACCAGAAGAATGTGCGGATACAGCCGTGAAATTGTCAGATCTGTTTCATAGTGTGGTCCCATCAGGCACGACAAAGGTGATCTTTTTGTTTGGTAAACCAGGTACAGGCAAGACCATGCTAATGCACAGGATTTGTCGGAAATGGGCAGAAGGTGTCCTACCTCAGTTTCTCTTCACTTTCCTGTTTGAGTTTCGGCAGCTGAATTTATTAAAAAGAAAATTGACTCTGAAGGAGCTTTTGTTTGACCTGTTCCTTCAGCCAGAAGACAGCCCTGATGCAGTGTTCCAGTACCTCCTGGAAAATGCTTGGCACACACTGATCATCTTTGATGGGCTGGATGAGTTTGCAGCTAACGTGGATGTGTCATCCTCTTCTAAGGGAGGCCCAACTCTTACCTCCCATATGTCCATATCTGAGCTCTTTGCAGACCTCTGTCATGGGAAGCTCCTGCCTGGTTCCACAGTGTTGGTCACCAGCCGACCTAAGAGACTACCTGACTTCTTATTAAACACAGTAGATCTGCTAGCAGAAATTTGGGGATTTGACCATGAGAAGATTGAGGAATACGTCAGCCACTATTTTCATCAGCATTCGTTCAAAGAACAAGCCATTGCGCACCTGAAGAACAACACCAAGCTCCTCAGCATGTGCCTCATCCCTGCTCTGTGTCACGTTGTGTGCACCTGTTTGGAGTATTTGCTCCTTAAAGATCAGATGAGTGTGGAGCTTCCTCAGACTATGACACAGTTTTATATCAAAATGCTTCTCATTTTCATAAACAAACAGCAGGGAGAGTGCGCAGGTGGCGAGGAGACTCAGCTGCACTGTAACAAGAAGGCCATTTTGGGTCTGTGTGATCTTGCACTGAAAGGCTTGGAAGATAAGAAGCTTGTATTTTATGTTGGTGATATTCCAGAGCACGTGAAGGAATTTGCTTCCTTACATGGATTGCTGACTGTCTTTGAGGTGAAAACAAGCGGCACTTGCCCAGAGGCTGGCTATGCCTTTGTGCACTTGAGCTTGCAGGAGTTTTTTGCAGCACTGTGTCTCATGGTAAGTAAGAGGGTGGACAAGAATTACCTGAAGAAGAAGTTCTCTTTGAAGTCAAAGTGGACTTTAAAGAATGAGGCAAAGACTGAGTTCATGGAGAATTTTCACATCTTTCTGTCAGGCTTGTCATCAAAAGAATGTAGGACATTTCTCATGCTGCTAGCTGAACAAGATGAAGCTTGGGTGCAGGATAAGCAGGACGCAATCCTGCAGTCTCTCAAGAAACTGGCAGCCACTCATCTGACAGGGCCTAAGGTCATTGAGCTCTGCCATTGCACGTTTGAAACGCAAGACCTCAAAGTAGCCCAGCACATCGGGAGCCTGCTGAATTTCAAGTACGAGTTTAAAAACTTCAGACTGACACCTCTGGACATGTCGGCTTTGGTTTTTGTCATAAACTTGGGCCAGGATTTGACTCATCTGGATTTTGCAGGATGTCTCATGGACATGGACTGTTTGGAGGTTCTGGCTGGCTGCAAAAATGTAGAGCACTTGAGGTAAACACACACTGAGTGCTATGAGTTCGTGGGTGGAGAGAAGGGCTAAGGGGTTGGAAATCCAAGCCTAGTATTTGTTTTAGAAGGGAGAGAAAGAAGATGTGAGAAATTCTGATCTGAACAGCATAACTTTGATACTGAAGAAATTTATGAAACAATGAATTTCTGAGTGATTGAAAGATACTAAGGTGATAAATCCATTCGGGCTGTATTTTTTGTACGTTTGTTTTGATTAAAACAATCAAACAACAGGGTAGTTAGTGTAGTAGATAAGAGAGAAAATGATAGGCATTTCTTGACAAGACAAAGGCAGGGCGAATCCTGCAAGCAAATGAGAAAGTTGTGATCTAAGTGAAATCACCATAAACCAGATGAACAGGAGGTGACAACTGCACTCTCAGGTGCTCTCTCTCAGTGCTTTGCTGTAATCCTGGAAGGGCTTTGCAAGGAGGATCTCTTGGGATCCTGTTGTGGAACGGGTCTCATTCTGTATTTCTGTGAATGACTTCTGTGAATATGTGTAGAGTTTGCTAATGTGAAGAAGATGGGGAGCAGCCTGGGTGAGAATTACCTTGACCTGAAGGGAATGATGTCTGCTGTGAAGCAGAGGAGCAGAAACAATGATGTGAAAACTGCTATTCCTGGATATTGATATCATTGTAAAAAGGGCAGTAATCGATTGTTCTCTGCCTCCATTGAGAAGAATAGGAATACCATTTAGTTTACCGTTAGAAAAGCTTTCTAATGATACATCCTAATGCTAAATTGCTAATGCAGGCACAGGGCAGTGCATGGAGTCCTCTGCTTTCAAAGAGCAGATTAAGCAGATGCTCGAGGGTGGTTGGGTTGTTCCTTTGCGTTAGGAGAACAGAACAGGGGATTTTTGGGCATTCTTACTCAGCTCATACACACTCAAGTCCGTGCCTGCTTTCACTTATGGTCTGCAGGATACTAGGACTCTGAGTACTGTCTCTTGGAAGGGTGGGCAAAGGGCAGCGGGACCCCAAGCATTTCAGCTGCATGTTGCTTGTACAGAACCTGTCTAAAGAAGCAGCATCGCCTCAGGCATGTTCCTAATGACTGTGGGCCGTGTCCATCATGCCGCCGCACCTCTGCAGCTTGTTCCCAACTCCCTCTGGTTTAGAGGAAGGTGGCAGAGGCACTTAGGGCAACACGGCCATAGGTGGGTTTCTGCTCTCATGGCCTCCAAACACTTTGTGGGAGACATGCAACCCAGGGTGCTTTGTACCAATACATCCCATAACCAGTACATTCTGCAGCTGATTCAAAGGAGGGCTTGTGTCCCTGAAAGCTTACCTGTTTGTCTGTTTGTTTTTTCCAACACCACCAGTTCCTTCTATAAAAGAGGTACTTTCCCTGAAAACCTTGTGTGTTTTATATTTTGGACAACTCTGGCTACTCTGCCACCCAAATTTAAAGTATCTGGCCTGAAATCCACCCTCTCGTAACTCAGCAGCTCATCACACGGGAGCTGTTAGACACTCTCTGTTTGTATGAGCTTGGTTTGCCCCTGCGTGACCTCCCTTGTCTCCAGGGTCCTGACTCTGGTGGGACACGCAACAGGGCTGACTCTTCATCTGTAGAAGCACTTACACATGGTGTCACTGTACTAAAAGATAGAAGCTGTCTCTTCAGGTATTTGCAGTTGGTGTGCAAGTGTGATATGTTGGGTTTTTTTTAAACAGATGGTTGAAAAGATAAAGATGCTGCAAAAAAAGAGCATGATAAAATGGCTGTTAGGAAAGACATTCGACACTTTTTTCCTAATTGTGTTTTAACCTGCTCTGTGGGCTAGCTTATTTTGGTTTTTGTTGTGTTTATGTTTTTTCCCTTTTCTTCATGTTTTAGCTTTCGTAGTAGGAGATGTGGCGATGACTTTGCTGCTGCTCTTTCGAAGACCTTACAAGGAATGGGGAGGCTGAAGAAACTAGAGTAAGTCTTTGCTTGTAAGGTCAGAGGCTTCTCTCTTTCTGTCTGTCCTCTGTTTCTCTCTTGCAATTTAATTACATCTGCTCACTCAAGGCTGATCTGCTCTGTGCAGCACTGTATGGAGAATATGCAGTGCTATGCAGAGCAGCACGGATATGTGTGGCTCTTGTTTTATGCTGGTATCAAGAGGAGTGTTGCATTGCCCTGGTTAAAAAGGAGTATAAAGTTGGTTGCAGGTGGCAGAGTCAGGCCACCTCCTCTCTGTGTTGGTGTGCTGGGAGTGCGGCGCAGGCCCACATCTGAGACAGGCTTGCCATCTGCTGCACGGGATGCTAGTCCTTCCTCTGCTTGGTTTGAATGATTCTTTTTCCAGGTTGACAGGCGGGAGCATCACAGCTGAGGGGATGACTAACTTGGTCCAGGCTTCATCACAGTGCCTCCAGCTTGAGGAAATAAAGTGAGTGTGTTGTGCCAATGCCCCTCAAATCAACCGCTCATTTCTTGGGGGCCTGGGGTACTAATGAGAATGAATCTGTGTGCAGCTTGCAGGACAATCGGATACGGGATCTGGAGGTGAAGAGGGTGAGGGACCTGTTTTCCAGAGTGGAAAAGGTGAAGAAAATAGAGTGAGTAAAAATGGCTTAAACCTATTAAAAACGGTAGCCACTATGAAGCCAAGCATAGCATTAGAGAGAGTTTAAATCCTCATCAGAGCAGAGTTGCTGAATGTCTCTGTAAGGGCTGACACTCGCTCTTAGAGATGCCAATGGGGTACATGTGGGGCACTAAGCTGAGGCACAGACATTTAAGTGCAAGCAGGGATGTGCTGAAGGCCTGGCTCAGTTTGAGATAGACTCAGCCTCACAGTTCTTACCCAGGTGTTTTAAAATAATCTCAAGGGAGTCCTGGCACCACTGACACCTCTCCAGGAATTACAGTGCATGTGCTCAGCTTGGTGCCTGGCGTGACTTTTTCCTCTTCTGCCTCCTCACCTCTCTTCCCCTTGGTCAGGCTCAGATTGAGATGCATCACCTCTGCGTAAGAGAGGATGGCTCCATCCCTGTCTTCCCAGCCTTTTTGTTAGCCCTGTTCTCCTGTACTACTTCTTCTAAAACTCCTGTAACAGCACAGTGCTGAATGAGGGACTGATGGCTAGGAAAACTCCCAGCATAATCTGCATCTTTTCAGGCGGAGAGAACCAGCCTGATTTGTGAAAGGATTTAAAGCCTTCGAAAAGCTGGTGGGGCAGTTTAAGCGGCAGCAGGCAAAGCAGAGCAGAGCAGAGCTGCTGCAAGTATTGGAGTCTCAGTGTAGTTTACATTACAGGAGAGGGGTAGCCACAAAGCTGTGCTGCCCCTGTGGGAAGGCAAAGCCACAGCACTGCCTGCCCACCCCAGTTAAAAGGGAGTGACTCTGCCTTTAAAGGTCTTCCATATACTCCTGGGCACAAGCAGGTGAACCCAAAATACGTGCAATTATTGCTGGACCCCATCCCGGAATTAATTACTGGCTTTGCAATATGATTAGAAGTATTTAAAAGCACGGTGGAAAGAGGGAGGAAAGGGGGAATGTACCTCCTCCTCTGCTTTCTGGGGCACATTGGATAACAGCTTGTGGGAAATGCCAGCATGTCTCCAGTGAAGCAGCTTGTCATATGGAAAAGGTAGGAAGCCAGTGCAATTTGTAAGCCTCATTCCTTCACACATTTCTATTACACACATACAGTGTTGTCATAGAATCACAGAATCACAGAATGGTAGGGGTTGGAAGGGACCTCTGGAGATCATCTTGTCCAACCCCCGCTTCTTGAGCAGGTACACTTAAAGCAGGGTGCACAGGACCGTGTCCAGGCGGGTTTTGAGTATTTCCAGAGAAGGAGACTCCACAACCTCTCTGGGCAGCCTGTTCCACTGCTCTGACACCCTCAAAGTACAGAATTTTTTCCTCATATTCATGTGGAACTTCCTGTGTTCTAATTTGTGCCCATTTCCCCTTGTCCTGTCATTGGGCACCACTGAAAAGAGTCTGGCCCATCCTCTTGACACCCACCCTTTAGATATCTGTAAGCATTGATAAGATCCCCCCTCAGTCTTCTCTTCTCCAGGCTGAATAGACCCAGGTCTCTCAGCCTTTCCTCATAAGAGAGGTGCTCCAGTCCCCTGATCATCTT
>WAAD01038369.1:19416-57278 GCA_013389945.1 Fregata magnificens | reverse complement strand
TACTTGAATATTGACCAGCTCTCTTGGACCCCCCTGCCTTCTAGAGCTCTAACCCATGGGATTCCTCCAAGCAGGTCTTTGAAGACCTGGTCATGGATGATTCCTTTGAGGTTCACAGGGATGGTGCTCTGTGGCCCTGAGAACAAGCAGAGGATTTGTAGAAGCAAGAGCTTATTTTTCATATTTAATGAGGTACAACAAGAAATGAAACAGAATAAACATGCAATTAAAGAATAAATCCTTAGAGGTTGCTAGTGTTGTGTCTTCGGGGATGTTTTAAATGTGAGGGTTTAGACCACACTACTTTAATATGCCATACTTAAATTTGTTTTGTTATAGCAAGAGATTAACTGCACTGTGGGCTGGTTGTGTAATCATACAGGTATAAAGTACATTTCCTACATAACCCCAAAATGATTAATGATGCTTCTGTTGCACACAGAGGAAGTATCTCTGGTTCTAAATTCATGGAAGCTATAGCTTGCAGAGAAGAACTATGATCTGATAATGCTTTTGTTGGGTCCTCAATGCAAAATTCTGAAGTTTTGGAGAAATCCCCTAACTAAAAGAATGTGTGCTTCAGGGTGTTTGGGTGTGGAGGAGAGGGCATTTGCATAACAAAAGAGTGTGCTGTTGGGTCCAGCAGCTGAGGTTGTGTTCTTCCTTATGTTCACAGTCTGAGCAACAACGATTTTTCCTTGGATGCTGTTCTCGTTTTGGCAAAGGAAGTCATTGCGTGTCAAAACACTACTGAACTGTGTGTCAGGTACCAATGCATGAGAGCTGTTACAAAACCAATTATGTTGTCTCTTTAGATGCTGACTTTTTAAATGGACACTGTTTTAGAGCTTAATTGTTGGCTAATCAAAGTCAATAAAAACTAATTTTAATCCTTTTTGTTTTCTGTTGAAGCAAAATTTGAATTTGTCATATTATGGACTTTCTCTTTGTGTTTTTTTAATAGGTCATTTTATCCCATTTTATCCTTGGTCTGTAAATTGATTTGCAGGGTGTAATATTTCTTCCTATATAACAGAATTTAAACT
Organism: Fregata magnificens; assembly: GCA_013389945.1. Taxonomy (NCBI): domain Eukaryota; kingdom Metazoa; phylum Chordata; class Aves; order Suliformes; family Fregatidae; genus Fregata; species Fregata magnificens. The sequence goes on along the minus strand of WAAD01038369.1, from coordinate 56,232 downwards.
TGCTTTTAAGCTCTGCAATATATCAGCTGGGAAATTCTTTGCTAGCTAGCATAAATTTGCTATAAATCAGCTCAGTTTACTGAAAAGTTGTGGATTCAAGTAGCTCTAGCTCTATGTTCCTTTACATTACAGGTTTTGGTGTTTTCATAGGTCCAGGATGACAGAGAAAGGGTAGAATTTTTAAAACCTAGCTCTTTTGGTTGTCTTATGTTGTAAGATTAACAGGCCAAATTAATCCTTGGTGTAACTCAAGGGAAGTCAAATTGCATACAGCTTTTTCTCATTTTTTGTGCTGGAATGGAGTTTCTACTGAACCTGTTTCCAACAAACTGCTGGTCTTGCAAAAAAAACCCCAGCGCAGTCTTCTTAACTGTGTTACTCTCTTGCCTGTCCTCCAGCCCCAGTTCAACATGCGTGGTGTCCTGCTGCCCTCTAGCCGCATGGTTGCTCAATTGCTCGCCTGTGGCAGTGTGCTAGCACGGCAGATGTCAAGGCCCTCTTTAGCATCCAGGCAACAGCTTTGGTCCTTACTGAGCACCCCTGCTAAAGAAATGGCATCCTTCCACCTGTGCCCTAACATTGGCTTGGATCTCTTTTTCAGGAAGGACACCGTGATTATATATTTTTCTGGCCAATCTGGGAAAGTTCCAAGGTGAGAAACTGCACTTGGGGTTATGCTATATTCAGAGTTATGCTGATTCAAACCCTCAGCTTGGTGTCACTATAAACCACTCCAGCAACAGAACTGGTTGCCTCTGCCCTTGCATCTGGCAGAGCCGGATCCACCTGAGCAAGGAGAAAGGTAACCAAAATAGCACAGACCTACCAGCCAGTTCCACAAAGGCAACGCCTTAGTGCCTGTGTAGGCTTGAAGTGTTGTGTTTCTATTGCAAAAATGCTGAAAAACAGTTGAACGTGAGGATAAATGAAGGAAAAGACTTCGTTCCTTCTCTGGCTGGCTCCTGTGTTCTCCCTGCTTGTGCGTACTTTTGAGGGAAGGGTAGATTTGACCTCAATTAAGAAACTACGAAGCAACCTCTTGTTCCCTGATAGGGAACTCGTTTTTCCCTGTGTTGTGCAGTCCTCAAGGGACCTCACAATATTTGGCATGCATGTGTGAACTGGCTCAGCCTGGCCCTGAGTCAGCTAGAAACTGTTCCTCTTCAGACGCTTGAACATCCATCTTGTGCTGTTGTAGGCAGCCTGGCACAAGTGGGTATGTTTCTCCCTTCCTGTGGTGGCACAATCCCACATCCTGCATCTTGGTAGTGCCTTTGAATTGGGGCTCAATTATCAAGTTGATTCAAATCTACAGTGAAATCCCATGTGGATACCCCCTGTGCTCCCATCTCCTGATGGAGGTCTTCTGGGTCTTGAAAATCACTTAACCTTGCATGGAATGGTTGGACAGAACACAGACCTTGTGGTTTCTTCCAGAAAACTTCCAGAAAATAACTAACCAGCTCCCAGGTCCTCATATTTTGTGAAGGCATATTAAAGGTCAAATATTTCGCTTGTTTGCAGATCTTTGGATTTGAGGTGGGAAGAGAATAAGGAACACATAATTCCAACTAGACATGTGAAGTTATGGTAAGAGAAGGCATTGAAATTCCTGTGGTGAATGTGATTTGCAGATGACAGGTACTGCAGAAGGACAAGAATAGCAGCTGTGTTGGTCCTTAAGGACAGAGGATATTTCCACATACAAAAAAGTTTGAAACAAACCTGAATCAGTAAATAAAATAACAACAGAAATCCCTATCTGGCCCAGCCAGCGGTTTTATTTCTTGTGCGTTGGGCTCCAGAGTCCTGGAGAGGCAGAATTCGCTTGATAAGGCCCATCTTGCCATATGTTCTTATAGCTGCAAAAGGCATGAGCCATATAGTTTTCTTTCTTACCTGGCCTCCAGAAGAGAGTAGTGACTTTCTCAAAATAGGAGAACTTGGGCATGTTATCCGAGCATGTTAAAGCTGGGAAATGGCCCTCCCTTACCTCCTTCTCTTTCCCTCACTACTCTGCACAACAGAAACGATTACATCCATCCCCTTCCCGTGGATGGCAGTGCCAGGCAGCTCTGACACAAGGCGTTGCACTTGCACAGCACTCTCCAAGTGTGCCCCTCTGCGCTCCTTTTGCAGCACTGGCTACAGAGAGACACAGTAATATGCCCAGGACTGTGTGGCAGAGCAGAGAGTAAAACCTTCCTCTCTTGGTACTGCTTCTGTGTGCCCTCATTTGGAGAGAGGCACCAGAAACGCCTGGGCCCCACTGTCCCCTCACTGCTTGTTAACCCTTGCTGTTCACAGCTTGCAGGATTGCAGCCTGTCTTCCCAACATGCAAAGGAGATCGTTGCCATTCTGCAGAGCTGTCCCTGTCTCTCCAAAGTGGAGTAAGTGCCTCCTTTCCTTCCTGTTGAGTGGCTGCAGGTGGGTGGCAGGGAGCAGGGGGTGTTACATGTAGAGGGCAGTGAGACATGGGGCCTGACCCCAAGGAAGGGTCCCAGCCCTCTGTTACATCTAGCCGGATCTTGGTTAGGGATTTTTGGTGAGGTTCAGCAGGAGATGAATGCTGAGCAACCTTTGATTCCTGTGACAACGGCAGCCTCTGGCTCCCTGAGACTGCAACCAGAGATGGCAGTTACAGAGCAGACCCTGCTAACGAAGCAGTGCTGCACGCTGGAGGCAGTATGGAGCTGTCCCAGAGGCACAGCTCCTCCAGCAAATCCTCTAACCCCCTGAAGGGACACAGATTGCTTTCTGTCATCCCTTTTGACTTCTAAACCCATCCAGCTCTTTTGGGAGAAGTGAGCAGAGGAAGGCAAGAGATCCACTTCATAACCTGCACATTGCAATGAGTATCATCCCTACCTTTCCTTATTTGCCTATGTATGAGGCCACCTGGATTTGGCTGTAAAGCTCTCCTTCTAGCCTGTCTGCCCTGGAACATGCAGGAATATCTGTTACAAGACAGTTCAGTCCAGACTGTGTCTTGAATTTAGCTACACCTCAAAACCCAGTCTTCTAGCTCACTGATTTGAATTGGGATCTGGAGATCCAGTGTTTTCTGCCTTCCTTTCTTCCTTCCAGGAGGACAGTAAACACTCACTCATTTGGCTTCTTGTTTTGTACTCCCACTTAGGTTTTCTAAAGTAAGATGTTTTTGGGGCTAAAGCATGAATCATGTTGTCCTAGGGATAAAACTCTTTGTCTGAAGTTGCTTCATGCAGAGGTAAGCAGGGAAGATTGGTCTGGGAGAGAAGAGGCAAGAAAGCAATTGTCGGAAAGGGAAAGCAAGAAGATTTTGAGGGCTTTGTTGTTTATACTGTTCAAAATAGTCCCCACTAACTGGAAAATGCCTCAGTTTATCAGGTAACAAGCTTGGAGATGAAGGCTGCAGTTGCCTGCTGGAAAGCCTCCCTTGGATATCAATTTCAAAGCAGCTGGAGTAAGTGTTGCCTTGTACAAAACCAAGTTGCCCTCTTTTCTTGAGCCTGGCAAGGACCGTACAGAGATGCTGAGCAGGGATCCAGGAGGCAAAGGCCTCACCCAGACCAGTGCTACAGAAGCAGCTCTGAGCACTCTTAAGGAAGGATGAGAGTCAGCCCATGAGACTGTTCAGGCTGAAGTTGGTCACTTGCTCAGAGCATCATGCACGGAAACTGGTCTAAATGCATCTGAAGTGCTGAAGTGCCCTTTCATTAAAACCCCTTCCTCAGGAGTAGTGGTCCTGTGTGTTTTCCACCATGCCACTTCTGAAGTGAAATGGGTTCAAGCATGCAGCACACTGATGACCACTTCCACTAGGACAGTCCTGTGTGATTTCAGTGACCAACTAATTGCCCTTTTTATCTTTCTTAGTCTCAGTCAAAACTGCCTCTCTGTTAATGGCATTTGCAGTCTGTTGAAGTCAGTAAATACCTGCCAGAAGATGATGGAGGTACAAGTCAGGTATGTAGATCTTGAATTGTTCCTGAGGTTAATCCCAATATACGAGTCTGAGAGTTAGATACCGAGATTTTTGTTGAGTCACCTCAGCAGTGGGGTGAGTGAAGAACATGTCCAAATGTTGGATGATTACTAACACTGACATTTGGTAATACATTGCTGTAAGCTGATTTTATCTGAGCCATCAACCAGAATTTGAGAAGGTACAGGACTGTGTGTCCTTTCATGTCTGGGGGCAGTTTTAGACTCTTTCCTGCTCTCTGCCCTGCGAAGTTTTGGAGAGAGGGTCTCTGTGGAGTGTGAGAACACCAGTGAGAACTGGTGACATCTCCTGGAGTGGAGCTGGAAGTTCTCTCCTATTACTTTCCCTTGGAAACCCCCTGGAGTTCAAGTGTAACAATTTTGTCTGCACTTTCTCTAATGGTTCGGAGAAACTGGGTCATCTGATATTGCATAGTTTGATCCAACCAGGATTTAAAATGAATGGAGATTATTTTTTGCTTGCTTTGGGAGTGTTTTAAGTGATTGGTGCCACCAAAGAGTTTTGCAGAGCAAATATCAAGCATTCTTAAAACAAGAAGTCCTGTAAATGACCAAAATGTGACATTGACTGAGTCCTCCTCTTCTTCACAGCCTTTGTCATGAGACTGCAGTCCTGAGGTTTACAGAAGACAGAGAGTTTGCTTCCCTTCCTCCTAGGTAGAGTGTGTGTGCACAAATGGTGTTTTCTCAGCATCTCATTTAGTTCTTACAGCCTGTTTAGGTACCAAGGGTAACACTTAATCTCATAGCAGTTCTTGTGCTCCCCCCCGCCCCTCCCCCGAATCTAAATGTAGTACTTTCTCCTGGTTTTCTTAGCCACTTTGGAAGTTGTCCACTGCCTTCTATAGTGTTTGATTACATTTTATGTCTCTAGGGGACATTTCAACCCGGAGCATCCTAAGCAAAGCAGGCTGTTTCATGACGGCTGTGCTATCTGATAATAGCAGACAGTAAAAAAACAAGTGAACCCCACACCTGCAAACCAAATTCCAAAAAGATTCACAGATCCCTGCTTGTTTAAAACCATCTTGTTCACTACACTGTGCATTCTGGATCATGGTAGTCCTAAATCAAATGGGTTAAACCAGCTCAACCCAAATGTTTTGCTTGAGAAATGGTTTCCTGTTGCTCCTGGACCTGTAGGTTCATTTATTTATGCCCTTGTTCTCCATGGACGGAGCCCACTGTAAAATAGCATTTGCCACGGTACACCTGCATCCCACCTCTTACCTGGGGAGGAACAGCAGGGTTATCATGGGATGCAACCCAGTTGTTGTGGCTACGCCTGAGACACATAATCTGTGACTCCTTTAAGGCACCAGGTGACATTTCAAACTCAGATATTTTAGGATTTGGATATTCCATTTATTTATGAATAGTCAGTTTTTTGCACAGACCTGGGCTCTTTTCACAAAACATGTTTAGGCAAAAGCTGAATCCTCCATCAAACTGTAGCTTAGGTAAGAATTCTGTCTTTTCCCCTTCTCCCCAGTTGCCTGCATAGTCAAGTATTTGGTTAATCACTGAAAGAAAGAAGAGCTTGCTATTGGCAAGATATGGGTGTGGGCTAGAGCCGGGGTAGCCCCAGGGACCTGCCAAATTGCTAAAGCCTAAGTGTTTTACCCGTGTCTGGTTTTGTGCTCACTTATTAGGGAAGAGCCTGTGTTCTCTACTGATGACCAACAATATGGAGAGGAAAACCAGACACCTACTGCTTCAAAAAAAATAAGGTACCACGGCAAATTTTCATTGTATTTCATGCATATCCTATCTCTGGATCCTATAGCTGATGTAATCTGCATCTCCAAGGTGAATCACAGGAGAGCTGGTAAAGGCCCCTTCAGTCAGTCATTTGTTACTGTGTTCACAGGCCCAGCTTGCAGCACTAGAAGCTCTGTGATTAGCATCTGTGGTCTTCTACAGGAGTCAAAATAGATAGTGGGTTGTGTCTCATACTCACAGAATTGGTGTGGTGACTGTGTGGTTACTGCATCGGCTGCCAAGTGGGAGTTGGGGGAGCTGGGGGTGACAGAGGTTGTGACGTTGGGCAGGTTCCCTACTGATGTTTGGAGAAATGCGTCCTAAGCTGGAGCCGTGTTCAGATGCATATCAGATCGTGCTCTTACTCCAGCGCAGAGTGCACCTGTCTGTTTTGTAGGCTGCAGTGAGGAAGGAAGAAGTTGTGCCTAAAGCCTTCTAACCAGGACCTTGGGGACCTGATTCTTTGTTGTTGCACAAATTTTCTTTACCTTGTCTCTTTATTCTCTGTTTGCGGACAAGAGCTGAAAGTACAGATTATCAGTTGTTCCAGACAAAAAAAAAAGCAAGATATTTCAGGGGGATTTTTTATTTCATTGTTATCTCCTCATTTATTCTCTGGTTTTCTGAAGGAGTGAAGTTTACAATCTTGTTTGCAGTCCTGCAGACCTGGACTATTGATTTCTCTTTCCCCCCAGACTGACAGATGGTTGTTTTCAAGCCAGTGACCTGGAGAAGCTATGTGCAGTCCTGAAGGAATGTAGCAGCATCTCCGAGCTGGAGTGAGTCCTTCTTAACTCTTATGGTCTTTATCTGCAGTTCTTTGGGATATTGAGAAAATGCCACTTGTTTGTTCTGCAGTGTTGTACGGAGAATGCAGTAGAGACGTAGCCTTATGAAAGGCATAGCTTTACATGGGCTAACAACCTTTGCCATGGAGACATACAGTTCTAGTGCTCTCTTAGGGCAAAGGTTGCAGGATATAAATCTAGAAAGGGGCTGTTTGATCACTTAGCCTGACTTCAGGTATTACAAAAGCTGTAAAACCTTGCCCTGTCATTTTTGCCTTTGGGCCATTTGGGAGCAAAGCTGCAGAGCATGGAGAATCCCACCTAAAACAAGGGTGGCAGCCTGTGTTTTTGCTGGTGGTCCCACATATGGTGTGCAAGGACCTTCAGCACCAAAGCCCTTTCTTCTGTTAGCGCTGTGTGTCAGGAGTCATCCTGTTTGCTAAGACTAAGAGGTGAGCAGACCCAGCCCTGGCTGAAAGGCTAGCCAACACCGCCCCCACATCTAGGTTTTGAGGACAGAACAAGGGCCAGCACAAGCATGTAGTCTATGTACCACCACCTGAGGGCTGGCTATTCCCTTAGGCCTGGCAGCCTGTGGAAGAGAGTTTTAGCCTTTGCTCTTCTTAAGCAATCGTGTCCCTTGATTTCACATGGGCCATAGCCCATTGTAATCCTTAGGCTCCAATATCACAGCCTAATATCCTTCTCCAGGACTAACCCGTGGCTCCTCTGTTGGGCCTGTCCAGGTTGATCATTTCTCGGAGCTGTGGACTTCTTGTCCCTGGCAGCTGCATTAAAAAGCACTGTCAGTCCAGAGGGGTCTCTTGGTGGACATGAGAAAAGGATGAACCCTGAGCTAGGTTTCTGGCTGTCTTATGTAGGTTAATTCTAGACTCTGGTTTCCATGTAGGCTTTAGTTGTCAGTAGAGAGGGGCAGTGCATGTGTTGTTTGGATTAGGGTGCCCATGTTCTGCTTTCAGCGCTCTTGTTATTAAGAGCTGATTGTGCCTATTGGGTTTTTTCCTATGAAAATTAAATGCCTTTCTTTAAATCCTAGCCTATCAAATAATTATCTGGGAGACGAGGGACTTTTGCAGCTGTTCCAGTTCCTCCCGAATTTGAAAATGTTAAGTTCTCTCAAGTGAGTAGCTCCTGTTTCCCTTACTCTTGGATGGGTTTTTTGGGAGTATTGGTTGTGGAAGCACAGTCCACATTTGGGAAGGGCTCTTCAGGATCAAGTGCAGTTATGTTCTGTGTCTGTTGAGGACAGATCCACTGTGCTGTCTGGTCTGTCCCCACCTCTAGTCCAGAACAGATTGACTCCACTTGAAGCTTGGTTGAGATCAGTGCCCGAGAGCCATGAAGCAGACAGGTGATCTTGTGTGCAGGTGTGGCACCTGGTTTCTAAAACACGCTGAGATCTTTAGCAGGCCACTGAATTTTTCTTCTCCCAGTTCCTCATTGGGAGGGAGAGCAGTCCTTCCTCTCCTGAGGTGGGCACCTTTGGAAAATAAACGCTGGGGAGCTCCAGCTTCAGCAGTGGAGTCTGAATTCAGCCGCAGTGGTTGGCTTATGTTTATCTGGGTATTTTACCTGGCACTCCCATTGCGAGTGCACTGTACGGGACTGTGGCTTAAGGAGTATAGCACCATGCTGCTTTATTGAAAGAGATATTTATTGTGTCTGTTTGATTACTTGAACTGTTCTCAAGCCAAGACTGTTCCAGTTACTGGCGGTCTGCAGCTTCTCTTCACGTCAGTACAATGAAACACACTGCTGTTATTTATCTGTTTTTTTTCCCCCAGCATCAAGCACAGTGCCCACGGTCACACTAGATACTGTGATAGACCTAATAGACCCGAGCATGATCTTAGTTAGTGTGGGTTTTATACTGCCACAACTGCGCTTACAGCCAAAGAGTTGTTTTTGCCTTGCATCGGTGTCTTGAAATACAAGGAATTCCATTTAACCATAAGAAAAAACTTGTGTGTTGAGGATAGTCAATCACTAGAACAGGTTGCCCAGAGAGATTGTGGACTGTCCATCTTTGCAGATATTCAAAACCCAGCTGGACAATGTCCTGAGCACTCTGCTCTATTTGATCCTGCTCTGAGTAGCAGAGTTGGACTACATCATCTCCAGAGGTCCATTCCAGCCTCAATTATTCTGTGATTATTCTATTATTTATTTATATTTAATAATAAATATTTTAATTTATTAATAATTATTATTTTAATAATTAATCTGTTAATTATTCTATTCCCTCATCTAAAAGTGAGGGACAAATTAAAAAATACTGGAGTGAGTTGTGTTTGCAGAGCTGTAGTTGGAAGCACAGGCAGAAGGTGGCAAAGATGCAGTCTCTGAGAGTGTTGGACAAGGATCGCTGTTATCGAGTGATGCAGTGTAAATTGCTAGTTATTTTGTTTGCAGCAGCTGATTTCATCTCTTCTTCCTTTAGGCTTAATGACAACCAGATCTCCCTGAACTCTGTGTTTTTCTTAGCTCAGTCCTTATCTACATTGGAACACATTAAAACAATGAACCTCAGGTATGGCCAGGAGTACTTTTCCTATTTTTTGCTATTTAAGACCTCAAGCCCTGGTTTTTGAGGAGCGATACAGGAGCACGTGTCTTCAAACTCTGTCCTAATTATGTTCTTTTCTGGTTACAGCTTAGGACACACGCAGGTGGTTCATCTAACCTTTTGGGAAAGAATAAGGTAACTTCATACCCACTCATCTGTCTAAGCCTTTCAGACTCCTCCTTATGAGATTTTATATAGATGGGGATGTGTGAATCCATGAGGCGTGTCAATTAAAGAGCCATTTGGCTCCAAACTCCAGTCAGGGTGGTGGAAGTGGGGTGTGCTGTTTCATGGCTGATTGATTGGCAGCCAGCTTGAGGGTATGGAGCAGACGGCAGTATCCCGCTGCTGATCGGGGCTGCAGTCACCTCCCTTCCGGGCCAGGGCAGAACAAATGCCCAAAGTGCTGAGTGGATGCAGAACTCTCTGGAGGCTGGAAGAGGGATGATAACGCCCTTTTTCTTCTGGGGATGACGTGAACCTAATTCTGGCAGGTGGTGAGAAAAGGCAGACTGGAGCGTAAGGCCACTGCTACCACCTCACCCTCTTCCCCAGCTGTAGTGTGGAGAGTCAGCTACATGGGGGCAATAACATCAGCACAACTCATGGAGTAAACTGTTCTTTCCCCAGGGTCAGAAGTACCAGCAGATGGAGAAGTAGTTTCCTGGCGTATCCCAAGCACGTAGCAAAAGGACGGTGCTTTCGGTATGGCAGCTCCAGCTTCGTTTTATCACCCAGGAGTGTAGGGAGGGATGGCTGTGGGGGTCTGTATCTGTAGCGTAATGTGTGGAACAGACCCGTCCCCCTCCAGCCGTGTGTCCTCAGAGAGCTGTCCTGTGTCCTGCCTGCCTTTGGAGGCAGACTCAGCTCTCTTGGAAAGCAGGTGTTTCTTTCCTCTGCTTGTATCCCATCATGACTGATTCCACATGGGACACCTCTGGAAAAGGTCCATCTCTAATCTATCTATCTTCCATCCTCTCCCCTGCTGAAACTGGTCAGGGAGGCCAGTCCCCAAAGTAACACTTGGTTACAAGGGAGAAAGTCTTGGCTGGTGTAATTTGGCAAAGCCTTAAACAGATTGGGCCAGCTGGCATCAATGCAGGCCAACAGGTATTTGTGCTTTGTGGTCACTGGAGGGACACAGTGATATGTCGGAGGTGACTGGATGAATGATACACCCTCTTGGGATAGACTTGGGATATCCACTGCTGCAGGCACATATATGAAAATAAATAGTGCGTCTTTTGCTTGGCTAGGCTTGTAGGGATTGTCTTGCTTTCCTGCAGTGGAGGCTTCTACCCATAAATAATGAGATACAGATCTGGCTGGCTACTACGTTCGTCCCATGGACGCCTGCCAGTTTGTCACCCAGGAAGGTTTCTGCGATTTCCTTCTTAGAGAAGGAGATAGGAGGCACCATTCCCAGCCTTGCTCTGGGAGAGCTGAGACAGTGCTGAGCAGGGAAAGATGCTGTCCAGTCTCCTGAGATAACTTAAGTACCAATGATGTGGCTCTAGGGGGGCAACACCCAAAGTAACATGGTATTTTGGTGGACTGGCTCTCTTGAATCAGCTCAAAGCTGGTGAAATCATCTGGTTGTCACAGGTTTTGACTTCTCAGTCCTAGATTGTAGGTAGCAAAATATATGTAGTAGAAGTAAGAGGTTGCTATGGGTCTCGTCCTAAGATGTGAGGCTCCAGGATATGAAGGGAGTGTTGCCATACCATGGTCATGGGAAATGTTTAGCTCCTGAGTGCTTTGTTTGCTTCAGTCTCAGGGACTGCAGAGTGGGTCCTGAGGATGTGACCAGGCTGTGCCAGATACTGGCTCAGTGTCCCCAGCTGGCAGAAATTGAGTAAGTGTTGTGTACTCGGCAACCCTGTCTGTTTGTCTGTCTCCCCAACCTGCAGATACAGAGTCGGTGTTCAGGTTAGCAGCTAGTGTAAATCGGCTCTCCTCTCACCACAGCCTCCTAGAAACCCCTGCAAAACTTCACCCAGATGCTTAGATAAACCCACACCTTGCACTGCCCTCTCTGCTTCAGAGTTTGGCCTCTCCTAAGTCTACCATGTCTGTGTGTAAACACCCCAGAACACATATGTGTTCTCATAGTCTTCCTCAATCATATGGCTATACACAAGTATTTTCATCTGCTCCTCGAGACCCTGGCTTGCAGTATAGCCAGAGCAAGAGCACCAGGCCCCCTAAGCCGTAAACCAAACTCCAGACAGGAGCTGGGCACCAAGAAAATTAGAAGAATACTGCTCAGAACAGAAACGGAGTAATGATAAATAAAAATAACATAATACCCGTATTGCATGCAGGAAATATATCAGTAGCATCATTTTATAACTTACAGTAATGGAAAAGTAAGACTCTTTAAACTGGAATGTTAATTGGCTACAGGCTATAGAGAAACACTTATAAGGATCAACCTGTAAGGACTAAATCTCACCCAACTTTCAGGGCATTTCTGCTCATGTCCTTTTTCAGAACTTGCCCATAACACCCCCATGCACGTGTGTGTGCATGTCCACCTAGATTTTATAGAAATACTCACAGATTGTCCCAGTTTCTCTTGGGTTTTGTTTCCTTCCATGTTTTACAGTCTGTCTGGAAATTCATTGAGTGACCAGAGCATTGAGAGATTACTGAGCTTCCTGCCATACCTCTCTCATCTGACACTACTGAGGTAATGTTTGGGGTCCCTGCTTTGATTGCTTCCATGAAACGTTGGTTTGGAAAGTGTTAATACCACGACATATCTCAGGATGTTGCCCACCATGTGGACAAAAAGCCCAGAAGGAGCTTGGCCCATCTTTTGCAAGATGTTGTAGCATGGAGGAGCTGCAGTGTCTCAAGAGACTGAATTTGCTCACTCAGGAGGTTGTTTCCAATCTGGGGTGTCTCTAATCTAGTAGCCCTGAAGAGGAGTTGTTCAGTGTAAACCCTTGGTCTGTAATCCCTTTTTAGTCAAAGGAGACTGAAGGAGACTCTCCTTTAGTTAAAGGAACGCTGGGTGTAAGTGCTCAAAACTTTAGATCCTTGCTCACGGATCTTGAGTTAAATGGGGCGGATCCAGCCTTTTGCATCTCAAAGTAAAAAAAATGGGAAAATTGGGCCGTGTGTATCAGAACCTTTCTTCTTGGGAGCTGATTTCATTGCTCTTTCTTTCCCCTCCTTTTCAGTATTAGGAACAACACATTTTCCCCACGTTGCACTGTCTTACTCATCAACTCCATCAATCTCTGTGAGCGGATCAGAATGGTGGAAGTCCGGTAAGACACTCAGACTGTTTGGAGCCCAGCAGCTCAGCTTCAAAGGGACTACAAAGCTTGTCATCTCTGAAGAGCATTGCTGAAGGACTGTCTTTTGTGTTTGCTTCAGGTCAAGTGAAAATGCTTTTTTGCATTTAGGAGCAAGCACACGAAGCCAAAAGACATGCTGCAGGTACTGGCATACAACACTTAGTTATAATTTGCTTGTTTTGATTCGGTTTGAAACACTAGTGCAAGTAGCCAAATCTTCTCTTGTAAGAAGAGCTCATGGGCTGGTAGTCAAGGAGCTTGGGCTAGTAGCAGAGGCTTTGGGGCTCAATTCAGCTGCCTAAGTGCAACTCAGTACCATCTGAGATGCATTGGGATGGCAGAGGCCTGTGCCTTTCTTGAGTGGCCACTGGACTACTCGTGATTATCTTGAGTGGCACCGAATTCTGCTGGACGAGCAACTGAATTGGGCCCTAACCACCGCATTTCTACAAGTGTGCCTCAAATTCTGGGTGATAATCTCCATGTGAGCATCAGTGTGATGTGTTTGTGATACGTGTCTGCAACCTCTTTGGGAGTGCTGGTTGCTGGGTGCCCCTGTAAAGAAGTGTTGTGGTTTAACCCCGGCCAGCAACTAAGCCCCACACAGCTGCTCACTCGCTCCCCCCGCAGCGGGTCGGGGGAGAGAATCAGAGGAGTAAAAGTGAGAAAACTCATGGGCTGAGATAAAGACAGTTTAATAAGTACAGCAAAAGCCGCACACGCAAGCAAAGCAAAACAAGAAATTCATTCACTCCTTCCCATCGGCAGGCAGGTGTTCAGCCATCCCCAGGAAAGCAGGGCTCCATCACACGAAACGGTGACGTGGGATGACAAATGGCATCGCTCCGAACGTCCCCCCTTCCTTCTTCCCCCAGCTCTACTTGCTGAGCATGACGTGATATGGTGTGGGATATCCCTTTGGTCAGTTGGGGTCAGCTGTCCTGGTTGTGTCCCCTCCCAAGTCCTTGTGCCCCCCCCCTCCAGCCAACTCGCTGGTGGGGTGGGGTGAGAAGCAGAAAAGGCCTTGGCTCTGTGTAAGCACTGCTCAGCAGTAACAAAAACATCCCTGCGTTATCAACACTGTTTTCAGCACAAATCCAAAACGCAGCCCCATACTAGGTACTATGACGAAAATTAACTCTATCCCAGCCAAAACCAGCACAAGACGATTGTAATGTGTCTCCAGTTATGCACCAAGGAGATGGCAAAAAATGTGAAAAGATCTGTTTCCCACTTATAATGTGGGGTTTGTTGTTACTAACCTGGGGGAGGTGTTATGAGAAGTACCAAACACTGGCACAGTTAAGGGCATTTGTCTCAGTGAATGTTGCATGAAGACTGGTGTAAAAATGCAGGTGCTGATGGGCAGCTCTCACTGCTCAGGCTAAGCCTGGTTGCCGGCCGTGCTTTAACTCTCTTGCTGTCTCGTATGCAGGCTGACGGACTGTGCCATCGGTCACGGGCAGATAGATGAGCTCTGCAGAGTGCTGGAGCAGCGTGGGTGGCTGGCAGAAGTAGAGTAAGTGGGGCTTGGGTTGTTACCATGACCTTGAACAGGAGTCACTGAGGGAGAGCTGGGTTGTCATGGTTCAGCATTGCCTGGGGTTTCCCAGCCTGTCTGCATGTGTATGTGTGCTCGTTCAGGCTATTTAGAAACAAAATTGATAGGTAATAATACAGATCCTTTATATATATATGTTTTAGGAAGGCTTGAGCTGGTGGGACAACTTCCTTGGGATTTTCACTCTGTAGCTGTTCTGAGGCATTTCTTGCTTCCTCTGAGCTCTGCTCTGAGCTTGTGTTCAGAGCTCTTAATTTGAGCTTGCTCTGGAGCTTATGCATGAGGTAGTTTTGTAGGGCAGCAGTTTGTTTTAGACAGACCTTTAATGGCCGAGCTGGGGTTTAAGTCCAGGAGGTTTGGCTTTTTCCTTCAAAGCTTCTCAGAGGAGCATTGCTGCTTAAAAGGCTGAGTTTTGGTTGCCCACCTTGTTCTTCTGCCTTTCAGTCTCTCCAGGAATCAGCTAGGAGATGAAGGCCTGAGGTGCCTCTTGGACCACTTGCATCGAGTGCCCGTTACCTGTTCCCTCAAGTAAGAAAACATACTGTGAATGTGGGGTGCCCTAGCAGAAAGGTGTTCACGCGATCCCTCCTGAAGCTGGTTGTCATGCTTCTTGCCCACTCCTGCCTTAGGAGGTAAGGTCTGAGTGAGCCATGAGCACAACTGAAGCCCTCCAGGCCAGGGTGACTCAGGGTCTGATCCAAAACCTGTGAAGTAAGTAGAAGTCTTTCTGTTAGAGTCAGCAGGAGATAACAAGGCCCAGAGTGGGGTAGTGTGACAGAAGTTGACCCAGTCCTCTGAGTTCTCTAGTTCATTACTTTTCTGTGTATGTTGTCCTTTTTGAATAACTCAAGGCACATAGATGCTGTGAGCTTAGCTATGCCCTGCACCAGCCTCTCCCCTTCCCTTTCTGGTGGGGAAGCAACTGCTCTGGCAGTTGGCTGCCTCTGCAGTGCAAGAGGCAAGTTGTACTTGCTGTGTCACCCAAGTCATCAATGCTGTGTCTTGGAGGGGTTCGGTGCATTTAGCACAGCTGGAGGGGCCCAGCACCCCACAACGTGCTCTGCCTTCAGTGCCAACTTGAATTTCGCCTCTGTGGCTGAGGAGCCTGGGGACAACCCTGACTCTTAACACCTGAAAAACCTTCCTTCTCTTCTGTGCAGTCTCAGCCATAATAGGATTTCTCAGGATGGAGTTCTGCATCTCATAAATGCCTTTGCCACATCTGGAAATACCACTGAAGTTCAAGTCAGGTGTGTGTTTCTCCTCACTAATTTCTGATTCTTCCCTGCATGTTTTCCTCCTAATTATCGAAAGTTTGTGATCTTCAGGTAATAATGACGAGGGCCATGTTTTCAACTACCTTTATGCTTAAGTGCATGCAAAGCTTTTGTTTATATCCGTTTCTACTAGCCAAACATAGCTGCCAAGGAGGAAGCTAGCAGAACTGTTATTCCACAGGGCCAAGGCATTTTATTGTATAAAGACACAGGTATTCAGCTGTACTAATTGTTGTCATGTATGTATCTGTAAAAGAACCTCTTCAGGGCAGGAGTCAGCATTTGCTCTCTAAAAACGTGGTCCCTAATTCACTTCAGTATGTTGAGATTTCAGAGTGAGTCTGTTGAAAGCAATTTCCAATGTTCTTTATTTGGATTTGCATCGTTATCTCCTTTCCTCTCTGGCAAAAATAGCGCATGGGTTCTGGGCTTGTTTCACTGGCACGAACTGCTTTTTCTCACAGATTCAAGTCATAAGGCTGGGCCGTGCTGCAGATCTACCCTTATCAATGTTTATGTTCACATAGACCAGTTGGTCTGTCGTGTACCAAATTTAACCAGGGTCACTTCCATTCATTCCTGCAGTTAACTGTGGGTGCTGAATCTTCTGGCTGGGCCATTTTAAAGCAGATCAGTCTCCTGTTTTAGCTCTCCCCAGAGCTTGGCAGAGAGTGCAGGGACAGGAGGAGGCAGACAAAAGGAGGGCAGATCAGGATTGCTTCTCCAACTATCAGTGCTGCCTTATGCCAATTTAGCATTAGCAAAACTTTATTGAAGCATTTCCCTGGGTTGGTTTATTGTACGGAGAGGTGAGCTGGGCCAGGTACCTCTGTCACTGCTGCGCTGCGTTGCTTTCTGCAGTTTGATGCATTGTTAATTTCTGACCACTGGGAAAATAGTCCCTCCAAATCTTACACTCACATGTCTTCTCTGTGCAGTTTGTGCTCCAAAGCAACTTTAATCATCAAGTTGACAAGCAGAGATGACCCGAGAAAGATCTTGAGGTAAGGGTACAGATCTTTTTTGGTGATTTCTTTGACAAAGGTGGTGTCCTTTTTCTAGGGACAAGGCAGACAAAACCTCTTGTAGCCCCTAGCTCCTGGCCTGGTGATATTTTACACTAATAGATGATACATTTCCTTTGATTCACCTTCTGAGAAGAGCTTTCTCATGTCAGAGAGAATCCCACATCCCTTTGTCTCACTGCTTCCCCACTGACTGTTCCTCACCCAGGAACCTGTAGGTGTCCCTACAGTCCCTGTCACAGGAGAGGGTGCTACAAAAAGCTACACCATTAGCATACACGTATGCTGTATCAGAACATCTTAACAGATGCTTTCAAAGTGTTGCCACAATCTTTTTTGGAAGCGCTGCAAGGCATTTAAGGTTTTGGTGCCATCCTTCTTTCTCTTTTGGGAAAAGTTGTGATGCCTGAGATTTCTGTGTCAGAAAGCCCGAACTGTTTGTAAGGAACTAAGACTGTTCTCTTTTGCATCCTTTCAGACTCACAGAGTGCAACTTTCAGCCAGAGCACTTGGAAAAGTTGTGCTCGCTCCTGGAAAAGTGCACTGGTCTGGCAGAGTACATGTGAGTTAATGGCTCTTTGGACCCATTTGGCTGTGCTCGTTTGTAAGCCGTTCATTACAATGAGCTTTGGTTCTAGATCCTCAAATAACAACGTGACAGTCCAGGCTGCAGGGAGACTTTTGCATTCACTGAGGAAAAATCTGGGTCCTCTGAAAATCAGGTAGTGTGTCACTGTGCTGTTTTAGATGTTGATCTGAGGCTGGTCTGATCATCTAAGGTCTCCTTTCATCAAAACCAAAAGTGAACTATGCTTCTTCCAAAGATAGGTAGCACTGTCCTGGGGAATTCCCACAGGTGACTAAGTTACTGGTATTTCAGCTTTATTTCCTTGATTCATGCTAAGCATCATGTAAAGCTGGGGCCATAAACTGTGCTGCCTCTGTAGACCTCTACCTGCCTTACAAAGAAAGTTGCTAGTTCTGGTGAACACATTCCTCCTGTGTCCTTAACTAGGTCTCGCCAGAGCATCCCACAGTTCACCTGGGTAACGAATTCTTCACTTCTCCCAAAATGTGTTGCATTAGAGCACAAGGGCCGGGCTCCCTCTCATTGCTGTCAGTGGTAGGCAGGCAGGAGGGAAGTTGATGTTTGCGTCCTCCTCTGCAGGGATGCTGGGCTGCTTCTCTCTTCCCAGTTTGCATCCTGTTTCCTATGTAGACATTACTCTGATGAGCAAAGCAGCCTTTCCATTTATATTAGAGTGCTGAGCTCTGAGCTGATAGAGGCAGAGATGGATCCGTGCATGTGAATAAAGCAGAGCTGCCTATATTCTGCTTTGCAGCATAGAAGAGCCATGGGTACGTAAAGAAAGTGTCACAAACCTTCTTGAGCTGGCTGTCCAGGCCTGTGGAAACATTACTGAGATCACGTAAGTAGCACCTTAAGTTCTGGTATCTTCTAGATGTTTTCTTTTAGCCTGATACTTTCAAGGAAATGGGATTGAAGCCAGCACCTTGACTTGCTCTTCTGTTCTTTATTCTCTGTCTCTACTGCACTTGTAAGTCTTTAGCCAACTTGAAGCAAGTTTGGCCCAAATGTCTGGCAGGTAGAAGTGCTTAGAAGGTTTGCAGTTGCACACCGTAGAAGGTTTAGTAGAAAGGAGACCAAGTTCCTGGTCTCCCTTGGGAGAAAGAGTGCCCAGATTAGGCTGGCTTTGGAACTAGTTTAAACATTGCAAACCTCTTCAGAGATGGGTGGTTAGCATTCATGCACCAGCATAGTCCTGTCCCATCCAGTCCTGATTTTTCTTCTGGAAAATAGCATTTGCTCTCCCTCAAGAGTTCACAGGCTTATGATGTTCTCTAATCTCTACCTTTCCAGGATATGTAAAGATAAAAGCCTCTTCCAATTAGGTGTAAGGTTCCCACACTGCCTGGAGAACGTGGAATCAGTCACTAGCAGGTGAGAAAGTGATGATTTGTCATTATTTTCTGCTTGTTCTGAAACTCGTCATGAGATGAAAAATATCTTCAGGGTGTCTGAGGCTTTGGTCTCCATGGGTTCAGTCTCAGAGTGCTTCTGTGCCACACATGCGGGAGGAACCTTATTCATGTGCATCTGTTTTTCGGGCCACCCTCCTTCCGGCCCTTACTGGACCTGCACGAGGTAAAAAAATCCACCTACCTTCCCCACAGGACCAGGAGCACTCGGGAGACATGAGCACTTTGAAGACTCTTAAGACATGCTGGCTTCTGCATGAATGTGTAGGGAGAGAACAGCGTTAGTGTCTTTTTCCCTTTGTGTAGCTGAAGAAGGCGGCAGCTGTCTTCTTGTGCAGTTGGGGAAGGGCTATGTTTCTCTACACTGGACTGTGGTGTAGGTGGGACATAGCGGGAGAGCCCAGGGAGGGCACTTGCAAAGCTCTGATCTGTTCCTAAGCCTGGCCCTAAGGGGCACCAGACACTGCAGTGGGCGTCTGCTGATCATCACTGACAGTTGCATCATGTGTTTTTGTATCCTGCAGATTGAATCTGCGAGAAAACAAGCATGCTTGCTTCCACCAAAGGATTTGTGAAAAATGTGCTCAGCTTCAGGAATTGAGGTGAGTTGCCAGATGTTGTAGAGGATTTTTTGGGGAAGGAAGTAGCTTGTCCTTGTGTGTGCAGGAGAGCACAGAGCAGGGCAGGGGAGAGGTCAGTGCAAGGTCCCAGTCCCTGCCCTCTGTGTCCCCTACTTAAGAGTGTTTGGATGGAAAATAGAAAAGACCCATAGACCTAGTGGCTTCCTGGGGTATCCTTTGAAGGCATCTAAATCTCTCCCCTATGCCCAGATAACCTGTACTCTTTTATCGTAGCTGGGAGCTCCCATGGGACCTTGCCAAGTGTCAATGTCATGACACTTCTTCAATGTCCCAGCACTGGTGTGCTTTAGCTGTAGGCTTGGTACAGACCTTTCGCCATCAGTGGACATAGCCCAGATCTGTTGTTCTGTTCTTGCAGATGGTCTCATGTTGAGCTCCACAATGATGAAGCAGAAATGCTAGTCAGGATTTTGCTACCTCTTCCAGAGCTGAAGAAGTTTGGGTATGTACCCAGCTGTGGTCTTTTCCACGTCTTTACCGTTTGCTCAACCCTGTGCCTCACCCTGATCCTCTCTGAAATGCTCTTTGTCTGGAATATGGCCACAAGCTCTGTGATCTCTCCTGAGCCGTGTCTAGGTTGCAAACTCAACAGCTCTCTGCAGTTCATGCTAAAGGTGGTTATAGGACCACCATGTGCATGCCTTGAGTTTTTTTCCTCTTCTTCCCCTTTTTTGACGTGAAAGCAATTTGAGACTTGTTTACATTGTAGGTAAGTTTATACCACCCTACTGTGTAAAAGAGCTTTTCTGGTTTGAATAGCATTCAGTCCTTTCACAGCCCTCTTCAACTGCCTGTAAGTGAGTGACAAGCTTATAAAGGCATCTCTGCCCTGTGAAATGCTGGGGGTTGGTTGGCCCAGGCAGAGACTGTGGTGTTCGGTACATGTACATCATGTGAACATCTCTCAACTACGTAGTCCTCGCAGTCGTGTACACGGGAGGTGTGGAAATCTCTCCAAACTTACTGGTCCCTGATGTCTATGCTGGCTGGGGTTTGGGACGGGGCAGCTTGCCTGTCAGTGAAGTAAACTCCTCTTTTTCAGTGTGCTGAGACCTGACCTTCTTATTTGATCCTTGCTGTTTTGCAGGCTGACCTCTAGTGTTATGCCAACTGGAATTGATTACTTGATCACGGGCTTGCAGAGTTGCCAGGCCATGGAAGAGCTGAAGTGAGTGCGTTGTTACCAGGCTGTCCAGAGTCTGCCAGGTCTTTCTAGAAGCTTTGTTAAACTGCAGCCTCGCTTCTGCCTGTACTGTGGACAGATGTAGTTTTCCTGATGGCTGGAGGACCTCAGATAGGGAAAAAGCAACAATTCCTTTTTATTTGCAATGAACAGTGAGTAAGAGAGACAGAGATCAGTAGTCTGTGGGAGGGAACATCCAGTGGAGAAACAAAGTGTTTTGGTAGCTGGTTTTTGCACGGATCGTGTCCCAGCTGGGAGGCAGTGTTTCCCATGCAGCAATCCCAGAGCCAGCATTTCACTCCTGGAGGATGATCTGATGGCCCGCACACAGAGATGGCTTTTCCAGGCACCTACATGTAAGGCGTCCTTCTGTTATGAAGTGCCATTGGACTGTGTGTGTCGCTGTCGCAGGAACTTTGGCATCTTGTGGTCACAGTGGCACCTTGATCCATGAGGGGCTGGGTTCTTGCTCCAGAGATTTGAAATTCTCTTGGTATTTTCTTAGGACCCAAACACATCCAGTAGAATTGTATTAGAGATCAAAATTGAAAACTATTCACAGGGACTAGAATACACTCCCACTTCTCTTCCACCCTTGTTCTGCTCTCCTCTGCTCTGAGTGCTCGCATGACTGCCCATGGGTAGTTAGTTGTTCCTGTGTTATTTCACCTTTTAGCCTCGGCTACATGAAACTCAGCAGTGCTGCCATTCCTAAGCTTGTGCTGGGACTTTGTGACATGCCATTTCTGAAAAGGCTTATGTAAGTATGTGACTGCATCTTGCCTCTAGCCTGGCTTGTGACACTGAATAACACTAGCTTAATGTCCGTTTTCCTGGGGATGTTGTTTCCAGCTTGAACCATAACAGCATTGGTAATGATGGCTGCTCCAGACTCGCAGAGGCCTTGAGGAGTATGCACTACATGGAGGAAATCAAGTAAGTTTCTCCTTTATTGCAGTCTCTCGTCAGCAGAGAGGTGATCACTAGTGCCAACATTTGGAGAGACGCAGATGTGCTTATACATGCTGTTGTAACAGAATCAGGGAGGTTGCAAAATGCTCATGTATGAGGTACCTTGGGCTAGAGGAAATCAGAGCTTGATGTTCAGAAGAGGAGAATTTGGTCTAACCCCACTCTGCTGCAGTCACGTCGAAAATGGATTAAACAGCCTCTGGATAAATCCAAATTTAAAAATCTTCTCTGGAATCCCTGGGATCCAGAACAGGGCCAGAGGCCCCCTTCTCTCCTTGGAGAGCCTTGGACCCTGCGCTTCCCTGGTCTGAAAAGATCTGAATCTAGAGCAAACCCCAGGCTCGGTCTGCTTTTCTGCCTCTCTCTCTAGTCAGATTCTGTCCATTCTCCACTGTAGCAGTTTGGAAACTACTACTACTAGTTTCTGGCAGTGTGCCCAGGTGGCCAAGAAGGCCAACAGCATCCTGGCTAGTATCAGGAATAGTGTGACCAGCAGGAGTAGGGAAGTGATCATGCCACTGTACTCGGCACTGGTGAGGCCGCACCTCGAATACTGTGTTCAGTTTTGGGCCCCTCACTACAAGAAGGACACGGAGGTGGTGGAGCGTGTCCAGAGAAGGGCAACGAGGCTGGTGAAGGGTCTAGAGCACAAGTCTTATGAGGAGCGGCTGAGGGAACTGGGGTTGTTTAGTTTGGAGAAGAGGAGGCTGAGGGGAGACCTTATCGCTCTCTACAACTACCTGAAAGGAGGTTGTAGTGAAGTGGGTGTTGGACTCTTCTCCCAAGTAACTAGCGATAGGACAAGAGGACATGGCCTCAAGTTGCGCCAGGGGAAGTTTAGATTGGACATCAGGAAAAATTTCTTTACCAAAAGAGTGGTTAAACATTGGAGCAGGCTGCCCAGAGAGGTGGTGGAGTCGTCAACCCTGGAGGCGTTCAAAAAAGCTGTAGACGCGGCACTCCAGGGCCTGGTTTAGGAGTCATGGTGGTGTTAGTTGATGGTTGGACTTGATGATCTTAGAGGTCTTTTCCAACCTACATGATTCTATGATTCTATGAAAATAATAACCAGCTGTAGCCTGTCTTGGTATTCTGGATGAAGTAATTTCCCACCCATTAACAAGATCCAGTGATTTTGATTGCTCTTTGCAATTTTTTTTAATGTCTCATTAACAGCTATTAGTCTTTCATGAGATAGTTGAGACAAGCAGCTCTTTGATTCTGCTGCCAAGGTCAGAGGTGTCATCCAGCAGATGGGAGTCATTAAATAAGATCTCATACTTTGCCTGATGCTTAGCATTTTCCTTTACAACACAGCCTTTCTTCTCTTCTTTAAAGTTTAAGCCACAACAAGATTGGAGATCCAGGCCTGATAAATCTAGCTGCTGTCCTGCTGGAAATGCAAAACCTGAAGAGAATCGAGTGAGTTCCTTTGTTTTGTTTCGGTTATGGCCACAGTTGGTGGGGAAGCCTGTGTGGGAAGCCCTGTGCCGCCTTCATTTATACAATGTTCCACCTCCTTCCACCATTTCCAATGTCATTGAAGACCTGACACAAAATCTACCAAACCAACAGAAGGTGTTCCCTCTCCTGCCCTCCCCATGTACAGCTGGGACTGGCAATGACTTTTTCTGCCAGTGCAGAGTCTCTCTGAGAGTGAAAGTTACGGCCACGTCCTTGTGCAGTCACCCCCAGAGACAGCGGTGGGCATTTGCCAGCCTTCGCTAGCTGTTTGAATG
The DNA here is from genome assembly GCA_013389945.1 of Fregata magnificens. Lineage (NCBI taxonomy): Eukaryota > Metazoa > Chordata > Aves > Suliformes > Fregatidae > Fregata > Fregata magnificens. Next base: position 33,401 of record WAAD01038369.1, on the reverse strand, counting down.
GGGAGATCTCTGGCTCGGTTGTGTCCTGGAAAGTAAATCTGCAAGCCTGTAGGGAATCGTACAAGTCTCAGATCCACGCAGCACCTTTCCTCAGGCTGTGTAGGGTTCCCAGTGTGGTGACCCCCAGTGTTGCTACACTGCTTTCTTTTACTAGTGGAAGTAGAGGTGAAGTTGGGAATTTGTCAAAGCAAGGACACAGTCTCTAGAGAAGGCTCTCTCTCAGAGACATGGATTCAGACTGTCTCTCCTCCAAGGGAACAGAAATTAGAGCATCCAGGCTGTTTGTTAGGCTCAGCTCTGGGGTATGCCTTCTAATTTTTTGAAATTAAAAACCTGGCAATTACTTGAACAAGAAAAGGAAATTCCCAGTTCTGTCTGGGCGAGGGAAAACTGCTCCTTCCCCCCAGTACCTGCAGGGGCAGAAGTGACTCAGTACTTGACAAAAACACACTACAAATCCCCAGGCCATCTTCCAGAGACCTGTGTCTCTGGTCACACCGCTGCAGCGCCATGTAGCTCAGACCCAAGTTTCCCATCACACCAGGCAAACAGTGAAATGTCTTAAGCTGGTACATTCTGGTTCTTGTTCAGTCACTGAGAATCTTTCATGCTTATTTTAGCCTTTCAGGGAACAGTCCTAGTCCTGTTGGAGGGGAAAAGCTGATGGAAGCTCTTCCCTGTTGCAAGCACATCGAGGAGCTACTGTAAGTGTGTCACTTCCAATGTCTCTTTGGGAAGCTGGGCAAAAATCAAGTCATAGAAACCAAATTTAATCTGGCTCCAGTGAAGCCAAAATCATTTTTACCACTGAATCTTATGAGAGCAGGGTAAAAACTCACAGCTACATGGGATAGGAATGTGTCGTGCTGGGTTTGAGAGGTTTGGGGATTGCTTGTTCACTGCAATCTCTCAGAGATTCCCAAGAACTGTACGGACTGCAGTAAGTGGGGAAGAACTGAATCTGCGGTTTAATGGGCAGTGTCACAGGTGTACGGGTTTGTGCAGTGCCTGCGTTGCCTAAGAAATCAGCATTAATCTATATGGCTGCAAAAATGGAGGGAAGGTGACAGATAGAGGTGTTACTGAGCCAGATTTATTATCAGTCATTCCATTGCAGACCAGTTTGTAGAACAAACGTGCCCCTGCCATATTAAAGAAATAAAGTAATAATAAAAAAAAAAACCAGAAGAAGTTATTTCTGTTACAGTTAAAATGCTGGACCTATTCAAAAAACCTTCAGATTACAGCATACTGGACTAAGGGCACATATTAAAAAGTGCAATTTTGGTGTAATTCCAGCTCAGGACAACCCAGTGAGGAAGGGAGATCAGTGTGCTCCTGAGAAGTGCAAGTCAGTTTTACTTCCCTGTTTAACTTCTGCTGCAGGATTACAAAACCTCGTTGTTCTTTCCTCCCGCCCTCAGTGTCCTTTGCATCGTGGACATTAGCTTCTTTCGGCATAGTCCCATGCACATGTGGGTGAGGAATGGGAGTCACAGATACGTGTGGGTGACACACAGGTGAGGAATGAGACTCTGTAGTTCACTGCCAGTAACATTTCATTTCTGCTCCTTCCAGACTATCAAGGAATGTTTTTGGAGACAGGACGGCAGTGAAACTTGCCCTCTGTCTGCCGTACATGACCAACCTCAAGATCCTGCAGTAAGTGTCAGCCTTTGCCCCAGGAATGCTGGATATCCTGAGAATACATGGGATGGTTGAAAGAAGGCATGGAAAAAGTGGTGCCCTGGTCTCTTGTTTAGGCATTATTTTAAGTGTCTCAGGATTGAGAAACCTTCCACAGTTACTCTGCTGCATCAAGTCACGTCAACTATTCTTGCATAATCTCTTGCGGCGTTAACTTTAGAGATGAACCAGGCATTGTATATACGGTAAAATAACCCTTAAAATTGGTTTTGAGTATGTTAGCTTCTAATGCCTCTGGCTGTCCTCTCATTCTGGTGTAACGTAAGCATAAGTATGAGCACCTTTTATGGTCCCTCACTGTTTTGTGCAGGCACCTCTGAGTCATTTTTCCCCCCCGAACTCAGGGGTATTATATTTTTAAACCTTTTGTGGGAGTCTTTCCAGGACTCTAACACATAGGACTTTCTCATACCATTTTACAGTAGCAAAGCAAGAAATTGGTGAGCTAGAAGAGCACACTGGGCTCAGTTAGCCTAGTGGTGTGTTTTCCAGCCTGTGTCTAAGGTATCGTCAAAAGATAACTTAGAAAAGGAATCCCAGTGGTGGGATACTTTAGTCCTCTTGTCTTCACTGGAAAGATGTTGGAAAATCTGCAGACCTGAGATTTCCCATCTGCTCTTTGTTCTTAAGGCTGTTCCTCACTCATCTCAAACTGATCCCATGTGCACAGAGCTGGAGGCAGACTCCTGGTAGTATTATGCAGCCTTTGCTTTTGCAATGACTGGCTGATGGTGCTCCTTCGTTGTGAGCATGGGCAAATCCACTGAACTTGCATGTCCTTTGGGCTAAGTGTCATTGACAGCAACAGGAGCTATGTGACGTGCTAGCCACATTGCTGGCCCCCACTGTTGCCTCCCTGTTTTCCAGGCCCCTTTGTTACGACTAATCCACAAGGATCCCAGGTTATTACCAGCACTGGGCACTGATCCAAAAGATGTAGCAGTTATCTTCTTGGCAAGTTAAATATGAACTTTTGTTACAGCTTTATTCTAAAATAATCCTCCAATGCTTATGTTTCTTTTGTTAGCTTGCAGAGCAATAACATTGGGCCAGCAGGAGGGATGGAGCTGGCCAGAGCCCTGGTGGCGTGCGGGCTGCTAGAAGAGATAAGGTAGGCCGTGGCAGGTGCGCTTGGGATGGTGCCAAACGCATGGACTGGTATCACTCTGCGAGTGGGAGTCATTTCAGCTCACAGGCCTGAGGCTGTCACGTAGGCTCTTTCCGTGCTCGGGGTGATTCCGCAGAGGGCAATGCCTCCACCCTTCCTGGACACTTTTCGTAGGATGAGAGGAGACCTTTGCATTCAAAAAAGGTGTAGACGTGGCACTCCAGGGCCTAGTTTAGGAGTCATGGTGGTGTTAGTTGATGGTTGGACTTGATGATCTTAGAGGTCTTTTCCAACCTTAATGATTCTATGATTCTATGATTCTATGAGACAGTCTCTGAAGGTCACTGCAGTGCCCTGCCTGCGAGGCAGCTTAGATCACTTTAGATGTTAAACGTTGTCTGCTAGTGCTGTTTGCCAGGCTTTGTGTAGCCATGTGCCTTTCAACTACTGTATGCAGTAACCTGGGGAGTGGTAGAATTTGTAGATATGGAACGAAAGAATGGAGGGGATGTGAACTAACTCTTCCTGCTACATGCTTGATGCCACCGTTCTTTGTTATGTGTTTATTTATTGTTATGTGTTTGTTATGTGGTTTATTATTGTTATGTGTTTGTTTAATGTTTGGACAATGTCCTTAACAACATGCTTTAGCTTTTGGTCAGCCCTGAATTGGTCAGGTCGTTGGACTAGATGATCATTGTAGGTCCCTTCCAACTGAAATATATTATATTATATTATATCAGATTATATTATATTCTTAAATAAGAGGATAAATTAGGGTGTTGGTAATTTAGGTGTGAGATATGTTCAAGCAGGGGATGTATTGCCATGGCTTGTGTTTGCTGGTAGATGAGAACAGAGCAGCACACCCTGGTAAAGGCTGGAAGGCAGTTACTGCTGCCCCCTGAGTCTTTGAGGGCCATGTCTTCTTCCCACTCTCCCTTACCGACATCTCCTCTCAAGTCACACCAGTCGTTAATTCCAGTATAGCTTCTTATTTCCAGTTTCACATGCAACACGTGATGTGGGGCAGGTCTGTCCATCTTTGCCATTGGTATAACCCCACATTACTGTCTGCAAGCGATTCACTGGTGAATGGACTTAGGTTGCGAGTTAGAGCAGGGCTGTCATTCCCATTTTACCAAGCAGGGAATTGACCCTGAGTTGCCATGTTGCCGATCTGGCTTGTCCCTGCTGTCTAGAGTCCTCACTTAGTCTGGGTATGAGTTATTGACTTGCTAATTCACGTAGTTGCGCTTTGGTGGTGGCTTTTCTCTGACTGTACCTGCTTTTCTGTGGCCACTCAAAGCTTTTCCATTACTCTTACAGTTTATCAGAAAATGACCTTGGGGAAGGAAGTATCCATGCCCTGTCCGAGGGGCTGCCATGCTTTGAACACCTCCGGAAGATCGAGTGAGTACCAGGGCACTGAAGGCTGCTGGGGCAGAGCGTGGCTGGCTTTGTTTGTAGCATTGCCAGGGCAGGAGTGCAGCAGACAGTGCTGGTGCTGGTGCTGTATTCCCCACCGGTTCTGGCACCAGCACATTGTGCCCTCTGTTTTTTCTCTCCCCGCTGCTTCAGCTTGAAACTGTGTGGGATCACTGACGATGCTTCAAAATCACTTTCTCACGGCTTCCAACGATGCCCTTCCATGGAGGAGATAATGTGAGTGTGGGAATGGATGGGGAGACCGTTCAACACACAGGCCACTCTTGTTTTAATGTCTGTTCCTATTTTCAACTGCAGTACACTTCTGATCCTCCTAAATACTTATTGATACTTACCACTAAGTACTTTTTAGTGATAAATTTACTAATTGACAAAATTCACTGCTAAAAATTTCCTGGTATAACTAGCAGCTTACTGGAAGCTGAATGTGAAGAGCTGAACAGAGTATGGAGGAAACCACTCATCTTCAAACTCTGCCCATTATCCTTGGTCTTTTAGCGTCTGCTTTGCGAGGCAGGACAAATTCCCCATCGTGTTCTCCATGGTCCAAGTCTTGCCTCCATTTTTTTTTACAAGATGGCCATAGTTGGCTCTCAGCAGAGCAGGAGCTTCTCTGTGCAATTTTAGAGGCTGAATTGAGAGCTCAAAGCAAAGTGAATTCAGCCTGTAGGTGAACAGGGTGAACAACCAGCTGCAGTCTCGCTCTCCACACTGGAATAAAAGGGGTTGCTCTGATGCGTGGATGTTTAACGTGATTTCAGTAAACAGCATAGGTGGGCTAACTACATTCTGACATGTCTTCACCTGCCCAAGAGAACCTCATCGAGAAGCCTGCTGGGAACCTGCTCCGGCTTATGTCCTTTTAAAAGCAATTTGCCCCATTGCACTAGAGAGACCTTAACTTTAACCATGGTACACAAGATCCCATGGAGTCACCAGCAGTCTCATCAATCCTGGGTGACCTGTAGCTTTAATGAAGACTAACACACTGCCTGAGGTGCTGGCAGGGTACAGACCTCCTAGGCTGACATCACTCCTCTATCAGGATATAGATCTGCGAGACCTAGGCTCTCTAGTCGTCTCTGCTGTGGCCAGCTGGGTGACACTTGATTGTCATGCTACTCTTAGGTGCCTCAGTTCTGCAAAGTACTCGTGGATGGTTTGAGTAAAATGATGCATGGGTCATAAGCCCACCAGAGTTTCCTCTCCGTCCCCCAGAAGGTATCTCTTAGGACTCAGGGCTTTAGGTCAAAGCCAGAATTTTGTTGCCAGACCCATGAGAGGTCTGGCAATAATCCAGTGGAGTAAAGGGATGAGTAAAGCAATATTCGGTGCATAGGTGTGCCACTTGCAGCATGGCACTAAAGCTAGTTAGTTAACCATGTGAGGAGTTACTCCTCCTGGATTACTAACAGATAGGCAGATTCTCCTTTAACAGTAGTGTTAGGAGGGGTCTTGTCTTGTCGGTGGAGTCATATGTGAGTTCTGTCATTGGGAAATCTGCGTGACACAGTGAGCCATATGCTGATACCCATGAAATCCCAGAACAGGCCATGAACTTGTCTGGTGGAAGGCCCCAGTTTTTGAGCTGGATCCTGCCCTGCCTTCCTTTTCTTTGGCTCCTACACACGATACATAAATTCTGGAGTTCCTCAGACTTGGGTAGAGGAATGGCTCTGTAGGGTGGCCCTACGATTATTCAGCTGAGTATTGTAGTGAAGCACAATGGTGCCGTGCTAGGTTTCTGTTTTCCAGGTGAGAGGGAAATGGCCAGGCTGTTCAGCCAGCGGCAAAGAAAGGATCTGAAGAGTTTTCTCACTTGCTAAAGCACCAGAAAGTGAAAAACCCAACCTTTCAAGAGCCCTGAGAACTGTCCTTTGAAAGAGCTCAGAGTCAAAAGGCATCTTTAAGAGCAGGTTGGAGAGGCACCTTAGCTGCTGCAACAGTTTAACACCATCAGCACAAGGAGGAGTTGTCCTGGGGTAAAGTTGTGTGCCCAGCAGTCATTTCCATCTTTCGCATCTCATTCCCTGGGCCTGCAGGACTCTGGAGATAACCACAGTCCCCAGGCTCTGTGGTGACACTCCCTGGTGTCTTACCATACGTGAAAATACGTGGTGAAACTGAGGAAACTCCTGAAAATTAAGCTTGTAAATCAGGGGAACGTTTACCTGCCATGATAAGAGGGCGATAAGCTCTTGTACACGGGTTAATGTGTGAGCGGGTTGTATCACAGCAGTGCTGTTGTTCCCCTTGTGTTTATCGACTGACTCACAGTTGGGATTTCTTGTCTGTCTTAGACTGTCTTGGAACACCCTTGGTGACGGAGGAGCCCAAGAGTTGGCCAGTGCTCTCCCAAGGATGGAAAAGCTGAAGATGTTAGAGTGAGTACAGCCCTGAGAGCAAGCCCAGGAAGAAGACTTGTTTTTCTGCGGTTGAGCCTTCAACCACAGCACTTCCAAAAAGGGGATGGACATCAGGAAAAACAGACAGGCTTTTGCAGTTCAAATTCTTGCTTAGCATTCTTGCTGCACGCGAGGGCCAACCTTGCTTGGGTGATACAGAGCGCAGAGAGGCATTTTTTATTTAAGGTGTTTGCAGTGTAGGTATCTAAGCAGAAGCTACTCTGTGAAGGCTTCCTGTTTGAGTCAGGGAAGATAAACTGGCGTTTCTAGAATATGACTCATATCACCTAATGACCTCAGGTGAGCTGCCTCATGCAAGCTTTTACTTCTCTTCAGTGTCTGGGATGGTCTAGATGGGTACCGTGCCCAGAGAGCCTTCCTTTGTGAAAGCCTGCAGGAAGGCAAGCAATACATCCCTAGGATGGAGCGGCCAAGTTGTGGGTGTTGGGCCATAGGAGCTCACAGGAAGCTCAGATGGAGCTCCTGTGCTGGAACTGCAGTGCAACCAGCAGCTGGGGTCGATGTCGCCAGCTCATGTGGTGGCCCAGTGACATCACGGCCCAGCCCTATTCCATGGGAGAGACTGTCATCTGCTCAAGAACTGTTCATGGAGCTTTCCTCCCCTTGGCCCTTTGGAATACGTGGTATGTGTCTTCCATCTCTCAGCTGTATGAAAATATTAGTCTGTGGGTCATAGGATCAGGAACTGAGTTTTGTTTGTCTTGGGCAGGGAAACTACATAGTAGAGCCTGGCTGTTTTACAGGTACAAGCAGGAATGTTGTGTCCGAGGCAGGAGGAGTTGTTACTAGCATTTTTTGGCATCAGGCTTGCGGTGGGATCTGTTAGAGTGCTCCAAGGTCAAGCGATCTGCTTACAAGTCCTGTTGCTGGAAGGAGGTCATAGGGAGCAGTGCGCACACACTTCTTGCACAAATAGGGCCACGGTCATAAAGATGAGGCTGACGTAAGTTGTATGGCATTGCTGTGCTTGTGCAAAAGTGTAGCTCTTCTAGGACAGGAGAAGGAGCCAGTGATTATTCAGCTGTTTTCCACTCTTGATTTAGTTCTGGATTTTAAAACTCTCTTTTTGTTTCTAAAACAGTCTGGAGAAAAATCGCATTGGCGCCTGTGGGGCCACAAAGCTAGCAGAGGAACTTGCCAAGTGCCCAGAAATTCAATTCATAAGGTGAGCAAGTATCACAGAGCTCTGTGGCTGGGTGTCGGCTCAGCAAGGGGAAGTCGGGGTGACCAGTCTTGGGACAGACATGACCCATGCCGGCCTGCTGCCCTGGGTTAGCTGGCATGGAACAGGATATTGCAGGGGATGCAGACGCAAGCCAAGTAAGCTGAGGGTTTTCTAGGCCAGCTCCACCCCCTCAGAAAGTCCTGGGAAAAAGGGACTGAAAAGCTTACTGGCTTTAAATGAGGTAAAAATGAAGACCCAGTTGTGTAATGTCCCCATCAGGAAGTTTGTTGCATTTTTTCCTATAAGTTTTCTTTCTCCCATTACATCTGATTTCACTTCCGAGATACATTCCTGCCCTGTCCCACTCGGTCCTGGGGTCCATATCTTGCAGATACTTGGACACCTGATTTTTCCCACTCTCTGTCATTGCTTCTCCAAACCCTGTGTTATCAAACTCCACTAGAAACCTCTTGTAGGAGAGACCCACTCATCCTTCACTCATTTGAAAAGTAACTCTTCTGAGAACGCCTCTGGTAACTTTCTGGTAACACAGGTCCCTCAGCCAAGTGTCTGCTCCTACTGAGCCGTCTCTTTGGTCCAACACAGGCTCTGCCTTTCCCAATAGTGAGAGCAGCCTGGGAACAACCACTGAGGAATGCTTCCGGTCCCGGTTGGAGCTTGGGGCCCCGGTGTGCTGGCTCAGACTGGTGGGCGCAGCACAGCACGCAGTCCCTCTGACTCCTCGGGGCACACTGTTTCGCAAGGTAGAGGCCCAGTATGGGAAGCTTTTGGGTATAGACTCCACCAAATAAGGTAGATGAAGAAGGGTGGCTCACGTAAATCAGGTTGCTTGTGTGTAACTCGGTTCTTCCTCCCCTTTCTGAGATCCTAGTGGCCTGAGGACTTTTCAAAGCCTTAATCTCTCTCCCAAGCTAGATAAGTGAGTCCATCTCAGCGGGTGGCAGCTGATGGATTGCTGCCATGTCACTGAGATGTGGCCATGCCTCGCTCCTGTCTAACTGTTGGACTTGCTTTGATGAAAATCCAAAGCTGCCACTTCCACTGTCTTCGGCATGCCACCTCCTCGTTTACCACACCTAGTCCTACAGTAACACGTTTGCTGTCGTTGTAGGCTGTGGGACAATCCAGTGCCCAAGGGCCTCGCTGAGAATTTGACAAGCCAAGATCCAAGACTACGTTTCTCCTTCTACTAGCAAAGAAGAGCCCTTGCCTGACTAGGAATCGCTCTGTCTCCCACTGCCCTCAAAAATTGCACTGACAAACCTGAGAAATCAAAGTTCCTACAGTTAAAAACTGTAACTATTAGGTCTTCCTTCGTTGCACTGAACCAAGTGTGAACACTTAGCGGTGTTTTGTTTCTTGTGAGCTTTTATTGTACAGCAAAGCAAAAGACTGTGAAGAATCGCTGCTGAGAAGGCAGTGTAGAAACATTGAAACTCTGTTCAAGAGGATGAGATGCACCTGCTCAGGCATTCGGAAAGCCAGCCAAGTATTTAATTATCTTTAATCAGGATTACAACACCTACAGGGTGTTCCAATAAAAGAGTGCACATCCTCCAGGAGAGGATGTAAAATAATGTGCAAAATTGTAAACTGTTGACCCTGTAACAAAGCCACTCAAACAGGCTGTTTGAAAATTGTTTATAACTGAGTATGAAATACCTCTATGATGTTTAGGCAAAAAATGCTTATATGTGATTTTGTTTGCTTCGTATCAGGCTCCTTTTCATACAGAATTGCCTCAGTTTCCTAGTAGAAACTTTAGGACTTTTGAAATTTCAAATCATTGCCCCCCAAATGATCAATATTTATGCTATGATAGCATGGAAAGGCTGATATAACCATAAATTTCAGTGAGAAACTTTAAAGTATTGAGGTTGTAAAACAATTTGTAAGAAAATTGTGACTATTCCGTGTGAGAGTATGTGCACTACTGCTTGTTTTCACGTGGGGTTTTCTAGACCATTGTGGAGTTTTTGGAAGACTTGATTGCGCTAATCTCTTTGAGGAGAAGCGAGGGGTCCGTTAGCTTGAAGTGTTGAACACGTGCTAGATCCTTCAAGCCTCTACTATCCCCTGAATCCCAAAGCCCGTGTGTCAGTGGGCAACGGGTGTTGGACCCATGGGAACTGGAGGGAGAAGATCCCAAACACCAAGTTTGCTGCTCGGCGGAGGAGATGGACTACAGCTGCTCGCTGCACGTGTGGAAAGGCAGCTTGGGTTGCAGGAGTGCGGCCGCATTGTTCTCATTATTTATTAGCTTGTGTTACAATGTTTTCCTTACATGTTTGTGCTGTAAATACTTAATTCTTGTGGGGGATTTATTTATGGAGTTTTGTTTATGGCGGTGTTTGCCTGGGGAGATGTAACTGATCTAATTTGGGCAGGGCAGGCGTTTGGAATGAGGTGGAAGTGCTGGTCCAGCAAACCTTTGGGCAGAGGACGTGGACAGCTGGTGCCTGTTATTCCTGGGGGAGCTGCTGTCCTTATTTAAAGACCAGCATTAGGCTGTGTGAGATACTGACATCGTTGTGTAGAGGTGGGACACATTTTGCAGAGACTGTACTCTGAAAATGGTTTAAAAGCAACAACAAAGAAGAAAAAGCTAGTGAAAGTCCTTATCAGGCCATAATTCAATGAAGTAATCAAGTACCTGAGATTCAAACGCTGGAAGTTAGGAAACGCTTCACCAGATGTGGCTTTTATTTTCATCCTGTATTCTCAGATCTAGTTTGCAGTTGCAAATCTTCCCAGCACCCATCAGAGGAAGAGTGTGGCACAAAAGGCAGCGTGATCATGTACCGAAACATTGTCTCGGTGCCGTTAGCTCTTCACAGCTTTCAGGGTGAGAATGTCTGTCAGCTGGGCTTTTCTCTGGCCCTGGTCTCCCAGGACTTCTTTTGGAAATACAAGAGCTTGGACAGAGTTTGCAGTAACAGTCCGTTTCGGTCCAGGCTGTGAGCTGAAAATTCATTTTTTCCTGCGTTTTAAACGTCATTTTAGTAGGACTAAGTACTATGTGTGACAAATAATAGAGGCCGAGTTTTACTCTGTGTGAAGAAGGAAAGTACTGGGATTGGACTTTATGATGGCCATTTTGTCATCTTCGATAGGATCCGTAGCCAGAGCCTTTTGCTGTTGTCACAGGCGCATGTACCGGGGGGGGAAACTAGAAAATGTCACTGTCAAACAGGTCTTTATTCAGCTCCATTGTATTGCCTCCTGATGCCACCCACTCCTGCATTTGAATTTGTTCAGGTGTCGCGATAATTTATTTTCCTCCTTTACTGGTGTGAAACATGCCTTCTTGCTTATTGTTTTTCCTCCTTTTTTGTTGGGTAAAAATGTGCTTTAACTGAATAAATAGGAATGCTGCTTTGATGAGTGCTTGACTGTTGAAGTCAGTTTTGTTTTCTGGGTCTTGGGTGCTAACCCTTGGGTAGTGCGGCCACTGTAGAGAGGTCTCTTGGGTTTGGATCGCATCGTTGGATTGTTCTCCCTTATTTAAAAATAAATGAGACCTGAGATTCCCCCCTGCATTTCCCCCGACTCCTGAAGTTAGGAAGCGTACATCTATACCATGAGGTTTGCAGTACCATAACAAGGCATGCTACAAATACTGCTGCAGCACTTCTCTTGACTCGAGATGTTAAAGAGTACCTCTAAAATCTGGGTGCACACCTGCATTTCTCAGGTTCTTCCCCAAATGCAGGATTAGCTCCCAGGCACACATCTGTCTGACCTGAGAGAGCCGCCATCCCAACAGAAGCCAGAGAAGGGACTTGCAGGATGTCACAGCATCTTTTCCAGAACACCAGGTGTCAGCAAAACCCCAAAAATGGGAAGCAGTTGTCTGTAGTCCAGCGATGTCAGCTAAAACCGGGTTCTGTGCTGTATTTTGGGTGCGTGGGTTGCATTTTAAAAAAATTGAGGTTTGGATTGAGTTGTACGTGAAACACAACAACGCAATCGGTCCCTAGTTTGTTTCTTACATCGAATGCTGGGGTCTTTTAGGCCGCCCTTCCCCAGCGTGCTTCCCATTTTCACTGTGCTGCTGATGTCCATATTCCAGCTTGCGGTCGTGTCTGAGAGTTTCTGAGGGGAACCTGGAGACTTTGTCCAGTTTTGAGGGGTTAAATGAATCTTCTGGTATGCAGGAAGACGTGAGGCCGTTGGGGATTGTGTGCGATGGCTGAATACCAAAATGATTCCCAAATAGATAATTAACGTGGGCCATTTTTAGAGCTTGTTACTATTACGTTTCAGATTTATCACGGTCCAAAAATGGAAATGTATCAGGACGCTCCGCACACCCCTATTGTTTCGGGCTGCCTGCAGTCTCCGGAAGACAATGTCTGAGCTAGTCAGTACTGGTTTCATACACAGAAGGGATTTTGCCCCCTGAGACCAGATCTTTGGAAAGAAATACACTGCTGTAAATAAACACACTGCTGGAGGGCGGTGAGGAGCCCGGATTTTGTGCTAGGGAACAGCCGGAGCCAGGCTGGGCCGGGCTTTTGTACGCGATGGCTGCTGTTTCGTAGAGCTGGAAATGCAGCCGCACCCTCTGCTAAAACCAGTTCCAGGTAGCGCTGAACCTGCTGTGACTTGGAGGCGTCACGCTGGGTGGGAGAGAAAACACGGGAGAAACTGATTTTGGAGAAAATAGGCACATTGGTATTCATGAACTACTGGCTGCCTCTCCCTCTTTTCCCCAAAGCGACGTTTTAAGCCACGGGCATGGAGGTAGGAGGGCAGGTCTGGCACAGACCCCACTTCTCCCACTGAATTCCTCTTTCAGGCACAACCTTGTCCCTTCCTGTGATGGTTTCTGGCTGGGTTTACACAGAAGGAAGGGGTTTGCTTCTAAAAACTAGACTTGGCTTTTAGTTGGGTGTTGGCTGTCGCGTTGCCTGTACTGAGCAGGAGCGTTCGTGACCTGTGAGCCCGTCCTGCGTCCCCCTATCCCGCTCCGGGGGTGCCGGGAACGGAGCGGGGCTGGTGGAGGGAGGGACCTCATCCATGCTGAAAACTGACTCGGTGCATTGGAACTCTTCCGCCTTTAACAGCTCAAGCTGCAGGAGAGGGGAAAGCTGGCCAGGGGGGAATACGGGACTTGCTCGTTTTGCCCGTGATCTTTAAAAGCCTGAACAGAGCCCGTAGTAAAGGGCTCTGTGCAAATAAAGATGATTTATTTAATCTGAAGCCTCACAGGGAGGCTTCCAGTCTTATTACCCTATCTCCGTATCAAAAATATCTATATAAATATCCCTGACGCCTGATGATGTGTCTGCCAAGCGTCAGGTGAGGTGGCTAATGGTACGTTGGGTACGAACCCCGGGGGTACGAGGCTGGAAGGGAACCACGCCGGCTCCTTGGGTCGAGCAGGGTGACGGGTAGGTGCAACGCTGGCCAGCCCGGTGGCTTGGGCTCCCCTCCGCTTCTGGGGGACGCATTCGGGGCCCACTCGTTTTCCTCATTTAATCAGCTTTTCCCCATGGGAAGCGGCGTCAGCGAGCCACCGCGGGGCATGGTATCCTCACCCGGACCCCGTACTGATTTCGGCAGGGTGATGCCAGCGCCGGGAGCACCCACACCGGTTGGGTGGGGTGAACCCTGCGGGCATCCAGGCAGTATAAAAATCACTGTTTTTTGGTGAAAAGCGAGGGGTGTTGGTCCAACAAAGTTCTGGTTTCGTTGTAGCTGGCCGGATAACAGGGAAAATAATTTTCCAGCTTTTCCACGTGTTGTGGTTTTTTNGGGGATAACGGAGGGCACGGAGTGGAGGGTGAGGAGAGGGGCCAACCCGGCTTGATATGGGATAGTTCACCCGTGGGGTGGGGTGGGTGGTGATAGCTGTAAGGGATGCACCTCGGATATCCCGGTGGGAGGGTGGCACTGGCCGGCCAGCATAACCCCGGTGTCATCCCCGGGATGGGGACCTGCAGGGCAGTGTCCCCACCGGATTGTCCCGGGGGGTGCGTAGTGTCCCTTCTGCCCTCCTTCCCCTGGGACAGACCCTCCAACCCCTGGGACAGACCCTGCAACCCCTGGATCAGGCCCTCCAACCCCTGGGACAGACCCTCCATCCCCTGGATCAGACCCTCCA
>WAAD01038369.1:0-19086 GCA_013389945.1 Fregata magnificens | reverse complement strand
TCCCCTGGGACAGACCCTCCAACCCCTGGATCAGACCCTCCTTCCCCTGGGACAGACCCTCCAACCCCTGGATCAGACCCCCCATCCCCTGGGACAGACCCTCCAACCCCTGGATCAGACCCCCCATCCCCTGGGACAGATCCCCCCCATCACTTTACGCTCCCCTTCCCCAGCCTGGGCCCCTCGGTTCATGCACGGTGTAGAAGTTGTCCCGCCCGTCCCCACTCTCTGTGCGTCCGCATCCGCTCGTAAAGATGCCAACCAGACGGGCGACCACCCAAGCAAACGCTGGGGCCTGGTGGCTTCGCTCCCCAAGGCTGGGGACGTTTGGTAGGGGTTTTTCCTGGCAGCTGCAGCAAGCGCCTCTCCTTCTCCTCCAGCATCGAGTCGCGGGGGGGATCTGGCGAGCTGAAGGCTGGCGAAGTGCAGAAGCGCTTCTTCGGGAGCTGTTTGCAGCCCGATGCTGCTCCGGCTGCTGATGATATCCTTCGTGCAGCGCATTTAGCAGGGGACCGAGAGGGTTTACGCTTGCGGATGGGCTGCCCCTCTCTCCTTCTCTGCGCCCAGGAAGACGCCTCGTCCTCCGAGATAGCAGCGAGCAGAGTGTTTCGCTCAGCAGCGTGAGGGTGCTCGGAGGACGGCAGGCAGGGAGGTGTTTTCCCATCAGCTCTGCCAGCCTGAGGACCTGATGCAATAAGTCTCCGGGTGAGTAACCCTAATTTAGGCGAGCGGCTGGATTAAAGCCAGCGGGGCTGCGGGGCTGGAGGACTTGGTGGGCAAACACACCCTTCAGAGCTGGTCACCACAAGGAGGGTGGAACGGGAGATAGATGTGAGTCGAGAGCTGAGCTTCGGTGGCAGAAACATCTCCGAAGGGCTGAGTCCTTGCTGCTGACTTCCCGAGAGCCTGAGCTGCTTCGTGGGAAGGAATTGGGAGGATCCCTGTGAACCTCAAGCCCCAGATTTGAAGCGTCCTGGAGATGCACTTGAACCTTGCTGGAGAAGCTGGGGTCAGAATCAGGCCGGTGCGAGCAGACCCCAGGGGTGCTCAGCTCTGATATCGCTCCCCTCATCTCCGGCACCAGCCTCCTCCTGCCAGCCCAGGTATGGGGGGGGCTTTCATGCCTCTGTGTGATATCACTGGGCTTTTCTGGGGTCAGAAAATGTTTTATTACGGGCCAGAAATCACATCCCATTGAAGCCCGTCAGGGGACAGGGAGCAGAGCAATGGGAGGAGGAAGGCTGGGAACAAAAGCTCGGGGCATGTGGAAAGGATCTGTTTTGAATAACTGAGTTGGTGGAGGATGTTTTCCTGGAGTAGCCTCGGGGAAACGCTGCATTTGCTTTGGCTACAGCTGTGTGATAGCTGGGGACATACATTTTCTGGTGATGTGTGTTTTTCTTTCTCTGCTGTTGCCTCTGGAGCATCCTGGCTGGGATAACATGGAGGGAAGGCACCCAGTGAGGCTTCCAGCTGCCCCCAGAAGTGCACCTACCTGGCGGTGTAGGCAGCCCCTAGCACTTGCCCTGGGCAGACAAGCAGTCGTGGAGCGGCTCTCCGAGAGCCTGGCATCCCTCACCACCCTGGGGACAGGGTTTGCCCGCAGCCTGCCTCCGCCGGCACTGTCGGTGTGTGCCACGCTGTTCCCAGGACCTGCTTGGTCGGGGTTCACAGTTTGCATCTCTCGAACGGGTTGCAGACATCGCGCTGTAGCAATGTGAGGGTGGGCAGGGTCGTACGACCGTCGGTATTTGAGATGCCGGCTCTGACGCTTCTCCCTCCCTGCTGCCTTTCTGAGCCTGGTCTAAAGAGAAATGAGATCATTTAGAGCCGCATCAGCACGTCTCACCCTAGGGACATCCTTGCGCCTGGGGTCTGCGCCGGTGGACAGCAAGGGACCCTGTGCCGGTTGCTGGCAAGCCGGTGCAGTTGGTAAAGCCATTGCTTGCGGGGAGTCAGGGGACCCCGGTGCCTGGCCAGTCTGGAGGCCAGGGGCACGGGCACGGACACCAGTGCGGAAAAATCCTCTTTAGGGTTCAGCCGCTGGAGCTCAGTTGCGGGTGAAAATGCTGTTTGCCCTGGGGGGATGTCTCTGCCGTGCATCCCCCAGCAGTCCTTGTCTCCGCTCTTCTTCCAGTGATCCTCCTCCCTCACCCCAAAACAGTGGGGTTACGTGGTGCTGGAGTGGCCGCTTGCTACCCTGTGATTTACCAGTCTGCCCAGTCGTATACCGGAATTGCATCGGTTTTGTTCGCCTTTCAGCAGTCTCAGTGTGGCATGTGAAGAGTCTGGGAGGAATAACTCCTTCTCTCGCTCCCGTTACACCCAGTGGAAAGAGTTTCCTACTGACTTCAGTGGAAACCTCTGCCCCGGGGAAAGCTGGCCGGAGTTGCTCGCGCCACCGTAAATCAGGGCTTGTTCTCCGGGAGCTGTCGGCGTGCCGAGAACGTAATACCCGGTTAATTGATGAAAAAGCAACGCTTGCAGTCTCCTGTCCTGGTTCGGGGTTGCGAGCTCTCATAAGGAGCTCTTTATGTGAGAGCCTTGGCTTGCGTTCAGAGGCGGGGTGGGGGGGAAGGAGAAGAAAAGGTAAATTTTCTGGCACGGTTGGAGTAGCCAGGCGTTAGAAACGGTACTCCTGGCAGGATGCACAACCACAAAACAGCATGAAAAAAAAGNCCCCCCCCCCCCCCCCCAAGTCTTACAGTTTGTCTTTTAAACCTCTAAAATATCTGTTGAGGGACCTGAGTCATCACTTTTTGCTGCTTTGGCTCGGTTTCCTGGCGGCTGGCTTTGCAAGGTTACTTGTTTGGATCACAGGAGCAGGGGAAAAAGTAATTCCCGGGAACGCAGGTGGATTTGGAGATCATAACAACATTGTTAAAACACCAGAAAACCAAACAAATATAGTATTCAGCAAGAAGGGCTCCACTTTTTATTTGCCTGCTGCTTTTGCTGAGGCTTTGGGTTTGGGAGCTGTCAGATTTTCTGCCTGTAGCCAGCAGGAAAAAGCTTGTGTCTAAAATAGTCTCCTTCCCCCCCCGCCTCGGATTTTCCGTCGTCACAGGATTCCAGAAGCTGAGGATTCAGGAAGAAACATCGGCCATCGTGAGGCTGATTTGAAAAATGAGACGAGCTGGAAATGCAAGTTTTGCTGTTAAACAGCAAGTCCAGGGCTGTGCAACCATTTAAACCGAGTTTTATATTCTCTCGAGCGGTGTCTAAAGCTGTTGGGCAGGGGTCGAGAACTTATCACAAGTAATTCTCATTATAAACCGCCACATTTTTTGTATCGCTGGCATACGAATCCGTCTCGGGGTGAAGCTTCCCACGTCAAGTGGCAGCATCTCTCTGTTGCAAAGCAGGCCGATAAAAGGCAGTTCTTTAGGAGAAGCTTGGATCGTAGCGATGAGGGTCACCTGCGTGCAGGGTGAAGGTGGGCTCCAGCCCCTGGGGACATCGGCGGTGCTCTTTGTGGCTTGGTGTCGCCGTGCCAGTGCAAATGAGTATTGCACGTAACTACCTTTTAATTAATATTTGTCTATGCTATCAGGGGAAGGGCTCTGAAGCTCTGGCTGCTGTGGGGATGAGGCGGTGCATGGGATGGACAGACCCGGACACTTGTCCTCCCTTGGGGCTGCTGGTGGGGCCTTTCTGGCTCGCTGGTAATTTTGGCATGCGGTTACATTAGAAATCGGTTAAAGATATTTCTCATTACCTAAGTGATGATTTTTTTTCCCCCTTTCACTTGTGATACGTCGTGTTGGCTGGAAATAGGAATTCAATTAAAATTCAGAAAGCCAGCATTTTTGTTTTCAATAACTTAGAAAAGCCTTTAAGAAGTTAAACAGCCAGTATACATTAAGTATACTTAAAACGCAAGAGGTTCCCTCTGCACCTGTGAGGGAGCTCCGCTGGCTGCGTGTCCTTCACAGCCCAGCCGCCTTCCTCACAGGGCTGCCCTACGCCTTCACATTTCATAGGGCCTGGCTTTAATTAAGTCAACTTTTTCCTCCAAATCTGGTTGTTGAAACAGATACATCCCCCCTCGCCGTGAGAGCACGCCCAGCTCTTGTACGGCTGCTGTAGCGTCGGGGTGGGAAAGTTTTAACGCAAGTGGCTGGAAGTTAAAAATCTGCCCACGATCCCGAGCGTGCCTTGTCCTCCTTCCCTGCGTCTCCTGGTTTGCTTGTTTGTCCCACCCGCAGCACGTGTCCGACACGAGCATCACTGCCACGGGGAGGTAAGGGATTCGTATTTGGCATTTGCCTCTCTTGGACGGAGCCTCCCGCGGGTGCTGCCTGCGCCGGGCTGCCCACGGCCGTGCTGCTGCCTGCAGGACCCAGCCTCCCGCTTGCCCACGGGCAACGTCGTTTTCTGCTCCGGCACGGCAAAACGAGGTGGCTTCCCTGGCAGCCAGCAGCGTGTGAACGCAGCGGGCACAGAGCTGGCACGTAAACCTTTTCTTTGGGTCTGCTTTGTAGGGCGGATGTGTAAAGGGTTTGATGCGATCGCCAGGATTCACAGCGACATCATGATGTTTTCTGCCCTAAATCACAGATTTCCCTAAATTGAGCCCCAGAGGAAGCCTGTAGTCAAGCAAAAACGTGCAATCTTCTCCGTATAGCTAAGCCAAATAGGCGCTTGCCAGCGGAGACTGGAATGGGGTCGGTCTGTGCGGCTCGGCCATCGCTGCGCGTCCTTAACGGAGGACGCTGCTACGCTCTCGTCTTGCCCTGCCCCTCGCTTGCACTTTCTCCATTTCTGAAGCAGCAAGCCCAGAGCTGCTGCCGCTCCAGAAACCACACGCGGATTTGCGACCAGGGCATGCCGTGGGCGCAGGACGTGCAGCGGGCGCAGGGCATGCGGCGAGCACAGGGCACGCAGCAATCGCGGGGCATGCAGCAGGCGCAGGGCATGCAGCGAGGCTGGGCTCTGCCTCCTGCAGAGGCACCCGTGGTGCAGTTGTCCGCTAACAGCCATCAGAGCCCGTCTTTTTTCTCTCAGGTTTAGAGGAAATACTTTTTTTGGTTTTTTGCCACTTTCTGAGCACTCTGCCAGAACACGCTCAGTCGCCGAGCTCCTCCAGACCCCTGTCAGCAATGGTGCTGCCTCCCTCCGCACGTCACCGGTGGGTGTGGAGGAGCAAGTTTTGCTTTCGTTTGCCAGGCTGGAGCCCTTTGCTTTCCACCGGGGGAGAATTACGGAAACACCTTTGCCTCTGGGAGCCTGAGGGCCCTGCCCTCTCTGGAGTACTCGGCTCTCCTGCTCTTCGGGGCTCGTGATTTCTTGCCAGTAAGTGGTTTTAGATACTTTGGGGACAGCCTAATGACATTTTAAGACTTCATCCGGAGAGGGTTGGAAAACAAATGCTGTTCCCGTTGCTCCCTGGGTGCCAGTGCAGGCTCTGCCCGAGGGCACCGGGTAGGTGCCAGCCAGCTGGGATCCGAAGCTGCCAGCATGCCAGGAGCACGTAAAGGTGTTCGGTGTTAGTCGCACGTCCCTGGCTTACGGAGATCTCCAGTTTCGGTGCCTCTGCGGGTGTGAGCCTCCCTGCGAGGACGTGGGTCCCGTCCTCTGGTCCTGCGGCAGTGACCGGGCAGCGGCCGTGTCCCTACAGTTGCGGGGGGACCGGCCGTCACCCCAGAGGGATGCTGGTGCAGGTACGGGACCGCTGCAGAGGCTTTTGCCTTTCCCGATGCGCTCCCGGGGGTTGGCAGCTCCCCTTAGCTACAGGGCGGCTGCTCGGGGCCGAGCGGCCCCAGGTCCCTCCAGTTTCTGCTTGGATGGGGGAAGCAGCCAGGGTGGCAGGTTTGGGTGGTGCCCCGGCAGGGCGCGGGGGGACCCTTGGAGACATCATCAGGGCTGCGTGGCGGTACGGGGAGCGGGGCTGCGGTAGGAGGTGGAGGGTGCAGGGCAGGGTGGGACTGTGCGGGGGAGTCTTGCTCCCATCCCGCGGGTCCTTCATCATGAGCTGGTTTCTTTGCTGGCGCCGCTCTCTCCCAGAGTCCAGCAGCAGCTTTGCCGCACGTGGGGATGGCAGAGGCAGCTGGAGGTGGTGGATTTGTGCGTGACATCTGCAGCGGCTGCCTCAGCTCTGGGACTGGGCAGGGGAAGTGCTTCTGAGTGGCTTTTCAGGTGACGATGTTTTCAAAATGAGATGAGCAGTGGATGGTGCAGCACAGGGAGGCCCCCGCGGGTCCGGGCGGGGGGATCGTTACTCCCATCCGCCCAGCTTCTTCAGAGCATCTTCCCCTGCTCCAGCTGCTGACAGCCCTCTTTGCAGTCCTAAATCCCAACAAGCGGTGGTCAGCCTTGGGTTGGACCCTGGGGTGGGGGAGAGGGGAAACGGCACAGAGCAGCGAGGGGCTTTGCCCGAGGAGGAAGTCTGTAGAAAGCAGAAAACAGGATGGCCCAGTCCTCTCCGGCGGTGGCAGGATGGCTGCGTGCCACAGCCGAGGTTGCGGCCACGGTGCCTGCAGAGCACCCGGAGCCTGCGAGGTCTTCGCAAGTGCTGAGTGCCATTGTTGGTGATGCACGAGCAGCAGAGGAGCTCTGCCGGCGTGATGAACCATAAATAACGATGTCTCCTAATCCCCTTTCCCTTGAGGGTCTTATGTGCCGGACCTGTTAATGTGATTACACTGGTATTACGGTGTGATATATTATGCCGTTACAGTACCTGTCAGTGTCCCGACTCCGCTGGGCACCGGGGAAGCCAATGCTCCAGCACCTTCGTACGGAGGGAGTGGTGGCCCCTTGCGTCCCACGGGATGCCTTGGGGTATGGCCGTCGGGCAGGGGATGCTCCTGTCCCGTGGCCTGGCATGTGCCTGCGCCCCCTCGGTGCGTCCTGCCTGCCCGGTGGCCCCTGGCTGCCGGCTGCCGGGCTGAGCAGGCTCTCACGGCTGAGCACCCGGCTAGGGCTGGGCCCTCTGGCAGCGGCACCCATGGGTGGGACAGGCTGTGTCACCGCTCCTCTCCTTGCAGCGTGTAGCTCCTTGCGAGCCAGCTGGCTGCCGGGAGGGGTGTCTGGAGGCAGGGCTGCCGTGTCCCCTCTGCCCCCGAGCAGGGAGCAAAGGCGGCTTCACCCAGGGGGTCTCCGGGACAGGGACCACTGGGAGGTCCCTGGGAGGTTTTATGGCTTCCGCAGGTTCCCTTTCACCCGTCACTCATCCTGGGCGGGGAAGCAGCGATCTTTCCCCCTGCATCCAGCTGAAGAAGCTGGATGGGGCACCCGAATCCGCAAGTCAGAGGTGCGTGACCCAAGGCTGCAGAGGGAGCGAGGAGCATCCCCATGGGCAGGCCCTTCTGCATGGGAAGTTCTTCTTTCTTCAGAGTTATGAGCACAGATTTATCGATGCTTGGATGTGGCTCAGCGGGTCGTGTCCCCATTATCCCTCCGGCTGCTCTCTGGAGATGGATGTCCTACTGGGTGAAACTCTCCCTGCACAGCCAGGGAGGGATCCCAGCATCCCTGCCTGCCCGGTGCTGGGCCTGGGGTGCTGGGATCAATCTGACCTAACTCCAGCCACCTAATTGCCGCAAGGCTAATTGCCACGGGTTCCCTGGGAGCAGGGGGAGAAGATGCTGCAGCCTGTTTGAGACCCCGCGTGGGGTACAGGTACCCCTGAAGACGGTCTCTGGGGACCGCCGAGGGAGCTGGGGCTTTTTCTGCCTCATTTTTCAGCTGGGATCTGCATTTCCCATCCCGCTCCCTGCCCAGTCCTGCTGCAAATCCTGGCTCTCTCCCTTCTCTTCTCCTTCACCACCACATCCCCGTCCAACCTGGGTGCTACAGGTGGTGCCTGGCCTGCTCATCTCCATCCATCCCAGGGATGAGCAATGGTTTGAGGTGGGAGCTTAACGGGAACGTAGCTTTGCGCTGATTGAAAGCAGTCCTTGGAAACTGGTGTGGGGTCTCGGTGAACACCTGGGCTTAAACAAAAGGTTTCACGTGCCAATAGAAGCGCGATGGTGTTACAGTCCCTGGAGCTTCCCGGTTTCCGTTTCGGAGGGGCATTTTGCAGTTACATTGGCCCCGAATCCCGGATCCCTCTAACAGTGTCGTTATGGGGGTGCTGCGAGTTGCAGCTCAGCCAGCCCCGGAGAGATGCTGCTGGATGCGGCAGGATGGGCTTGTCCCTGCCGCCGGCAGCCTGGGGGACCAAATGCTTTTCTCCAACCCTTGTCCCTGGTGCCTGGAGTAGTCTGGATGGATTTATTTGCACCAGGGAGCAAAGGAAGGACGAGGGCTGTTCCGTGGCTGGTGGTGGCTGCTCTGCGGTGTTGGTGACGGACGGGCTTTCCCTGTCCCCTGTCCCTGACACACCCCATGGGACCGACTGTGGTTTGGGAAAATCTTTCTGGGGTGGGACCTGCTCTTTGATGGACATCTGAGCATCAAGGGCGCGGGACAGGTATGGGCGGCCCTTTGCCGAGCGATGCCCTCCGGGGCAGGTACGTGGGAGGATGGGGCTGCCTGGGTCAGGTGAGGGAGCAGGATCAGTCCCGCTTTCTTGGCCAGCCCTGATCTTGCTAAGAAGCACGATTCAGCCCCTCGGGGACCTCAAGGAGTTGGTGGTGCTGCTGGCTGGGTGAGGGCTGGGTGTGTGTGCTAAGCCGGGGGTCTGGGTGGCAGCCGCCCTGTGCTTCTTGCTTTTACCACGTGCCTTTAGAAAGGGTTTTGGGGATGCTGGGTTACTCCCCGCCAGACTGCCCCAGCTCCTTGCAAACCCGGTACCTGCCAAAGCCAACCATTCTAATTCAAATTGGTTTAGAGCTATCCAACCACAAAAAAGGTGCTTGAATCCTTTCCCAGACCATTAAAGCTGCCTTTCACTCTCTCTGCCCCGTGGTAAATTAATTTCGCTATTGCCAAATGGCGTTGTACCGTATTAAAGCAAAGCAGAGATCGCAGCGAGATGGCAGACGATGGGACATTTCAACCCACCAAAGACCTCTTTCCACCAAAGACCTTTTTCCCTTGAAAGTGCCTGAACGCAAGAAGTGCTGCCGAGATGGGCTTGTGTTCGGTGCCTTGCTCTGGGACTCCGGCTCATCCTCCCTTTCTGCCTCAGTTTCTCCCTTGGGCTTTTATTCCTGTTCCCTGTAAGGACTCAGGAAAACCCCCTTGCCTGTGCCGGTGCGCTGGCTGCGAGGTCGTGGGCTCCGACGCAGCTGGGTACGGCAGCCCTCTTTGGGTAGCATCTTCTCTTGCTGGCTGGGGAGTGGGGACACCACCTTTCTGGAGGGGCTGAAATGTGCAGCCACTTTGGGGAGCCACTTCTGGTGCTGTGGGGTTTGCCTTGGGGCTTTCCTGTGATTTGTGACTCCCAGGACACCCCAAGTGGCTTTGCACAGCTCTGCTGATCATCACCCACCGGCGAAGCTTGCCTGACCGGTGCTCATCTACCGGCGGGCGCAACTGCTTGGGCTTTTGGCAAGAAGGGCGCTGCCTACACCAGCACCAAACCAAGGTTTGGGGGCTTTTCTGGGGACCGCAGAGGTCTGAGAGGAGCTGGGCGTTGTGGGTCACCGTTGCCTGGGCTCGACATGAAGAAGCAGCCGCTGTCGCACCGAGGTGGCCACCAGCCATTGTCACGCCTCGCTTGGGATGGGATTTCACAGCACCAGTGCGAGAAAACCAGCTGTCGGCACGAGCAGCGTTGCCGGTTGAAGCATCATTAGGCACAGTTTCCATCAGGAAGGGTTCACGGGGGAAATTAATTAATTATGTTGTCCTGAAACCCTTTTTCCCGCTGTATCAGGCCCCCAAAATATCTCAGTACAGTCCCCTTGGCTCCTTCCGCTGAGCAGGGCTGTGGGACTCGCTCACAGCGTGCCAGCCTGGAAACCAGAGGCCAGCCTGGGCATCCCCCTGTGCTGGGTCTACCCTGAATCTCCGGAAATTTGGGAGAATCCGAGCTCAGTCCCAGCCCTGCCGCCCACGCTGGGATGCTCGGAGGCAGTTTTCGGCCTTTCCCTGCCTCGCAGGAGAGATGAAGGTCCTCTGATGGTAGGGGGTACCCAAGGTACATCCTCGCAGGGAGTTTTCATGTGCAAACATCCCCTTTCTGCCTCCCCCAGCCTGCTCGCCCGCGGCAGAGGCATTTGCTGGTGCGGGGACCGGCAGCAGGGTGCTGTGTACATGACTAATTGCACGTGCATTCAGAGGGTAACGAGGCTGTTATTAAGACCAGGTGCAGGGTGGTGAATCCACCGTGTTGCCTAGGTGAGACTGAAAGGCAAACGTTTTTGCTTTGCAAAATAATTCTGGAGATGACTGTGTTTGTTGACAGGAGGGAGGAAAGCGGCCGGTGCGGGTTTTGACGGCGTGGGGAGCTGCATTGGGCATCCGTCACGGTGCATCCTGGCTTTTCCTGGCGTTTCCAGCTCCGTGTGTGCTGCGTTTCAGCTTTTCTGCTGCTCTGGGCAACCGGTTTCTGTGTCCTCCCGCTCCTCTCCTTTGCTTCAATCTCCTGACAGCCCATTTTCACCTGCTCTTCATCCTCCCTTGGGTACTGCTGCTCTCCTGCTGTGTCTCCGCTGCCTGTAAGCTCAGATATGTGCTTTACAGGAACCCAAATTTACCTGTTTGATACTCATCTCTCTCATTTTCCCCTTCCAGAAAGGAAATTTGTTTCTACAATTGCAGTAGGCTGTAGTGGGGCAGCCCGAGTGGGTAAACCGAGTCACGGGTGACTTCTGCGGGGTATTAGAGAAATCAGGGATCGTCCCAAAGAAAGGGAGGGACGTCCCCGGGAGGGACCCAGCGGGACTTTGGATGGCATCACTGCAGGATATCGGTGCTTCTGGGGCTGTTTCAATTATGCCTGGTATTCCCTGTGAAAATACCTCTGATTTCTTTAAGGAGAGGAGGTCACTGAAGTTTGATGGCGCTATTAACAATTTAAAAAGCCCCCAAAAGGTTTCACTTAAAGCACAGCTTTTTTTTTTTTCCCCCCCTCTCTGTTTTTTTCCTGTTAATGCTTAAAATGGGGCCTTAGAGTGGCCCGAGCGACTGCTTCTCGTGGGGCTTTCCTTCTGCGGAGGGAAGGGGAACCTCCCAGGGCAGATGTTAGTTTGCAAAACAGATAACTCCTTCCCCTCCTCCTCTTTCAGATAAGAGAGGAAGAAAAGATTCCCGGGCTTCCAGCCGGCCCTTCTGCACGTGCTTTGGGGGTCTGCTGTAGAGATCAGGGGGGCCATGGGGTGAGGAGGAGGAGGAGAACATCGGTGTGCGTTGCTCTGGGGCTCCCAGATGTTCACCTGAGATATTCTGGGTGGCCCCAGGGCTTGTGCGTGCCCCCAGCCAGCGAAACCCCTTGCTGCAGGACTTTGAGGACATGGAGCAGCGTGGAGGTGATCAAGTCACGGAGGAAAAAGCACTTGAAGATTACGAAGCACAAAGATGCGTCCGGCCAGGAGGTCCTGGCGATTTGGGGACCATGTCCCTCCACCCTGGTCCTGCTCTTGTGACACCTTTTCAGGCATCTGCTGTGGCCGATGGCAGGCGGGACTGTGGGGCAATCGGACCTTCACGCTTCTCCTTGAGACCTCTCATTGCTAGCCTGGCCGTGTTTCAGCAGGAGACCACGTGTCCGCGTGATCGGCACGAAGCCGGCAGCTGGGATTGTACGTCGGGAGAATATTTGGCCGCAGATGCCGAACGAGTCGCAGGACTTCATTCAGGGCAGCGAATGCGGGGAGAGGAGAAAAAAAACAAGGAGGAGAGACTGGAATACAGATGATGGTGGGCCGGCTTTTTCAGCGCCAGCTCAAATCCCCCCCCCCCCGAATTTAAAGCATTTGCTGGGGAGTTAAAATGCCGCTGGCTCGCTGAAGCCTGGTGGTGCCTCAGGTGGGAAGCCTCTGAGGCAGGGGGACCCGTGGCTGCTGCCGAGGCTGCAGGGGCCAAACCCCTTCTGGCCCCGGGGAAGGTGCTGGATCCATGCCGGCGCAGCGGGAGGAGAGGTGGTTGCAGCTCTCCGGCGGGGAGGAGGTGGCTCCCATGGCCGTTTCCTGGAGCAGGATGGCATGTGTGGACCTACGGACATGGCCGTGCCCTGGTGGCATCACCACCTTCTGCCCCTGCCACCTCTCTGAGCGTTCCCCTTTCCGTGGGGTTGTTTGGGAGCCAGCCTGGCTGGGAAAATGACTTTTTCATTTAAACTAATTACTTTTTGGCTGAATCAGGACAGTTACGCTCCTCAAGGCTTTATACCAGGACTGGAGCTGGGGGGAAGGAGTAGCCCGAGCCGTGATTCGGGAGAGCTGCCCATCTCTTTGGCACCTCCATCCCTGGTGGGCTGGCTGGACCAGCAGCTCCTCGGTGGAAGAATCATCTTTACTGGGATGGTGGTGAAAGGACTGGCAGCATCTTCCCGTTGCCTTTTGCCTTCTTAGGGAGGGGGCAACCACAGGATTTTGTGCTGGCCACCCGTGAGATGGCATCAAGCTCTCCAGGTTGGCACCGGGGGGAGAGGCCACTCTCCCAGTTCATGATTTTGGGTGCCTGGGTGGGGAGTGTGTCCATGCAGGTGACACGAGTCCCACCAGGTCTCTGCCCTCGACTGGCCCCGGCCGGCGCTGGCCGACTCTCCTCTTCCCCACGCCCGTTTCGACTGTGCGCTCCCCCAGGAGCACGGCAGGCTGAGCGCAGGGGCTGGAGCGCAGGCGATGCACAGTGCGCCGAGAGGATGTTTTGGTGCCTGCCAGCCCTGGGAAAAAGCTTTTTCCACTGAGTCATTTGCTGCCTCTGCTTTTTGTGAGATAGTGCCGAGATTTGGAGGAAGGGGAGATGGAAAAACCCAGCCCAGATCTCCCTGCTCTGGCAGGACCAGGTCCGTGCCAGCACAGCTGCCCCGTGTTTGCTTTTCGGAGGGAGCAGCAGACAGACAGCAGCATAAATAGAACAGGCCCGGCTATTTTAAGACGCCGATGGCATGATCTGTGCATTAAAGGAAAAAAAAAATCTTTGTTTTAGCTGCAACTGGCAACGTGGGCTTGAGAGGAGCAGAGGCAGCTCTGGCGGGGATGGGGATTTCGGAGCCATCACCCCAGCGGCCGCAGGGGCTTTGCCGTGGATGAGCCAGGAGGGCTTTTGCTTCTGCATGTGTTTCTCCTCGAAGTTGCAGTAGATGGACCATTGCCCACACATGCTGCTGATTCGGTGTCGTGCTGCTGTGAACGGGGAGCGATGGCATGAGATGTGCTTGGTCTAGGAGAGGGGAAACTGTGGTCAGGGAAGGGACATGGGTGCTGTTTCAGTGATGTACACGTGTGCGCGCAGCCAAGGATGGGGATTTTCTTCTTCTGGAGATGTTTCTGGATTCCTATAGAGCTGAAATGATTGCACTGCACTTGCCCTGAGCAGCGGGCTGTGATGAAGAGCTTGCATTTACTGTTGGGGGTTAAAATCAGGCTTGTTTCGGGTGACTTAGTGCCAAGCAGAGATCTTGGCAGGTAGGAGAGGAGGGCTCAGAGCCTTGGAAGTGGAGCTGTTTTCCGCTCAGTATTCATCGCAGCTGGGGCTGAGCGCTCGGAGCAGCCGGCGGCGAACCCGGAGCTCCCTCTCCCATAGCCACGTAGGGGCTGGGATCACCCCACCCCTGTCCCCCATCCCCATCCCAGCTTGGAGACTGAGCTGCAAGGGAAAGGAGCAGCAGCACAGCTCCCAGCACCACGAGCGCTTGTAAATACTCGTGCCTTGGCAAACAAACAAATAATATTAATTGGGGTTTCAATGCCACACACCAGCAGATGGTTTATCAAGGTGGGGGAAGGTGATGTTTGGGGTTTTCAGATAAAGTGGATGAGCCAGGAGCCGCTCTTGAAAAAGAGGGCTATTGAAGCAGCTGCTGAAAGGAGCACTCTCTCCAATAGCCATCCCAGCCGCAAAGGTTTATTAGTATAACTTAATCTGAAAATGCTTTTTCTTCTCTTTCCCCCCCCTTTCCTCTCCTCTGTTGAAGACCTTTGATGGTTTCTGCGGAGTAAACTGCACATCAGAAGGCAAAACTGTCATGTGGGATGGGGTTTTGCACTAATAATGGTATAAAACACATTTATCTCTACAAAATGGCTTTGGTAGCGGACTTGTGGTAAGCTGTTCTTATAGCAAAGGGTTTTTTTTATCAGGGCCCAGTAAATCATCCCGTACGCCAGGTCACGCAGTGGTTGTCACATTTGCCTTGCTCTTCTGTGAACCGACTAACGCCGCTTTTTAATTGCTGCCAGATCCACTGTTTTCTGCTGGCCTGGTGAGCTGGGTGGAGACAGGGCTGAACCAGGGCTGGAGCTGCCCTCCACCCCACTCATCCTCACGGTCTCACCCCTTTCCCTGTGATGATTTGGGGGGCAGAGCTCAAGTTTGGCCCTTGTAGCTTAGGTCCGTGGTCCATGGCTTGGGACCAGCCAGACGACAACCAGTTTTCCTGCTGAAAGATGGTGTGGAAGTGTAGTTCCTCCCCACAAAAAAAGCCCAACACGCTGGAAGAAGAGGTTGGGGACCCGCCCCCCCCTCCCTCGGGGGGGTAAGCAGAATACGTGACGTTTCCTTGAAAATCTGCTATATATGGAGAAAAACCAAGGCAGGTTGTAGATGCTCTGCTGGGCTCCCACTCAGGACGTCTGCCTGGTGCGGTGGCCATGTGGGGATGGTGACCGGGCAGGGCAGATGCTCTGGAGCCAGGAAAGCTTCATAACTTACTGAGTGTAACTTAGAGCATGAGGCTCTGGATGTGGCCTCTGTCTCTGGGCCCAACCCACCGGCACTGACAGAGCGTCTTCTGCCTTTCCACTTGCACTGAGGTTTCTCTCCGTCCTCGTGTCCCACAGACTGCCTGGAGCTGCTGCCGCTGGAGTCCATGGCGTACACCGTGACACCCACGCCGGCGGGGCCCATTGGCTCCCAGTACTGCGTCTGCAAAGTCGAGTTGTCCGTCTGCGGCCAAAACCTTCTGGACAGGGATGTCACTTCCAAATCCGACCCCTTCTGCGTCCTCTTCATGGAAGTCAACGGGAAGTGGGTGGAGGTAAGTCCTGAAGTTGTGTGGATTTCCACCTCTTGTGCTTTGCCCGTGCTGGTGTCTCTTCCCTCTGTGCTCCGCTACAAGGATGGTCCTCGTTGCCCCCCGAGCAGAGGTGGAAGCTCTTCTGGTCCTCCTGAGGTTGTGCGCATGGCGCCTGTGTGTTAATTGTTCTGTGTTCTACAACCGGTCCTTTCCCCGTCAGTGCTTTCTGCTTTGTGCTGGGGGGTTAGATTTAACTGCAGATCTCAAAATGCCAACGTCTGTCAAGGCACGTGGTGGGCGTGAAAGGGTCTTGCCACCTTCAAAGTGGTCCTAGCCCCTTCTCAGTCTGCTGTAAGCTGGGGATGCTTCACGTTTGGGTGCCTGAAATGCTGATCCCATGTGACAGTTAGATGTTGTGAGGTCCCGCTTGCAATGGGGCGTGTTTCTAGGCGAGTCAAGATAAGCTGGTTCTTGGGTCAGGTAGGAAGCTGGTCTTTGGGTTTCGCTTGATGAGTGGCTCCTTCTAGGGGCCAGGAGCGTGCTGGATGAAGGTCTGGCAGGTCAGTCCAGTGGAAAAACGCTATCCAGGGCAGCTCGTGCTCTGAACACCTGTGGCCTCCTCCAAGAATTATATCAAGGTCTACAGTCCTTAGGCCGGGCATTGGAGCAGCTTGTGAGCAGCTGGCGGTGGAGAAGGCAGGACCATGGGATGGGGAAGGAGACTGTTGGGAGCTGGGTGTGCAGCGGGTTGGATCAGTTCAGCTGCAGGCAGACAGCAACCGGCTGGCAAATCCCAAGTGAACTCTTTGCAAACATTGGTCTTTCCTCCTTACAGAAATCTCATAAATATGTGCTTCAACTACCGTATTTGATACTGGGAGGCCCTGGGAAGAAACTGCAGAAAATCTTATTTGTTTGCTTTCAGAAGCCAGCTCCTTATAAATGGGAAAGGTAGTTCCTACAGGAAGAGAGGAGAGGAGGGATCATGATGTAGGCAGTGGGATCAAGTGCACCCTTAGCAGGTTTGCAGATGACACCAAGATGAGTGGTGCAGTTGAGTCGCTTGAGGGAAGGGATGCCATCCAGAGGGACCTTGACAAGCTGNGGTGAAACCCCCCCTGGAGCACTGCGTCCAGCTCTGGGGTCCTCAGCACAGGACAGACGTGGACCTGTTGGAGCGGGTCCAGAGGAGGCCACGAAGATGGTCAGAGGGCTGGAACACCTCTCCTATGAGGAAAGGCTGAGAGACTTGGGGTTGCTCAGCCTGGAGAAGAGAAGGCTCCGGGGAGACCTTACTGCGGCCCTTCAGTACTTAAAGGGGGCCTATAAGAAAGATGGGGACAGACTTTTTACCAGGGCCTGTAGTGACAGGACAAGGGGTAACGGTTTTAAACTAAAGGAGGGTAGGTTTAGATTAGATATAAGGGAGAAATTTGTTACGATGCGGGTGGTGAGACACTGCACAGGTTGCCCAGAGAGGTGGTAGATGCCCCATCCCTGGAAACATTCCAGGTCAGGTGGGACGGGGCTCTGAGCAGCCTGATCTAGCTGAAGATGTCCCTGCTCACTGCAGGGGGGCTGGACTAGATGACCTTCAAACGTCCCTCCCAACCCAAACCGTTCTGTGATCCTATGATTATCCTTCTCACCAGCTTTGGGCGTCCCTGCTGCACCAGGACATCCCGCTCAGCAGATGTGCGTGGCTGCTCGCAGCCCGTGGGCTGTGGGCACTGAGGCTGTGCGCAGAGGAGCACGCTGGCACGCTCCTGCGGCTGCGGGGGGTGGTGGTGGTGGTGTATTTTTATTTTCCTTGTATGTCCTAAGGAGCTGAGAGCTGCATTCATTTCCTCTGCCTCCCTACCCACTCCAACACAAGCTTACTCCAGGGCAAGACCCTGCTGATAAAGGCTCTTTAAGGACAGGAGGACTGTCCGTGGCTGTGCCATCCCTGGCGGTAGGTGAACACAGGATAAATCCATCCTCTCCGAGATGCAAACAGCGCACAAGGAGCCCTTGTGTGTTATTCCCAGCCCTCTGCTTCAGCGGGACGAGGCTGCCGCTAACCAGGCTAATGGAGCGCGAGGGAATTGACCCTCAGCAGCTGTCTGAATTATTTTGTAGCATAAGTAAAACGTTGGCTTGATCCCAAAAGCTTGCTTCCCAGCATACCCACCAACTGGATGTGTATTCCTTCAAAAATCCCCCCTCCTGTGGGGGAGGAGCACGGGGGTACGTCTGCCCACTGCAAACTGCGTCAGGGACCGGATGCGTGCGTGCTGCTGGCACCGCGGTTCATCCAGAGATGCCCAAATTGGCTTTGAGCAGCCCGACCTTGGTCATCACCAGCAGCGCTGCTGCAACGGCAAGAGGTCTCACTCGGGTGGGTCTCCCAGGCAGATGCATGGCTCAGGCTGGTTTTGCACTTGGGGTGTGCACAAAGTGGACCGGGAACTCCTGAGGATGGTTTTCATGGTGCTTTATTGACTGTTCAGCATCTCACGTGGAGAAGCTATAGTCGTCGTCTCCTGCAGCAGTCTGAGTTGGGCAAGGTGCCGTCTGTGATAAAATTGGTGTCGTGAATCCAAACTCGAGTCTGTGCAAGAGCGTTTAGCTCTGTGCCTAAGGAAAACCTTTCGGCTACAGGGGGAAAGACTCTGGGCTAAAAGGCCTGGAGAAAAAAAATGGGGATTTCATTTTATAACTGCAGTTGTAGATAGTGTAAGACCTCTTTTCAGTTGGTCTGGGAGGGAGCAGGTAAGCAGAGCATGGGGGTGTGATGGATGGATGCAGGCACCGGTGTTGGATGCAGCACGAAATGAGCAGCGGAAGGGCATTAAATCGTGTAAGCCAAACAAAAATTGTCCCAATTCCTGGGAAATTAGGTGGTCTCGTTTTTTCAGGTACTTGGACTAGCTGGGCAGCCTGTGAGTGCTTGGCCAAGGAGCTGGGCATCACCTAAGGTGTCCTGCAGCTGATCTCCTTGCTGTCAGCGGGGAGGGTGTAGGGGCAAACCTCACCTTACCATGGTCTGCAATTAACTCTGCTCAGCAGCCTGGATGAGACTAATGAGCTTTCCAGCCTTGATAGGTGTCATCTCTTTGACCTGATTGTACTTTTCAGGAATTTCTCTTTCTGTCAGTAATGTCTCAGTCCAGCAGTTTTGATTCCAAAGCTGCTTTTGTAATACAAATGTGTGGTGGTTTTATTTTTTTTCCTTTTCCTCTGCTATTTTTAGCTTCTTTTTAATTGGCACGATAGGCACTGGACATCAGCCTTGAGCGGCAGATTGCTTGGCGCTCCGCTGCTGTGGTTTCAGCGGAGGTTAGCGTGTTGCACTGGCTGGCACGTGGTGTGGTGTGCTTGCATGCCACGCAGCTGGCACCGCTCCACCGGGTGCCTACGTTGTCCTGCATGGATTTTGGCCACACAGACGTGCCCCTTGCCCTAAGACGAACCTCTTTCCCGTCTGAAAGCGGTGACCTTAATAACATAGCTGAAATGTAGGGACGGATGGGGACAGCAGCAGCTCAGCGGCGTGACCCCATCCCACCACGCTGCCTCTGCGTCCTCCACACTGGCAGGACACGTCCCAACTGTCGGACCTGGTTTAGGACACGGGTCTCCTCCTCCAAGACCAGCCCCAGCCACGGTGGTGCCAGCGTCTGAGCTGGGTGGTGGGGCTGCAGCACCAGCTGATGCTGACAGAAGGATTTCTGCTCGCTGTTCTTTCTAGCTGTCACATTTGTTCCCAAATACAATTATTTTGCCTTGCTGAGCTTAATAGGAATTAAAAAATCTTTGTGAATCAGCCTTGGAGGGGGTGGGGGAGGGAGGGGCAATAAACCACAGGACGAGAAGTGACATGAAGATAGGTAATGTTTAAATGTTCTGCCTGATGACATCATCTCGCAGGAGCCTTGAAAGACCTGGCCTGTGATGCTGGCAGCAGGGACGCATGGCTCAGCCGTGCCGCTGCCTTTGTGCCGCTCTGAGTCATCCGGCTGGCCCTGCGCCTTCAGCACGAGCATTTGGGAGAGCACAGAATCATAGAATCATTAAGGTTGGAAAAG
>WAAD01038368.1:27338-58627 GCA_013389945.1 Fregata magnificens | reverse complement strand
AAAAAGGTAAATCAAGTGCATAGAGAACAAGTCAAGTGGGAAATGCTCTGTAGTGCATTACATGCAACATGGTCGCTGTCACATTGTGAAATTTGGACCTTGAAGCCCATGCAGGAGCTCCTTTCAGCACTGAAAGAGGCAAGCTTTACAATCTTGTCAGATGTCAAAAGTTGCAGCTGCTTTACATCAGTTTTCCAGATGGTAACCCACATTAGTAGTCAGTCATAGGTTATGTTCAAAGTATTCTGCCTCCCTCTCTTCCCTTTGATCGAAGGGCTGTTACTGCACATCAGGCAAAATATTTACAAACTACTGCTAACGGACACCATCAAGATGGTTAACACCAACAGTACTGTAACTGAAGGGAAGGGGCAGGAGGAGGGGAGTACAAGGACATCAGTCACCATTTCTTCAATCAGCACTCTCCTCCCTTTATACAAATACCCATAAAAATAAAACCTCAAGAAGCCACATTTATCCGGTTACACGGATACATGAAGTACGTTTACCACCACCATGTTAACGGTTTTGACACCTGCACTTTTATTAAATCACACAAGGTATACTGGAGAGCAGGCTTCCTGACTTAATGAACATGACAAAAATCCATACAGTATTTCTGAGACACCCACCGCCCACCCCCCCCCAAAAAAATCATGATAGCTTCCTCATTCCAATAACCAGGAATATTTGGCTGGCATTCCTTTCAGTAATTAAAGTTTCAAATCCAAGATATGACTAAAGAAATCCCCTTACCAGGCAAGAACGTTTCCCCAAGCCCTCCAGTGAATGGGAAGGAAGGTAGACTCCTTTTAGAATCAAAACACTTCCAAGAAATTTAAATCTAATCTTTGCAATTCCTCTAATCTTTGCACTTCTAAAGGAGACCTTCTACATGCAGAACTGAATGAGTCAAGTTTAAGCTCAAGCACTGGGGAGCGACATCAGAAATCGGTAGTGGAGAATGTGACAGCTGCAAACAAGGCCTCTACAAAAGGTTTCAGATGTGATGTTTCAGCTTACCGATCTTGTATCAACTAAAAAAACCCTATTTATTATTCTACAACCAGAATAAGTTTCTGCTGCGTAAATTACACACAGAGCTGGATTCTGGGGTACAGGAGGGGCTTGCTTTGCTCTCCAGCTTCGAAAATGAAAGATTTTGTTCTGTCTAGCAAAGCTTCATGGTTATTTCATAGAAACAAAAAAGGGACAGGGTCCCTCAGGAGAAAGACACACTCCTCCAAATTCATCTCAACATTGGATGCTTACGTTAATGTCACTATCAGCTCTCAAACCTAAACTGCATATAAATCTTGAACATCCAAAGACATTTGAGAAGTCCCTCTTCCTCTTGTATACCACAGTTAAAACTCTAAACACCTTCTAGACATTGCTGATTACAGTAGGATATCTAAACAGAAATATATTAAACAATTCAGAAGAGAGTGATCAAGAGGCCTCACCACCATGAAAACGACTGCTGAATTTAAGGCTTTTGACAGGGGGGAAGGGGGAAGTGAGTCAAGCCACACAGTACCAAAAAAAAAAAAAAGCAAAGGAAATAGAAGTAAACAGAAAAAGGAAATGTTTAGCAGAAGAAAAAAGACAACCTAACTAGCAAGGTGCATGGTCCCAGCTCTAAAGAAGGGGAAAAGAAGATCCAAAACTTTCTCCAGCCTACTTCAGTCAGACTATGAAATGAGCATCNAAGTAAAAACAACAGCTACAGCACCGTGTTCAGCTTTCATGCTTGCATGGGGAACCCCCATCTGCAACTTCAAAATACCAGTCTTATTTTGTAATTGCTTGCACACTAAGGTAATCTTATCAGGAAATGGATCATCGAAGAAAAAAAAAAAGAAGGAAATGGAAATTGTACACAGAAATGGCAAAAAAAACCAGAAAAGATAGTTCACACATCTGGATCACACCTTACAGCAAGTCCATGGTCCAAAACAAAAAACTTTGGGCAGGTGTCATCTGATGAAGTGGGGAGTGGCAGAGCTGAGTTTTGCACTGTTAAGAAAACAATTTCAACTATGAACTGCTAGAGCAGAGTATCAGTTAAATGACTAACTGAATCAGTATAGTCAAACTGAAACAGCAATCATTTCTGTCAGACTCACACCATGTTTTAAAACAAAAATAGTTACACAACTACTAATTCCACCACCAGAATGTACTTGACAAGTGAAATTTAAGCTTATTTTAAACAGCCTAAACCTTGTATTTGCAGGATAAATCATGCATATGGCAAAATGTTCTTTTCCAGGTTCTCTGCATGCTAGATCATCATCTCAGAAGGGTACACTCAACTCCATTCATTTAATTGAAACACAAGCTGCAAGGCCTTGTTATGACTCTGCAAGTTAAAGGTCTTTCCAATGAATTAGAAGACCAGAGAAATCTGTAAATGAAGACTTGCTCAAGGAAGAAAATACAAAAATTTTGAAAAGCTTTAAACACATCATCCATCTTGGCTATAAGCAAGCTTAACATCTTCCTATCACTTCAGAAAGAAAGGTGCCTCAAAACTAGGCTCTCTTACCTAGTAATCACTATTGCAAGCAAAGGACAGGCATCAGCTCCTATAATCAGCTTTTTTGAACGGTACGTGAAAAATCTTCTCACAATTTCCTCCTCAGTGATCATCTCCCCTTAAGATCACCACTGTAGTTAAACTAGAATTAGAAAAATGCTATTGGTACTACTCAAAGTCCTATGATGACAGTTTTCCAAGTCCAGATCTCACATTCATTCACTCCGCATCACTGGGCGCCCTGACTCCCTGTATTATCTTGTCTACATCACAGTCCCAGCAATCCCATGAGACAAATTCTGCCATTCTTCCCCCGATCCCCCTAGCTTCATTGCTCATTTTCTCCAGTACTAAGGTCTGTGCAGGCCCTCCCTCTCTCACCAGGGTAAAGCGTTTTCTCCAAGTGTCATAACTGCTATATGCAGCAGAGGATGCACACAGCTCACTGATTAGAATCGCATCTCCTCCCAATTCATAGACACTAGCACCCTTATCAGTACAAAGTTCAACTGGGAATTCCACTCCATCCCATATACCCACATGCAATGCATCTCCACTTTGGCTGTGAAGAGGAAGATGGAGGTTTTCCACCTTCAGAGCCTGAAAACGATCAAGGAAATCTCATCCGTTCCACCTGCATATCTTCTGATAATTTTGCCTCTTTTAGAGGCTTCTGCACCTCTAGTCTCCTCACCCGCACAATTTTCTTTCTGGGAGGTGCAATACTGGTATGTGTATCAGTTCTGAATGCTATGAGAGAAAAAACAATCAATACTGTCAATTCCATGTTGCTGCTCATTTTCCACAGCACCAAAAGCACAAAGGTTGTCTAACTGCAGACTCAAGGAAAAGGAGACTGCACTTGCCTGCATTAGGTTGATTTTTAGACAGTATTACCAGCTGCACATAGGACGGCTTCTACGAACTCATCTTGTTACACCTAAAGGGGCACATTTTATTCCTACTTTCTCCCTATATATTCTGTGTGTGCAAGCCTCTCAGGTTTATTATACAAAGTCCTCTAACTTCACCCTGTTGTTGTATGTGTAGGCTGCCTAAGTTTTCCACTCTCCTTCTATCCTACCCTTCCTCACCTTTTCAACAGCACCTACATATATGTCTTTTGCCCCAAAGCAAGATCAGAATCACCTCCCTCTTACAGAGTTTTTGCATGTTATTTCCTCCCTCTTTCATGTCAGTATATCAAATTCACTCATTCCACATTCACTGCTGCAACCAGAATCCCTACGGTATCTTCTTCTAGTCTACGCCATAGTCCCAGCAATCCCTATGCACAAGTTCTGCCTATTCCACCCTCCCACCCTAATATATCATTCTTCGTTTTCCTCTATACTGAGCATTCTGCATGCTCCCCCCCCCGTCATTCTTTTCTCCCTGCATCATAACTGCATTTCTCCTTTCCTCTCTGAAAAGTAAATTATTCACAGGATTAACAGCACAAACCTGTTCTTTAATGCACAGTCAAATACAGAACCACTTTTAAAAGGCTGGTTGCTCTCAGCAGACGACTCAGTGCATCCCTCACTTTCTTACAGCCTTCTCTGCAAAAATACACAGTTTAATGAATACAAAGTTTTTCGTTTATATAGGAAACTATGCCACAAAATTTTAGCTATAGAAACAACTTCCTCTAAACAGAAATCTGGAGACCCAGATGCCACACAGGCATCATTTCCCTTGGAAAGTGTTATTTGTTGCCTGCACTTAGGGTTTCAAGAAATAAATGAAAGGTCAAAAGATCTGTTCTAAGCAAACAGCAACTAAAACATCAAGTACTTGTGCCTGTCAGTATAGAAGTTCTCAGAAAACATCCTTTCCAGATACAAGGTGCAGAATCTCCTTTTTAAAGACAAATCACTGCTTCCAGGAGGGTTCAATTAACAATTATTCAGCAGACACTATCACTATCATCATTTCTTTTACCCAAATGTGCAAAAAACATTTCATCTGCTTTTTGTAATATTGTTCTTGGAGATTTATTAACATGATTGTCATAGTGTCCTACCAGTGTTACACAATCTGAGTGAATATGGCTATCATTCCCATAGCTTTCCTAGAAAGATATTGGAGGAGTTTCTTAGCAGCTACCCTTGAAAACAAGAAGGCTTCACCAACATCAAACATGTACTGAGTATCGTTTCTGAAGACTTTTCCTAAGTCATCTTTTGGACAGGAACACAAAAAAACCCTCTAAAATGAAATACTTGAAAGCACTGAAACGACATACTTAAAGCCCACTTGTACACCAGCAATCAAGATCCCAAGAACAAAAAGATACTGCAACATGCTGACCAAAAAGAACAATTAAAAAAAAAAAAACCCACACTCAAAGATAAGTGAATCAGAGACTAAAATACTAGTGGGAAATGCAGCCAGACAATGTAATCAATAGACAAAAAGGCATATTGATAATAATAATTGTTGTCTACAAGCCTGGCTCATCCTATAAGTACAGATACAGACCACAATCAAAGTAACCTAAGCCTACATAACAGCTATAATTTATCTTTCCTTTGAAAGAAAGGAAACTTGCTTAAACTAGGTAATGGAGTCAATGTTTCAAGTTCTTCGTATTTCCATGTAAATGTAAAAGCATCAACATCTGGTTTAAGGTCCCCAGAGACCTCAACAAGCATACACTGAAAATAAAAGCATATATTCTTGTATTGTCTTCCTATGTTCTTGTATTGTCTTTTACTTCCTAAGCATCTACTATTGATCACAGTCAGCAAGAATCTAAGCAAGAATCTAGCCTAATGTCTTACTTGGTATGGCCATTTTTGTCCAGCCCCATTAATAAACTAACCCAGCATTCCTCCCTTTCCCCTGAAGGCCTCGAGCATTTCTTGGAAGA
This sequence comes from Fregata magnificens, assembly GCA_013389945.1. Classification (NCBI taxonomy): domain Eukaryota; kingdom Metazoa; phylum Chordata; class Aves; order Suliformes; family Fregatidae; genus Fregata; species Fregata magnificens. The sequence continues at coordinate 53,210 of WAAD01038368.1, read as the reverse complement.
TTTTAGCCCAGTGATCTTCAGGAAATAAAGCAAACCTGAAGAAGCAACTAGATAAGATGTCAAAGTCTAAGTATCTGAATTTTAAGTGCATGCTCCCTAGTACTCGATGACCTAGCCTGTAAAAATTAATAACCTAATAAACGAGATTACTAGGGATTTAATTTTAAAATTAGGGGGTTTTTGTACCATGTGGTCTTCTCCATTTTTCCCCCCACAGCAGTGACAGAAATTCAGTTTTGTTCGCAGCTCTCTAGTAAATTACTAGGCACCCTTATTTCCCTAATAGGTAAGAAAACCTAAGGCCTCTGGCAGCTTCTAGCTGACGCCATCGCTAATTCCACACCCCCTTTTTTGACAGGATTGACGGCAGACTAAGCCGCCACTGCCTTCTCCACAAACTTACACAACGCCAGCTGTCTCCTAGCAGGGTCTAGCACACAGTCCACAAGCCTCGCTATCCCCGGCTGAGGAGGGGGCAGGGTGGAGGGGGCAGACAGGTAAGGCCCCCGTGAAGCGGCGCTGCCCCGGGGCCAGCGTGCTGAGGCGGGGCGGGGGCAGGCAGCCATTCTAACGGCTCGACCCGAGCATCACAACCATTTCCTGCTCCCTCACGGCTGCTGCAGCAGCTCCAGGCACCTCCACGTACAGCACATACCCACCCTGCCCAGCCCGGGCTTGCTGCCCCTTGCATATCTCCTCCAGCCTTCACCATCCTTCCTCCCGGCCCTCCTTTCCCGCCCCTCAGCCCCGCTCAGGCTGCGGGCAGCGAGCGATCCCCCGCGGGCCGCGCACAGCNGCGGTGCTGGTGCTGCTGGTAGGAAGAGGAGGGGGAGGCGGACGAGGGCAGCAAAACGGCGGGCGACAGCAGCTTCCGGGGCAGTTGAGAAGGGAAAGCGAAGCCCCCCGCGCTCCCAGAGGGGCCAGGAGGGAGCGCGGGGAAGCCCCACGCCGCGGGGTTGCTGTAGCTCGGCACGACCGCTGGCAGCGGCAGCGACTGCTTGCCGCTCCCGCCACCGCTGCCCCCTTCACCGTTGAGGCGCTTAGTGCCCTTCAGGCTCCTCTCATCGGCTCCCTTCATCTTCTTGGCGGCTGGCTGGGACCCACGGGAAACCTTCGCGTCCGGGGCCGGCCTGGCGCCGAACGACTCCGGCTCGGGCGACGCCGCGCCACGAACGGGGCTCGGCGGCTCCGCCATTTTGAGCTCCTGCTTCTATTTACTCTCGGCTCGCCTCAACCGACAGAACCGGGAGGGGCGGCGGGGCGCCCCCGCCTCGCCCAATGGGCAGGGGAGGCGCCGGAGAGACAACGGGATGGGCCANGAGGCCCGGGCCTGAGAGGCCGCGTCCCGGGGAGCCGGTGCTTCGGGATCCGGGTGGTCGGGCTGTGGCGCATGCCGGCCGGGAGCTGGTTTTCTTTAACTCTTCGGGGTTTGGCCTGCGCCGCTGCCGCCTGGCGCTGCTCGCTGCGGGGAGGGCTGAGGGGACCCCGCCGGCCGTTTCCCGAGAAAGGCTTTTGTTTAGAAATAAGGAAAGTTTGGAATAGCGCCTTTCCCAGGAGGTCACGCTGGCAGTAGCCCGTGAGGTGATGTGGCCAGTCTCTTAAGCAAAGGCTGTTGCAGCACTTGGGATAAGCCGCCTGTCCTGGAGCGGCAAGGGCTTGTTGAGAGGGGCGCTTCGTGTACAGGCGGAGGTCGCAGCGGCGAGTCTGGCTGAACCCGAGGTTTCAACACTCTCAAATCGGCGGAGGAAGTCGGCTTGAGGCCTGGAAGCTCTTGCGGGCCTGAAGGGAGGAAAGCAAATGCTACAGCTGTGTGAGATGCCATCCCACCAGAATAGTCAGATGTTGGTCTCAGCAAGATTGCTGAGACCCGACAGCTGTGCTTCAGTAAAGAGATTGCACTGCTGCTTCGTCCAAAGCAAAAAGCTGCATGGCCTATAATGTGTTTATTGTCACAAATAGGAGCCCCCCCAGCTGTGCCTTTGGCATCCACAGCTGCTGTAGCTGCTGTTCAGGTGCAGACTGAAATTCTCCCAAGACCTAGTGTAAGCAGGAAGCGGTCAGAAAAATAAACAGGAGGTGAGCCCTTGTTTCCTGGAGCGTTTGCATTGCCAGTGTCCTAGTCCAGTCAGTCATACCTGCAAGTCTCCTTGTGGCAGTGGAAAGAACAGAGTAGCTACCACATTAAACTTTATCTAGCAGACTGCTGCCAAATCAGATTGCTCTGTGAAGTTCTGTATATGATATATTAGCAGCCAAACAAGGTTTTGAGATTAAATTTTTTCACTTCACAAAGTATTTTCTTTTGACCTGCAACTGAGCAGCCTCAGAACAAGATTGCTCCTAGCACTCTGGGTATCTCCTCCTTTGTTTCATTTTTTGCAAATTATAAACCAGACTGAACTCAGTTCAATGTTCACCTCAACAGCAGTGAAGAATAAATTTTCTATGTCCAGCCAACTCTACTTAAAGGATTTTTCCTCAGATGATTCAAGTTCCACTACTGTGAGAGTGTCTCCTCAAACTGTGTTTCTGGGCATGATGGGGAAAATGGCATTTGCGTCAAAGCACAGGAAGAACATTTCACAGCACATATTTGAGCACTAGTCAACTAACATCCAATCCCAGGCTGAAATCCAGGTACAAACCTGCCTGTACATATGTAGGCTGGTATAACTAGAGTAGACCTAGGAGTACAAAGGTCATCTTCAGCTTCCTCAGAGATTTATTACTTGTATCAGTAGGTGAGAAAAACCTACACATTTTAATACCTCTAGAAGGAGAAATTTTAGGCACCTCATGGCACTGTCCAAACCTCGCAGGCTTTGCAACCCAGTTCATCTTACTTCTATGCTGGTATTAATACCAAATTAACAGTGTATTAAGTTCATTCAATAAACTTACACTTCGGATAAGCCACAAGTATATTTTCACACTCTCACTTTTGGGGGCTTTGAAAAAACAGAAGAACAGCGTTTCCCTGAGGGTTCTGATCTTTAACTGGAGCAAGTGCTAGGGCGTGCTTTTGGTCCAAGAAACTTGACCACAAGCTCTGTGAAATGCTGAAGTCGCTTGGGAGTACGTCATTTCTCTCCACGCGGCAGGCTTAGCAAGATTTATTAGGCTAATTAGGCTAGATAGCTATGTAAATAGCTGAATATCTTCGAATGTGCACTCAAATTAATGTAGTTAATAATTAAGACAGATTTTCATGTTTCCGAATTTCTTATTGGACATGCTGGATGTCTAAAAAATGCATTGAATCATAATGCAACATATTAACGTGAAAATAGATATGAAGATAAAACTGGGGCAGGGGGGAGAGTCATACCCCAAAACTAGATGTAAAAACTGACATCTAAAGTAATAAATGTGCAGCAAACTTTAACAGACAGCTGACTATGCTACTAAACTTCAGTCAAGCTATTGCTTCCTTTGCTTTTTGAAGTAGTATATCGTGCTTGTAAGCATAAGCCAAGTTTTTATTAGTGAATTCTTTAGAAAATTCAGTTGGAGCAAGATGACAGAGTACCTGTTAGGTATAATTGTTGCTTGTTGGAAGGCAGCATGACTAATGGTTGGAGGCTTTCTGCTGCTATCTCATACCCATTTGTCAGCAAGGAAAATTATAGGACGCTTGAAATTCAGAAGCCAGCTCTGTGTTTCAGATCCCACAATCCCTGGCGGGCATGCTACAGGAATAGGTGGTGTCCCTGTCACTTGTTTTGTCACCGATCACATGGATTCGTTAAAGTGCTACGCCATACCTATGGTGAGCATGCATTCCAAAATACTTAAACCAAATTCCAGTGCGTCTTCCTTTCTACTTCTTTTTACTTAATTAAACCTCTGGAGGCTGGCACATACACCACAGACAGACACTGGTGAGCAAGACACAGACAAAATGAGAAACACCAAAAATGCTTCAGAATAAAAAGTGCCTTTGAAACAAAAGGGGTAAATACAAGCAATATACCCTGCATGAAATACCGGTTAAAATCAGAAATTTGTTCTGATGTTAGTTGGAAACAGCGGAATATATATGCTTATAATAAAATGATGCAATCTTGAGAAACACCATCAAAAACATTGCCCCCCAAACCCAAACTATTATAGAGAAATATAGTAGCGTCTTGTGTCGTAACTCCAGTCCCCCGCAGTGACTGCAGAGAGATTTATGAACTTGGAGAGCCTGTGTGGGGATCGGCCCTTGGTGGAGTGACTGCAGCACAGTACAGAATCCATAAACGCAGAGACGAGAGAAGTTTACCCATTTTATCAGGAGACTTCAAACTGATTATGGAAATTATATCAATGTAATTTTCTCTATAATTTTATATGCACTGAGGGAAATCTGTGAAGATTTTCTAGACCATGAAAACCCAAAAGAGGCAAAACCATAACAGTAAAAATGCCAGGCCCATATCAGTCCAGTATCTAACACACATTAAGGATAAGATTACCAGAGTATTGGGCTGCTTATTACAAACGTGTTTGCATTTTAATTAGAATAATTATGAAATGCTGATATAATTGGTTATTAATCAAAACATTTGTTTTAAATATCTATCTTGTTTCAGTAACTAAGGAAGCTAAAAAAGTTAGTGTATATGCTCACTTTGTCAAATTTCAGATGTCCCCAATAAAATAAAAAGCTATATATGTGCTATACGCAGATTGAGTTACATTGTTTTGGCTTTATGCTCTTAGCTGCCTACCAAAGTGATGCTCTGGAACCTTACTCAGGTCTCCAAATAGAAATACAATTTTCAGAAACATTATTTAAACTCTTTATAGTTTCAACAGTTTGCTCTCCATGCACTTACTTCCTTGGTTTGGCATCTGTTCAGTTTCTAATTCAAGCAGGGAAATAATTGTGCCAAGAATAAATTGAAAACATTTGATAACACTTAGACATCTTTAACCTGGTTTTTGTCTGTAAAATCAGCTAAATGTAATGTCTACTGCTCTTCATTTTTTCTTACAATTCCTTAAAAGTAAATTTCACCTTTGGAAACAGAGGTGAAAACTAGCCTTCTTACCTGCACAGAATGCACTTACAAAGGCAGTTTCATCATGTAAAAGTGTGATTTATTTTAGAAAAGCCTAGAAAAGCCTCATTTTCCATAGTCAAAGTTTTCAGAACAACCAGTGGCATATCCAAATTCTTCTGTAATTACCACCCAAACAGCTGAACTAAATGAGGCGGTCGGGACTGGCTTGGTTCATAACCAGGAGCTGCTGACAGCGTGACAGGCCTTGCTGCAGGGGAGTAAGAATTTCCACCCCCCGTTGTCCTTCGCAAGGGACAGTATCCCCGCGCCTAAGCAACATGAATGTGCAGCCCAGCACCTTCGATTAAACAGGTGACAAAGCCGGGTTTATGCTAAAAAGCCCTTTTTCACAGAAGCAGCTGATGTCTCTTTTCTGACTGCTCGGGCGGTAGCGGGTTAGACCTGTGAAATGGGGGCAGAGCAGACAACTGGGGACAGCAATGTTTTTTGTTACACTGTTCATCTGCCAACACTTTGTAGAATCCATAATAACCACAAAAGGGAGTTTACACTTCAGAGAGGACCTACAATAATTGTTTCTTGTTTAATGTTTTTTTCAAATAGCTACATTTTCATTCCAACTGTTGTAATAATTTTTTCCTATATGCAGAAGCACTACCCAGTAGGTCCAGCACCAGATGTGTGCTAAAATATGCTAATAAACATGTTGAATATGTTGTCTTCTAGAGACTGTAGCACACACTTGCTCATGTAGATCTTTGAAAGTGACAAAAGTAGGATGCTATATAGTGTAAAAGCAAAAAAAAAGAAACCCCACTTACAATGTCAAATCTATACAGTGATTTCTGGATGTTCCTGAGCTAAATTCTAGAATATCCATTGCTCTCCACTGCAGATTTTAGAAAAGTTAAAGTCACTTGAACAAAGTACTATTTCAGGGGATGACAACAGATTATTAATTTTCAAGTTATGTGGACAACTCAGAGTGAACCAGCTGAACAAACAGGAAAGGCCAGCTGCCACCTAGGACAGGTCGCACTGAGGGAGATGACTGCAATAAGGCAAGTTTCACAACTGTAATCTGAAGGCCACAGAGCGAGCTACCAGAGTATTAATATCCTGAGAGATCTATCTTCGTCCAAGTTAAATCCGAGATTCCTTCAACCATGCAATCCATGGGAGGAATCCCTTGGTGATTATCTGTAATTCCTAGTCCGTGATGCTATGGCTTTGGAAACAAAAGCTAAAACTATAGTGGAGGTACTGTCAAAGTCCCTTCTAAATACAGGTTGAGAAAAAAATCAGCAGCCATAAATATTGTTGAGATAACATTTAGAGCTGTGCATAACGTTTGTTGGAGAACCAAGTAAGACAGTTTCAAATCTGTGGGATCAGAAGCAATAAAACCCATTGATGTTAACAGCGCTAATGGAGCAAGGACAAAGAAACTACCGGCAAACTCACTATACTGTCTTCTAGAGTTGGAAAATGGTATCCATGCATAGGTAGGTATGCAACACCTACAAGCCCAGCATTTCCATCACTTTTCAGTTTCAGAGAGTCTCTAACCTGCTTCCCCCATCCCCGACATGAACAGAAATGCAATAGGAGCCTGAGCTGGACCAAGAGAAGATGTTGATTTGGAGCCAGATGTTCTCCAGCTCAGAAGAGTCCTCCAGGGCTGGAGTGTGTGAGGGTATTTTCCCAAGAGAGAAGACAGTAATAATACAACAATTGTGTCTATGCAGGCATCACAACCAAAACTCTGCTTTTTAACATCCTTTCAGGAAAAAGAAGTGTATTAGTTGCAGATTTGCTCCTTATGAAACCTTTCGAACAGCCTACACCTCCAAAGCAACACCACCAGGGAATGCTGCCTTGCAGAAGGGAAAAACAGAAATAACTGTTTCAAATGAGTCAACTCTAATGGCAATACAAAGGAAAAAAACCATTACGGTCTGGAGCCCCCAGCATAAGAAAGACATGGACCTGCTCAAGCAGGTCCAGAGGAGAGCCACGAAGATGATCAGGGCACTGGCGCACCTCCCCTATGAGGACAGGCTGAGAGAGTTGGGGTTGTTTAGCCTAGAGAAGAGAAGAGAAGAGAAGGCTCCAGGGACACCTTATAGCAGCCTTCCAGTACTTAAAGGGGGCCTACAGGAAAGATGGGGAGGGACTCTTTATCAGGGAGCGTAGTGATAGGACGAGGGGTAACTGTTTTAAACTGAAAGAGGGTAGATTAGATACTAGGAAGAAATTTTTTACTGTGAGGGTGGTGAGACACTGGAACAGGTTGCCCAGAGAAGTTGTGGATGCCCCCTCCTTGGAAGTGTTCAAGGCCAGGCTGGATAGGGCTTTGAGCAACCTGGTCTAGTGGAAGGTGTACCTGCCCACGGCGGGGTGGGGGTGGGGGTTGGAACTGGATGATCTTTAACATCCATTCCAGCCCAAACCATTCTGTGATTCTATGAAAGGAAAGCCATAGTCTCTCCCAAACTAAACTCAAAGAGAATACTTATTCCTTAACAAGCAATTCCCATGAGTTATGCATACCCCTTATTGTTGCCAGAGTTCAAGTCAATGGCAAAAGAGAAGGACTGATTCACAGACCATGGACTTCCTTCTCAACCACAGGGACACGGAGGTCCTGTGCATGGTCACTGGGAGTCATTCTGCCTTTGAGGGGCGTACAGACAAATTCACATGCATCTAGAAGGGAATAAAGGCAAGCCCCTGAAACAACTGGTTTAAATGCTGCTTTCTTCCCTCTATTTCTGGCACTTTTTGCAATGGAAGCAGTGAGGTGTTTCTCAATAGGTTGGTGTAGTTTCTTTTAAAAACTGAAATCCAAATGGATTTCCTGTTGCTTTTTGTTCCCCTATCCTGAGACGCTTGTAATCTAAGCTGTTTCAGAGACAGTTCTTTGGAGTACATTTAGTTCTAGGAAATTCAGGTCTTGTGTCTTAGAGACTGGCACTTATTTGTAGAGTAGCAGTTTATAAGTGTGTGTGTGTATATATATATGTATAAAAAATAAATGGCTACTTATAAGTAGCAGCTAATCTTTCACTGCTCACCTCAGCTTCTCACTCATATAAACAACGTCTACATGGAAAAATCCACAATAAAGAGCTTTCTGTCTATTCACAAATTTTATTCCACATTAGAGGGAGCAGCTCTTCAGATTAGTGGCCTCAGTGATTCTGGGAAACAGTTAATTCAAGACAAACTGCTGCAAGTAAAAACACATTTGCCATAACATCCTTGGATTTTCTCAGATTTATCAGTGTAACTGGAAGATAATTGTACCTGAAGTTTCTAGACCATGGAATTAGGAAAGCATCTCACAGAGACTGCAGGCTAGGTTTAAGTGGAAGATCCTGTACTTCTCATTAGAACATATTTACGTTAAATATGGTGACCCAAAAAATATTCAAATATATGTACTGGATGGCAGTTAAGGGCTTTGGGATCCGCTTGTGACGGAATGAATAACATTAATGTAAATCTAACACATCACTATCAGCCTCGGATCACTGTCTTGAACATGGGAGATAACCTGCCTCCTCCCAGCCTGTTTACGTAAAATCGCAGTTGTACTGTACATTGTTACTTGTACGGTCTTGCCCTGGCTCAGAGTCAGGAATGCTAAGCGTACGTGGTGGATAGCCCCAGATTCCAGTAAACATGCAGAAAGGATTTGTCATCTCACCACAGACTCTGGCCCAGAGGCTGCTCCAAATGAGGTCCCTCGTGCTGGTTGTTTCTGACGCTCGGAGATAATGAGGAGGGAGAAGGGGAAAGAGAAGGAGAAACAGATGGAAAAATCCTTCACACATAAAATGGATCTTAATCACTGAAAGAAGAGACATTGAAAAGTGCTTGCGTGATACATCTACATAAATACCACTAAGATAAAAATTTACTGCAGCCAGCCTTCTGAATCACATAACTGAAGTGTGCGACTTCACAAGAAGTCACATACCCTGGTATCCTCTCTCTGGATCTTACCGTTATGTATATTTTGGTCTCTAGCAAAGCAAGGATTTGTTTCATTGTTTTAAATACAAATTTAGATAGGCACATGACGTGGCCTGTGAGAGCACCTATACATGTTGTGACTTCTGAGGAAGTCCCTAGAGCACGTCACACATTCCAGAAGTGGTGAGGAGCCCTGCATTGCCAAAACAAAGCATTCGGTTTAGTGACAAATGCCCATCCCTTCTAAAATACTTCCCACGTGATCCTGGGGCTGTGGATAGGCTCAAGAGAAGAGCTGCCTCTCGAGGAGCCACACTCCTCCTGGAGGCAGGCTGAGCTGGATCTTGTAGACTAATCAGGCAGATCCAGAAAAGAAACCTTTTTGGCTCATGTAGCCATTCCGACTTCAGCATCCAGAGAAGGCTGGCAGGTGCCTGAGGTCCAGAAGAGGCCTGACTTCTTTAATTTTTTAAACTATAAGAATAGAACCCCCCTGTCTTATGAATCAAGGAGTCTGAGACCGCCCTCCCCATTGTGGAAGAGCTGCCTGAGCGGGAGTTCAGTTTTTCTAAATGGAAAATGTCAAAGGCAGAAATGACGAAGAAGTAAATTCAGGACAACCTTGACCATCACACGGTATCCAAACTGTAAAGAACTAATTTATGTCTATAAATATTTTTGTAGGGTCTGAAAATTTATTTCCAAAAAGGGTGGATTTAAAAAAAAAAAAAATCCACTTGAGTGTTCTTTCCAGCATCATGAAACTTGTATCAGTTTGCTGTCTGAGGACCCAGAAGGGGAAAGAGCTACTCAGCAACAGTTTTTGGAACTGTTAGTTGTCCCACTATTAGTAAAGTGTAATAAAGATTGATTTACATTATCAAAATAATTACTTGCATTGCTTCCTTCTTATCAGTGGATTACATACAATAGACATTTAGATAAATATGTATTCATTACATGGCAATGCTATCACAAAATGCCGCTGTTCAGGTGTCACTCTGAGGTCTCAAAATCTACACATGACATTGCTTTCTAAACTTGTCATTCTTCATTTCTCTACCTCTCCCACCCACCCCAGGACACTTCAAGGATCAGTTTATCCTTATTACATCCCACCACCAATTTTTCTCCCACCCTGGGGAGTAATCTTTCCCAGGGCCCGATCAGGCAAAAGCAAAGAGAGTGGTACACAATTGCACATTTTGTAGAAACTCAAACCCCACCAATTTGTTTAAAGAAGCGTCTTGCTTGCGCTGCATTCCTGTTAGCCAACCACACCTCTTCTGCCCTTCTGAGGATCTGACAAAACTGGGAACCTGCTTAACAAGTTCACTTCAGCCTTTTATTACCCACAGGCAAAGTCAGTTTCCTCCTTGTACTTGATGCATGCAGTTCAGCTCTTCCCACTTCTCTCCTCCTGAGCTACGTGCTCCTAATTTTTCCTGAATCTGCCACACTTGCTTCTTACCACACACCAAGCAGAGACCACGATATTTTATGAACATGTTTTGGATCAGGTTCTCTATCCAGGCAACTTGCTTCACTTTTGAAGTCCTCACAAATTACTCCCCACAGATCTCGTGACCTGAGTTATGAGTAATTTTTTAATTAACTTTTATAAAAACCAACATACATGTGCTTTTTCAAAAAAACCCTGATGGTATGGACTGTTCACGTCAATGGGAAATGTAATCCTGGATTCCTTACTGGAGTTCACGGTGATGGCTATTTTAGTTTTTAATTGTGTCTAATGAAACACAGATCAGAAGCTACATTACTATTTTTTAACAAAATTGCCAGCCCTTCAGTGGTGGGTTTAACTGTGTTCAGATATCAGAGTAACATGTGGAATTAGACTGTACCAGACCCAACTTTCCTTCACTTACAGCAAAATAATTGTGTTCAGTGCAGGCAAGATGGAAGTTTAATAAGAGTGAAATCCAAAAAAGAGACGTGTACTGGGCAGTGCTAATAAAATGTGTAAGTGATATTACAAAGTTATATTCACCATAAAACATATGCAGTGAATGACGCAACTATTTTGGAGATGCAGCAAGTAAAAGGAGAGCAGCTACTGCCAATGGACACCATGTTTCCTGGTAAGATTTGTGTCTTCTTCCTACCAGCTTCTCCAAGCTCACCTGAACAATGAATACATCACTTCAAAAAAATAAGTAACAACAGCAAGAAAGAAAGAGAGCTAAAAAAAAATTTAACAAGTGTAGCAAAAGTTTTAAAAAGACTCAGATTCATGAACCTGATATTTTTTTTGTCCTTTTGACATTAGGCCAGAGATGTAGCAGGTGGAGTATGTACTGGGATGGAACCACACACCAGACAGCATCTGGTGAAGAGCAAGCAGAGTCAGTAAGCAGAAAATCTCAGTAGTCTTTAATACTCCATGTTTCAACAATGGGATGGATCCTCTTTGAACCAAGTCCGGGTCTTCATTTGACTTGATAGTCAAGCTCTCCATGTGATTTTGGCCCTACTTACCCAAAAGATCAATTTTCTTACCTGCCTGTCATCTTTTACACTAAGGACTGTAACTGTGGATCAAAGTGGGAACTGTACATGTGAAAGACAACTTCCACTTCACTAGCTGAAATCCGTGGAGCATAGTCGTGCTGCCAAAGACAGAGCTAACCACTCTCCTTACGAGAGCCCCAGAACTGCAAACATTTACACGCATGCTTAACTCTGCAGATGAATAGCCTCATTGAGCTCACTATGGCTGTTTACACGCATAAGTTACTCACGTAACTGTTTGCAGGATTTAAGCCAAAATGCAAAACTGATTTCTTGCCTTGGCTTCACCACAGTAAGTTCTTCATACAGACAAACTATATTTTCAGAGGCGAGAGTCAAGTGGTTAAAGAAATCAACTGTTACAGCAACAACGATTTAATAGATCAAAACAGAAGGTGTTTTCAACGAGGTCTCTTCAAGGTAAGACCATTTACCCCAGAAGTTCAGACTGTGAGATTTGAGCACACAGGAAAACAAGATTTTATTCACTCCCTGTTTTAAGACTGCGAATACTAAGCTTCTGCCATGTACAGTCTTAGAGGTGATGAAGTTCAACATTTGGTACCGATCTTGAGGGTGACTGGGGATACCATGGTATTGCAGCAGAAAAAACAGTATTTTCTAGCTCTAGTTGATGGCCCAACACTCAACAAACCGTGTTTTGATTAAGTGCATGCACTGAAATGGTCAGAAAAAGTCACATCAGAGAGAACCTGGCTATTACTGGATGTTACTAAGATTGTTACTAACCGCTTTGCAGACCTTATGTCAGGCTAACTTTCTAACTTAACAGGCTTAAAATGTGCTGAGGAGGCCAGTCGGTGCATTGCACTGGCTTGCCCCAGCCACACTGTCCTGGTTTAATGCGTTCTTTGCATTTAGCCCTGCTTTTTAGCCCACACGGCATAACCTTCCATGGAAGCCATTTCAAGTCCTCAGGTAACACGTGAAGAGCATTTTGAGATCATGTGAAAGGTCTGCAGTAATTGCAACTTGTTTATACTGCTGTTACTTCTCCCTCAAGCACTGAGAAAACTCTCAAAGTGGTAGCTGCATACAGCTGTATGTGCTTGCATATTTGTTCAGTTACATGAAACCTGCATTGTCCAAAGTCCTTAACTCCTTGTTCCTCCTCAAACACCTCTTTTCAAGGAGATTTTCATTTCTCGTCTTTCTCTAGTCCAACCCTCTCTTGCTTGGTTTTCTCATTCTGGCTACAATGTGCCAGGGTTATGCTGCAGGCAAGAACTTTATAGTTAGGAGCTCCGCAATGCTTCAGGCAAATCCCAGCTCAGTAGGAAGGCAGCTGGGACTGCTCAGTGCCTAAAGCAGTACTGACCTGGCTGGCTACCAGGACTCAGCCTGCACCCCGAGCACACCCACATACATTCATATCATCCAACTGTATTTGAGCTTTCTCTACCAAATCACACCTATGGCAACAGCAGCAACAGTAAACCCCCTAGTTTGAGCATGGCCTCTTTAGCGCTGCTTTTCATGCTTTGAGGTAAAAAGATACTCAGAAAGCAAGAAAAGGCTCTGAATCCAAAGAAACAGCAAACCCTAGAACCTGCAGCTGACTGAGGCTACTTTTGCAGTTTGGCACAAAAGACATGGCAGAAGCAGTCTATTAAAATGCAGCTGCAGTTGCATCAGGAGCACTAGTGATTTCACGGTATGTAAAGACATGTATTGATCTCACATTCAATGTCAAGTGCAGCTTTTAAGACTTTCAGGCTGAATTACAACTCTGCTTACAAAGTGGAACCCTGATGACGCTTAACACCCGACTTTGAGAAAAGCTATGCCCTCATTTCCAGCCTGTACCTGTGGAGAACCCTACCATATAGGGAATTCACTTGTATACAGCTTATTAGAAAGTTTCAGCTTATGCTTTATCAATTTATATAATTTTAAAGTGGTTTTGCACTTATGTTGCTATAAAAAGCCCTCAAAGTAAATCTTGTCTTTGAGCCTGTATACATCAATGTCATGTCACATTCATCCACTCTAATTCACATACCCTTCATTTCAGTCTGAGCCAACTAGGTTAATGTTGTTCTCCAGTTCTATATGCATCAAGAGAGCTAACGGCTGCAATGAATATGTATACAAAATTGTACGCTGCTTGCGTGTTGTTCACAGCAAAGATTATGATAAACCTTTGACAAAGAGTGTGCCAGAGCTTTCCATACACTTATCTTAATGGTAACAGCCCAGACAAGGCTCAGAGGTCGAAATCAGTTGTGTTTTGTAGTTCACCTGGGAGTGGGGGTGAAGCAGCTTTGAGCTAGAGGATTTTTCTTTATCTAGGTTTGAGAGATTTTCACTGCAGGTCTATACATATGCTCATACTCAAAGAAAGGGAAGTAAACTGTTTCAATAAGCGTCTTAAACCTGCACATGCACAGCTTTAAGGGATAACGTGGAACTGAGCTTTACACAAAAACAATAATAACAGGTGAGGGGTCCCCTTGTAGAAGCTGAAATACCTCTGATTCAGCTCCTCAAATTCTCCTCAACTTCTGCCCTCCCTTAACTGTAGGGAACCTCTAACCACTATTTTCTACCACTTATGTAGCTCTTTCACATCTCACCTTTCTACCATCAAATAAATGCATTTTTTGTCTTTTCTCAAGTTTTTCTGCTTGCCCTCAATTCCATCCTAACCTTGATCTCCGTCTTTGTTGGATGGAGGCTGTTTTCTTTTGCCCTTCCCCTTAAAGCTACTCTTTTCCCTCATAGTGCAGTCTTTAGTCTCTGTGTGGGTGTGTGCACATGGGTGAATGTTAATGCTTGAGCTTTTTGCTTCCCAAAACATTCAGTATTTGTTTTCATTTTCACCTCCATGCTCACTTCTTGCGTTCGCCTCCTGAACTTTCTTTTTGGACTATGTCCAATTTGGCTTCTCTCTCAAACCAGTTTCCAAAGGCTTTTTGGTTTCAGACACATCAAATGCAGGATCCTTTTCCTCCTCACATCGTCCTGAAAATTCTTCTTCCTGTGGCTCCTGCTTTTTCTCACTTCTTTCCCATCTTTTTAACCCTTTCAGTGTACTTCCGGAAACTCCTCCCCCAAGGCTTCTAGCAGTGTGGGCACTCTGAGTAGTCCCTAACAAACCCTAATATCACATAGGTGTGCTCTTATAATCCGGATTTGTGCACAAAGGTGTTAGACAATTTCTTTTCTCTGTTTTTATAGACACCTAGCCATCAGCTGAAGCTGCTTTTGGCTTAATCAGACCTTTTCTCCTCTGTTTTCCTTCTTCTACCCACTTTTCTCATCATTGTGCTTGCTGCCACTATCCCAGCCATCACTGATGCCTATACCCTTCTACCTGGACTTCTCTCTCCAGGTGCTCTGATTTAGGCTAGTCAGATCTTGCAGGTCTTCCCTGCTGAACATGTAAGATCTTATCTTCCCAGAGTTCTTGTCCATCTCACGTCTCATTTCACCTTCACAAATAAAATGTCTTGCTTATACCCGTGAGAGAACAGCTGCCCTCCAGAGTCTTGCTAAGTGCATCATTTATCCTCAGCTTACCTCTTGCTCTGCCGTTTTCCATCACACTTAACACAACTACTTGTTTTCAGCTTCAGTGTTCTCCACACCCTTACTTTTTGCCCTTTGTGCTGTTCTAAGAGATCAACTTTTGCATGACTGACCTGTCATGCCAGCCTTCGTGGTCCTCTCCAAGTTTTAAGGCCAACCTTATAATTTCTTCCATGCTGCCCCTCAAGCTTGCAAGTTTCCTTCACTGTTTAGATTCCTCCCCTAAGAATTTTCCTTGACTGAGATACAACACAGTCTGGTTTAGATTGCATGTGTCATTTTTATTTCCTATCACAGAGTGCTATTACAGGTTCCTTGCACTCCTGCCCATGACTCAGGATGAGGGTGAACCCACGTCCTTTTTGCATTGTACAGCCTCTAGCACAATGGGTCCTGGTTAGAAGCCGGATAGAGGCTTTGGTGCAGTCCCATAACCCCAGGTGTAAATCAACACCATCTGCAAGCACCTTGTACGCTTTCTAGGTCCTATATGAGAAGGGCAAGTATAAAGAATAGGTATGCAACTGAGGGGCAAATATTTTTAGAGAGAAGATATACCAAGGAGTGATTAGCACAAAAGCTACCTCAGCCTATGGAAATTAATAACTGACTTGTGCAGGGGTTTAGGGACATTGAAAGCAAGCCTGGTCACCAATGCAGCAGTCAAAAAGCTGTTTTCCTTGAAGTGGTGGGCCCAGAAGTCCTCTGCCGGCCAAGGCAAGGTGCCTTCACTGGGAGGGAGTCAAACTCCCAGTTCATAAGTGCCAAGTTTGGACTGAAGGTGTATTCTTCGCCCACATGCCAAATAATTCTCTTGTCATCACTAAAGTAAATTTACTTAAACACAGTTCTCTCCCCTACGGCAAGACTGCTGGTTTCTCAACATCCAACACTCCTCCACTGTACTCCCCTGCTTGCACTTGACCTTCCTGCCCACAACTGCATTACTGATTTACTAGTAAGGGCAGAGAAACTGCTCTTTAGTACAGCTAAATAAGAAAAACTATTTTGCCGGATGTACTTGATGTCATATGGGAGATGAGAAACAGCAGACTGTCACCTAACCGAAGTTAAATCAGTCCACATTTACATCCCAGCCAAAAGAGAAGCATATTCAAACCAATACCAGTTGCTTTGGGAAAGTATGCAGCTTTCCATCAGCTGCCTTCCTACCTAGGATTCACATGCAACTTGTTGGCCCATAAGCTCCTGCAAGGCTAAAGAAATTCATTTTTAGGTTAACTTGATACCCTGGAAAAACATGAAGATAAGAAAAAAAGAAGTCACTGCACGATCATTTCAGGTATTTACACTTTGTACTTAAACTTTGTTTAGGAGCAGGTTATCTCTGCTCTCTCCAGTTTAGAGCTGCATAAGTGAGAAATAATGGTTGGGAAAAAAAAAGAATAAAATAAATACTATTAGGATACAGAGTGTCAATTTTCTATTTAACTTGTTTCATAGTATTTCTCTGTAGACTTCATGTGATATTACGCACAAAATACACAATGTTCTCACCACAACCTAAAAGTCAAACCCCTGAAAGTCTGAGTCATGTTCCCATACCAATTATAACCTAGTGATCTAGCCTATTAGGCCAGTGGAAGGAAGGATCCCATGTGGGATTGTTTGCTTATGGCAAAGTCTGCAAAGTAAGATTTGAGTAGAAGAAAGCATTTGCACTTTTGAATTTGGTCCATTCTCACCCATCATATCAGGTATTACATTGCCTAAATAAGCATTACTAACCTGGCCACCAAGATGCAGTACCAAGAACATTTAATCATAAGCAACCAGGTGGCTAAAAGGAAGAGAACACACAAATGCAGATGCAAGATTTAGTCAAAATTTGGCACAGCAAAATACCAAACAACTAATCAAGACAACTATTAGAAAAGAGATACGGCTCTCACGGTAGTTGGAAAACAAGTGACCTAGAAGAAAAATGCTGAGTCAAGAGAGAAGGTGGGAGGAAGAGAGCCGGGAGCATCCATGGAGGAACCAGCACCAGGGCAGGGGCAGCTCCTTGTGGAGTCGTGTGTGCAGACAACCAGCAGTGGCACAAACCGAATCTCTGACTGTCCACATTACCAACCTCTTGGGCAAGATGACAGGGCTACTTTGCTTCATAAGCTCCTATTAACAGGGTAAGTCAGGTTAGTATTCCATCAGGCACTGTATACTGAAGAGGTGTGATTGCTACCCGTTCAGTCTATTGACCTGCAAATATTCCTATTATGGGAGAGAAAGAAGAAAATACTTTCAGTTAAATATATCAACATAAATACATAGTTACTCAACTAGTCAGACAAATTCAGTCTGATTGCAACAAAACCCAGTTATAGCTGTGCATTTATTATTGCCTAAAAGACACTGGTTTGCCTCTCGGTAATATTCACCATGGAAACATCCGGTGTTAAAACTTGAGTTCATCAATTTCAGGTAACTTGCTGTATTATAAAGCCAGTTTGTATTCATAACTACTTACTGTATCTTGTTCAAACTTTTTTTTTTTTTTTGAGGTTAAACCTGATCTTTAGTGCCCCTTGTGTTCCCTCCTGAACATACCTCACAGGCAGCAGTCCTGGCTTTCTGCCCTTCCCACTCAGAAGCGTCATCCAGCTACTCTGACTAGATCTCAGAGATACTCTTCCTCCTTTTCCACCCTTACTACTGCTCCTGCTACCTTTGCAACATGTAAGACCTTTCACTCCAGTGGTCTGAAAGCCAGCGAGTCAGTTACTAAAGTCAAATTACATTTTCAAAGTTCTTTATTCTTTTATTCCCCTGCTGTAAGTACAAATCAGCACAGACAAACATAACAAAAAAGCCTTTATGTCTGAGTCATTATACCTTAGGATATCTTTGCCAGTGTTTGCAAGCTTTTCTTAACCCAGCCAAATCAGACCAGGAGAAACACCATCTTATTTGCAGTGTGCTCTGTGTGGTCCAAGGCTTATCACCTGCTTAACGCTGACAATCCATTCCCTCCTCCTTCCAGCCAGGAAGTCGAAGGCTTAGCTCTCATTTCTTTTGTGATCTAGCAGGGGAAAGAATATTTTCAGACTGCAAATAATAAAAATGAAAAAGCAACTTTTATATTGTTTTTTTCCTGGATGCCACTCATGAGCTTCTCTTTTCACCAGGTTATTCCCTTGCTTAAACAATCATAATTGTTCTGAGTGATTGTCATTGGAACATCTTAACCATCTTACATTAAGCAGGTAAGTTAATCAGGAGTTGGTTAAATTATGAGTGGCTACAGCTGGATTGTGGGTGGTCTGCCTGGCAGTGGGCCAAAGAGTCCCAGCAGTGTCCAGGCTACACAGAGCTTCCCTAAAATCTCAACCCTGCCTTACAACCACCCTCTCAGCCATCCTCCTTACCACCATCTTCTCAATCCTCAGGTATACCAAAGAGCAGATGCTCTAAGACAGTGTCATTGCCCAGCTCTTCCTTTGCAACCCAAAGCCTCTGCTCAGCTTTGGTGAAAGTGGCTTTAATTGCTGTACAACTCTCCTTCCACATCCACCAGATGACACAGGAGGAGCCACTTGTCACCAACAGTACAGTATGATCAAGTATGTGAAAAGCACAATGAAATAGATGAGATACATTATTGTGTTAAATGACCTTGAAATAAACCAGCAGTAGTAACATTACTCCATTAGAAACATGAAATTTGTACTTACTATATACTAAAGCGTAAGTCACCACTTCATACCAAGTGCTATATGGCACAGTGGGAATTACAACCTGAAACACACAGTTTAATCCTCAAATGCAAATATTTAAGTGTTCAATTGTCAGAAGACTCTGTTTAAAGACCGTATGATCTACAGCTAAAAGCAACTTCTCCAGCAGCATGGGGTTATCACGCTGCCCAGTCACGGTGTAGCACTTGATCTGCATTCATTCTTTTCCAAAATTTGTCTCCAAAGAAACCCAATCCAAGATTTCAATATACAAAAACCCAGAGGTAATTCTTCGAGATTTTTCATTGTTCTGCACAGTTCCCAAGTTAGAAACTTCTTTAAGGAAAGTTACATGTAAATGCAGCAGGCTTTCCTAACAGATAAGTAAGAAATAAAAATGCTAAAGTAATGCTCTCATCACTAAAAAGTGGAAAGCTACCTGCCAAATCAATACAAAACCTAAGATATGCTGCATAATAGAGATGAGCAATCATATTAGTAGAGGTCAGCTTTCTTCTGAGACTTGAGTATTTACATTTCTAAAACACGGAGAACTCATTCTTCTCTTGATGTGATAATTTACTGCATGATTTGTTCAATATTAATACACTTAGACAATTTAATAAATGGAATATTAGAAAAATACTGAAGGAACAAACAAGCCAACGCAGCAGTTATTAATAAGAATAGCTGGGTTGAGTAGCATTACTGGTTCTTTGCTGTAGTGATCAAGTCAATTGTATGCCTGATAAAAGCTGCACTTTAGAAACTGAAGTTGAAGACTGCTTTTAGAAAATATACTGTGGAAGACTGGAGCTAAACGAAAGGAAAGACCATTCCACGATTTATTTCAATACATATATAAAATGACTTGGTCTAGATCTGTATTCAGTGATAATTTGCAAAGTAGTGTAATATTCTAAACCCCTTTAGATTCCATTCCAAATAAACCACAGCAAAGAAAGGTCTTGTTTTTTGAAGAAGCTGTTAGACTGGACAACATTTCAAAGTTATGATGTGAAACTATCCAGCATACAGTACCCAACCCTGCACTTATCTCTGCACCACCCACAAGTGTGGATACAGAAAGTAGTGACATCAGGCAGGTTTTGCCTTGGACTTAAAACTGTCAATTTACCTGAAATAAAATAGTTGAAAATATAAAACTCAGATGAATGTAAGCAGGCAACAGTGAGTTGTAAACAGGTCTGTCAAAGGATACAGAAGTCCATACAGGACAACTGGAGTTTCATATCACTAAAACAAAGAAAGGCTGAGAACTTTCTGTGATTAATTCAGTCTGGAATACTATGCAAATCCATGCAAATCTAAGGGAAAAAATATGAACCTGGATGTACTTTAATTAAAATTACCAGATGGCCTGTATATAGTATACATATTTTTGTCAGCCTTTGCTCTAAGTGAAATTAAAACATGAAAAGTGGAAAACCTACAATCTGCACAGTCCAATATTTTCTTGGTAGAGAAATATGGAAATGATCCTTAAAAAGTACACCCAAAACATATTTGGAAATTTTCTTATTTAACAGTTGTTTCAACAAGTTACAATGATTTGGGCTGTCCAGGGGCAATGACAGCCCATCATGCATTATAAAACCGCAGGAAGTCTGTAAGAGTGAAAGTCTAAGCTAATCATCTTCCATGCAGGGGAAGGGGATCAAAGTTCAGGCCAACTTTATTCTGCCAACTGCAAGACATTCCAGCTGTCTGAACTGTTGACAAAGCAGGAATCTAGCTGATACAGGTTATCCCAAGTGGCATACATTGTTGAATTATTTATTTTTAAATGAATAATTGCAAAACTATATCCATGGGAAGTTAAGAAAAGTATTTATAGCGCATACAGTTGTTTGGAAGAGCTCCCCAGCTAGGCAGTCTGTCATGTACCAAATGCAAGGCGATTAATCCACAAAGACAGTAATTGCAAGCTATGTACCTTTTGGAAGTTTTAATAGGGCCGCTATCTGGGCATTAGCTCTCTTTTAGCAAAGAGGCCCTAAATGTACAAGTAGTAAATTAGACCCAATGTTTCCATGGCTAAAGTTCAGATTAGTAGACAGTTTCATTGCCTAAAATAAACGTTTTTCCTCTAAACATTCTTCTTTACTTCTCTGGCATTATTGCTAGCTTTTAAAGTAGTTACTAAAAATAAGGTCCTGAGGATCACTATTTTGTTCAAGTATGAGATCTATAAGCTAAGCCAGACTGCAATCCTTCACTCTGTTTCTGAATACAGTTGTTTTCCTAAGAGTAAAAACACCCATAGTGAGATTTCGACTTTCTTTAATTTAAAGATTGTATTACAGAAAAGTTTAAGTAAGGAATCCTTATAAGGATTAACTCTTGACATAATATATTGCCAAGATACAGTGTAGCTGCAAGGGCTCTATGTGAACCTTCATATAAGTTGCTTTCTTACATACACAGTCTCTGAACAACAAAAATGGTATTTACCATTTGCAAGAGAAGACAGTGGTATTTAAACAGTCCTTTTACCAGTGTGTTCTGGTTTTCCCAAATTAGAAACATGCCATATTAAAACTGTAAAACCCTATTATACAGAAAGTCAATAGAGATGAATTTTCTAAAGATTGCAACTGATGAAACATTAAAATGAAAACTAAGGAGTGTTGATTACGTAGAAAGTTTTCTCTTTTACTGGCAGGTCAAATATACTAGAAACGTACAAATATTTTTGATAACCTAATTCCAGATGAACTCAAAACACTGAAGTAACATACACAGGCTAAAAGAATTCAATACTGTTCCAAGGCACTTACTGAATCTCCATGACTAGATGAAAACCAGAACAAATTAGATCTGACAATTAAACAGTATATAATATAAAAATAACCTTTTGCTTACAATTTACAAAATGTATTACAATCTTTATCTCTGCTAACCTGCAATTCTGGCTGTGTGTGTCCAGCAATTTTTGTAAAAAACCCCAGAAACTATTTTCTAAAACTTCAGGGCAAATAATTTACAAATAAGGTACACAAAAATTTAGATCATGCAGAGATTTCTTACATCTTCTGTTAATATTTTATGATTGCAACTTTATCAAATTATATACTTACTTGCCCTGTACATATACAAAATAATGCATACATGGTAATCAAACATTAGCAAAAAGTAGTCCATAAACACAATCTGTCAAAAGTATTACTATATTAACATATGTCTACAAGCAGCGTGTAACAGGGTTAGAAGACATTAAGGCAATAATACTTGAAGTTACAAAATAAATCATATGTAATACTTTCTCCTAAGTGTAATAAGGCAGGTAGATGGCCCCAGCAAGAATAAGTTGTAATACTGGAATCCACTGTTGTGAACAACGTTTAAGGTTTTGTGTGGGATGTACTGTGAGACTGTCCCATTTGGTAGTTAGACCTACACTGCTCCGTGTTAGTTGGCCCCCCCCCCCAAAAAAAAAAGTGGAATACTATTTTTCTAGTTCTCAGTGGCACTTGAGTTTTCCAGTATAATTTATTGATAGTATGTCCATTGGCTCTTGGATCATGTCCATTCTGAAGGCGGCTCTCTTGGTCCTCTGGGCTTTCCACAGCGGTTACCAAAACCTAAGGAAAGAAATGTATTTAATACTTCTGTCCCCTCAGACAACGCAGTCTCACAAATGTTGGCAGCAGTCAGAAGGATCACTTTAAGACATGCTCCAGCTCTTATGGAAGGGGTTTATTCTCAGAGCTAGAAAATGACTTTGTAGCACCAGGAGTTCTAAAGGCACTACACCCATAGGAAATACAAACATGAAGAATTTGTATGTAATTACAGTTCATTATTTAAACCTCACTTGGACAGTACTTCTCAGTAAATACAGTATTACAGCCTTTCTTATCATGTATTGATTTTTTTTTTCCTTCTGTGTACCAAAGCAGTTTTCTCAGGTATTATATCTGAAAGTTTTCAGTGCTCTACAGAAATTATATCCCATTTGACTAATTCTATATTTCACACACTCTAAAAAAACAAAGTGAAGAATGACTGAACCACTCATTCTGGGAAAAACTCTTTCACCAGTGCTGAAGAGACAAGGCAGGCTTACTTGTCTGGGTTCTGCACCTGAGCAAGTTGGAGGGAGATAGTAGTAGCAGCTATCCAGACTAGTACTGTTAATGAATCTTCTGTTTAAATTACCTAGTGATTATGTTTTGAAGGAATTGTAATTACCAATATCTGTCACTTCTGCAGGCAATTCTGAAATTTGACCTCTTGTATCAGTGGAACCAGAAAAAAAAATTTGAGGTAAAACGTCAGTTGGTGTTTTGTTGCTTCTTTCAGGACGATCTGGAAAACACACACACATCCCTTACTCTAACATTCATTGTCAGCACTGTGTGAATGCTACTCTTAAGTACAGCTCAGTCCAGAACACAACTTGCATCGAATATTCTTTACAAAAATAAAGATTTAAAAGCCAATTTCTCATTTCTTAAAAAACATACTTCACAATTGTTTATGAAGGAGATGTTCAATGACAGTGACACATTCCTGTCTGCCAAATGTGCATTTTTTTTTTTTTTAAGTTTGTATGGATATTTAAAATCCCATGTAGCACCTATTTATAGCAAGAGCTCACAGTACCATTTAATACATCAATATAAATGCATCCGTTCATGTTCTTTCTAAACTAAAGGTGCTTAAGGAGACATAAGTAACTATGTGCTGCATTACTTGTATAATCACCCTATTAGCAAATCTCTAATATTATTGAAACTGATTTTAAAAAGAAAACCTACCAGGTATTTAACACGCAGCTCCAAATGGACTGTACAAGCCCATTCAAGCATACGCAGAAGGTACATGGCAGACATAAGCTTATAGCTGAAGCAGGTTGCTGCAAAGTTAAACATCAGCTGATCTACACTTCTTAATGAAGCCTTTTCAGAAGATCAAAAATTAAAGACTTTGGTAACTATGCAGCATACATACATATACATGTATACACACATACATGACTGCTGAACTTACTTCAGGTTTACTCCTGTCTTTATGAAATTAAAGAAATTAATTCACCAGCTTCTACAATTTCTATTGCAATAACATGGGGAGGTTCTAATTAAGCTGAAAAAAATACTGTTATTATACTATGCATTTAAATTCAGTATTTCTGGTCTTCATTATTTTAGCATACTCAAAGTTTAACATTAATTTTTAAATTAGATTTGTAACTTACTTCCTCAGAAAACCTTAGAAGATTTAAAAACAGAAGCCTTTTTCAGAAATGCCCATGTTTTGACAATATACTTAGATATCTTCAGAGCAAAAACCAAGCTCAGACAAATTTTTGTTCAGTAGGAAAAAATTATTTTGAAGTAAAAGATGGGCTTGTTGCAAGACTACGGTAATTTTTACAGATTTGCCAATGAAATTAAAGCATCGTGGGTTGGAAGTAGCTTTTGAAGTAATCATATGTCTACATTTATTTCAAGGTTAGATCATTAAATATTTGTGAATTTCCAGGAGAAAAATTTCTCCGTGGTAGATTCTAATCTTCTAATAAAAATACTCCCAAAACGCTTTAGCATTTCAAATGGCTAGGTTACTTGAACTTTCCACTCTTATGGGGTTACTGGACAGATTAACAAGTGGAAAACACCCCCCTTTTCTTATTAAAAAAAAAAAAAACAAAAAAACCCACAACTTTTCCATCACTTACCAGGTAGTACAGGTGAAGTTGTTTTCAAACCCTGTTAATGAGAAATATTTAAAATAATTCTATAAAATGTTTTCAAAATACTAAAAGAACACCTGAAATTTACGATGATGAAAACATCTTCAAAAAATACACAACATCCATGGAAATATCTACTTGCTGCTACATTTCTGACTTGCTGTAACACTGATAAAAACCACTACAGTAAGGAGATATCAGAATGTTACTTAATATTTAATAAAAAGTTAAAATTGTCACATTACAAATTATTTGCAAAATTAGGTAGTTTAGATCCCACGCTAAATATAGTCCCTGAAAATTCACATCTATCTTTTTTGTCAAATTTTTAAGTGGTGTGTAAAGGTGGCTGTAAAGTGTATTGGGGGTGCATGAAAAAAAGGCATGAATGTAAAGAAGATTTATATGCTTTTGAAGTTTTGTCAGCTGATTACACTGGGTGACTTTGAGCAACTAGTAAACTGATGTGAAAAGTAAAATCTGATGGGCAGAAAAGGGTTTGTTTAAAATAAGTATGGATATAAGGAAAAATTTTTATCAGGCAGTGAAACAGGTTGCCTACAGAGAATATGAAGTCTCCATCTCTGGAGGTTTACAAGACCCAACTGGATAAAGCCCTGAGCAGCCTGGTCTGAGTCCCTGCTTCATGCAGCAGGTTAGACTAAAGACTGCAATTCTCCTCCAGCTTGAATTAGCCTATGATTGACTTAGGGCAGGGCAGACAGCAAGCTCCATAAAAACAGCATATTTACACTCTTAAAGCCATAATTTAAGGTATATTAAGGATGACTTTTGAAAGTATTGCTGAACTTAGAAAACCAGATAGTTTTCTTGGAAAGTAAACAAATACTCTTAAACGCATCAGTTCAGCAGCTCAGGCAGAGGAAAACTGGCTAGTTGTGGATTATCAACAGATGTAACTTTTCACAAGTATGTATTTTGCTTTTTGTTGTAGCTCCCAACTGAACTAGAAATGACTGATTAGTACAGACTTGTCTCCTATACTTACTGTAGAGACTGTTTGTTCAGGGAGATGCTGATCACGCAATATGCTCCACTCAGACTGTGCAATCATAACTGGCTTCGGCAAGGGTGTGCCTAGGAAAAATTAAATCAAACTCAACATACCCGAGTTCTCTTCATGATGCAGCATTAGAACACAGCATTAGAAATGTGCTGTAAAGCAACTTTTTTTAAATTAAATGCTTGTAAAAACATGAATCTCTCTTTACATGAAGAGCTTTCAAGATAAGGGAAGACTCCACAACATAATTCAAAACACAAGACTGCAGTGTTTGCATTGTGGACATTCATTTTGTTCATTTGGGGGTTCTTAACCAATAGGAAAATTAGCTTCTTTTTCAATAATGTTTTTAAAATT
>WAAD01038368.1:0-18580 GCA_013389945.1 Fregata magnificens | reverse complement strand
TGTCCAGAGAAGGGCAACGAGGCTGGTGAAGGGACTAGAAAACAAGTCTTATGAGGAGCGGCTGAGAGAACTGGGGTTGTTTAGTCTGGAGAAGAGGAGGCTGAGGGGAGACCTTATCGCTCTCTACAACTACCTGAAGGGAGGTTGTAGGGAAGCGGGTGCTGGACTCTTCTCCCAAGAAACCAGCGATAGGACGAGAGGAAATGGCTTCAAGTTGCGTCAGGGGAGGTTTAGACTGGACATCAGGAAGAATTTCTTTACTGAAAGAGTGGTTAGGCATTGGAACAGGCTGCCCAGAGAGGTGGCGGAGTCGTCTACCCTGGAGGCGTTCAAAAAAGGTGTAGACGTGGCACTCCAGGGCCTAGTTTAGGAGGCATGGTGGTGTTAGTTGATGGTTGGACTTGATGATCTTAGAGGTCTTTTCCAACCTTAATGATTCTATGATTCTATGATATCTGGCAGGTCTGGAAGAAGGTGTGCCAGTACTAACTCTCACGTTGTAAGGACCAGCAGGATGATACACAGATTATATTCCCCAGGCTCTGTGCTTTCAGGCTATTTAAACGGAACTTCCATGATAGCACTAGTAGTTAATCATACATTACTAACTCCGATGAAGAATGAGAATGAAAAAGGATTTGTGTTTTAGAGACTTGACAGATTCTATGGAAGAAAAAGAAATCTCATAATGAGCCATCAGCTACATAATGAAACCACACCTTCAGAGCTCGTAGGTGAAGTCTGGCATCCAAATACAGGTTGCCATTCAACTTGGAAGAGTCAGAAAGTGTCCAGCTCTACTACTGTCTTGCTCCTACAAATCCTTCACAGAGGAAGGTCTGAAATCAGGAGTTCAACGTAGGCCTAATAAATTTCAGCCACTGTAGGGGAGCTCCAAGAAACCTCAGCTGGATCACTGCAGTCAGTCACACATGTAAGATGATCAGAAATAAGAGGCATGTCTTTCAAACCCTTCTTAATCAGACAACCACCTAGACAGAGAAAGGCTGTTACTACTGCCAAAACATTAATAAGACTGTTTCGAGCCACGGACAGATGAGACCAAAGAAAAGGCTTGCTATTAATATCACATCTTGCCTGACTACAAAACATAAATACTTTACACAGACATTCTGAAATTTGACAAATCAATCACTTCACTTTGAAGACTGACAAAGGCTAGCATCAGTCTCCTGCACTTGTTAATTAAGGCATTTGGCTTTCCAAGACAAGTCTCCAACTTCCTCTTGTTGCTCCTATTAAGTCTGAAAAAGCCTTTTTACTTGAGAGAACATGGGCTAGTAACACAGCTCTGTGGGCCAAAGAATTTTCCACCTTCTCAGCCAACATTAATAAGAAAGTATTAATTTAAAAAAACAAGTAGAAAAGCTTATAAGAATAATGCAGAGCATCAAATTACACTCCGTATCCTTTCAGTATTGCATTATCCAGCAATCCATGGTGAGGTTTCTTCTCATACTGCTCACATATGCCAACCTATCTTTGTCAGACAGCAAGACAGGAAGCAAGAATGATTCAGAAATCTTAATCATATTTTCAGAAAGGTTACTGGAGAGGACAGCAGACAAATAAAAAACCCCAACAGCTACAAAATTGAACTGCTACCTCTTCCTCAAGGGCATTATTTAAGTGAAACACAAAAAAGCATTAAGTATCAAACATGTTGTTTCTGTTACATTGGAATAAAGCCAACACTGGGCTCGCTTTTAAGAGTTACAGGGAATAGGGCTAAAGACCACACAATTGTACAAGGATTCCTGACTGTCTATTCACGAGTGAAAGGCATCAGACAGGCTCCTGCATGTCACATCACAAACAAAATCAAAGCAATACTATTAGCTCCCGTACTTGCAAGCAAGGCCTAAAAAGGACTTAGCCAGTGCAAATTCTTCAGACTATTGTAAACTATGTTAAAAAAAAAGGAAAAAAAAAGAGAGAATGCCTCACACTTGAATCTTCTACAATATTGAAAGCATACCTGTCTTGGGACAGACCACAGCATGAGTTTCATCCTTGTGATTTTATTAGCAACAAGCTATAGCAGTACGGGATGGATAACCAAAGTCCTTACACAAGGGATTCCAAACTGAAGAGAATGGTTTGGATTTTCAGTTTATGAACATCCCCACCCACTGAAGTACTGCAAGCTCCCCAGCTTCCAAATGATCTTCTACAAGCTACTACATCTTTGTATCTGGAAAACCCCAGATCCCCCTGCAGCTCTCCCAGGTGCCTTCTTCCATTCTCTGCCTGTCTGACTCCTGTCACAAAGGGTTGGGCCTCAAATTGTTTCTCTTCTTCTCCAGCCTGCACTTGTATACTGCTATTTTGCTTTACATTAAGATAGGAGGAATACAAAGCACATCCAAGCAACTTAATCAAAAGTAATTTGGGAACTGTTTTGCCTTTAGACATTCTTGAAAAATGAACAAGCTTGAGAATAAGTTGTTTGCTTCAATTAGTAAAGATAAGATGAGCAAAAAAAAAAGTCAGTCTTTCTCCAACTTAATACACACTAAGGGGGACAGGAGAATTTCCCTCGGATTTCTCTCCTCTATTTGGAGGCGGGGGGGGGGAGGGACAGAGGGAGTTTACTTGCATAAATGTTTATATGTCCCCTTTACCAGCAGTGATGCTCATCAGCAATGTCCGCTAAATCCTCCTACTGAAAAAGAGGTTTTTCCCTTATTGACCGCATTTTCCTGACCCAGAGTCATACATGCAATCAGCAAAACTAACTTCTTATCTGGTACAGACATACCATTACGCATTACAATTAGCTAAAGAAGCAAATTAGCATTAAACTAGATATGACAAGATTATAGGCCCATAATACCAGTAAAAATTCATTAGTTCTTCACTGATTACTGTTTAATGAAATCACTCTCCCATTTGATTCACGAGTAAACAGAACGCCACATGTATACAAACAGCCCCCTTAGAGGTATGCATAGAACTGATGATACAGGAAATACTGCACAAGTCAGCAACCCAGAAGTTGTTTAATCATCTTCCTCGTACACAGATAGAGCTATTAAAATGTTCCCCATTATATTTGAAGTTAAATTTCATTCCTTCACTCTTAAATGAGAGCTTACAGTGATAAGAAATTCTCTATCAAAATCATTCTTTGCCGTATTAATATTGAAGAATATCCATCCTCAGAAAATGAGATGCCCAAATAGCATTCTGATGTAATTTTTTTTAAAGGAAATAGATGCCACCAAGGATTTCCTAGTTTTCTCTGAATATGTAACAATTTTTCCATTTTACTAACATCACAGTATTATTATTTCACGTTCTGCATTGCAAATAATATTTTTGTTTCTTTTTACAAAGCAGAAATATTAGGATATGCATACCTTTAAGAGGTCTTTGTTTGGCAGTAGCTTTTTCTAAAACTCTTGCCAGAAAATCTTGGGCATTTTGGGCTGCTGCATAATGCTTTCTTTGGGCACTTCCTCCAACAGCTGTGCTCTATAGACACTTCTCCCCCCAGAGGCAGAAAATTATCTGAAGATGAACTACTAATATTATTCCAAACAACAGGAGATGGTAGAGTAAAACCAGCTTGATTTAAATTACCAGGAAACTAATAGAAAGCTCATGAAAGAGGATGTTGAGACAGAAAAGAGTCAGTGAACCAAAGAATGCCAGACCATTTGAGAAAGAGAAGTAAGCTTCCCTGTATTAGACCTTTAGGTTAACCCTGCATTGCTTTCATATATTGCAAAACCAAATATTTCTGAAGTACATTTGTAAAAGCACACTATGCGATAAAAAATAGAAAGCCTTCTCATAACTCAGCCTTGACAGTGTCTCTTCATATACAACTGCTACCGATTATCTTGTAATTCCACTACCTCGGCACTTCCTCATACATAACTGTATATGGAATTTCCCTAGGTAATCATGGCAGGTTTTTCATACACTTTAATTGCCACACAACCTGAGCAGCTGATGCTGTGCCTTAGTGCCAAAGACCTCAAAGTTAGTAGCTTCACAGCTGTCAGGTAAACCATGCATTAGGTAATAATGAATTTTTTAAATTATTTGTCATAATAAAAATTAATTAATTTTAATTTGTCAAAAGCACAATAGTTTGCCAAAAAAAGCCCTCCCACAGCTTTCCACCAAAAATGTAAACACGGAAAAAAACCAAAACGAAGCAATGGCAACACTATTTTTGCTTTTTCTGCAGTATATTCTAAATTTTTAGAATGTTTTAAAATCTAAGCCATTCTAGCCTTAGTGGAAAAGAGCTATATTATTAAAACAGGGCACCATGGGTTCAGATTTAAATGAACCTTGGCCAGTGTTCAAAAGAGAAAAAAAAGAGAAAAGTAATCCATGGTTATTCTACATAGCATACTGTAGGGTTTTATTTTCAAATAAAAGAGACTGATGCCAAGGTCATGGAATGCAGCTGCTATGATCAACCAAAAATAGATACCAAGCTCTACATCCTCCCTCATAATTAAAATAGGAAAATTAAACTCAATGTAAGCAGGCTGAAGCTAGACAACCACATTATTCTACTTAAGCATTAAATCACTGCCATCCACATGGAAGAAAAGCTGCAGTTCAGTGAAGCTGTCACACACTATACTACAGATAATTTATACAAAAGTATAATGAATGAATAAAAATAACCAACTGGTGAATTTTTCTTGTAAAATTTAGTTACATGAGGCTTTTTGGTTTTTTAATTGTGATATACAAATCAGAGAGTACTAACAAACAAGGAACACCAATCAATGGTTTTTATCTCAGCTTTGCAGAAGATGTAAAGAGAGGGTTCTGCCAGGTTTAACAGGAAACAATTATATGTAACCCTTGAAACGTATTTTAATGTCATTAGATTGAAGTCCAAGCATAATTTGAAAAAAAGTTAAACTGCTACAGTATTTTACTTTTTCTCCTTCAGACAGTAGCACGTAGCTCTTCATTACACTGCATACAAAAAAGCCGTTACCTCATCTTTTCTTTTTGTGAGTTTGTCTCAGTTTCTCTGTTTCTTTCAAATTGCATTTGAACTTCAAAATAAAGCATTTTCTGTAACCAAGCCTGATTAAAATAAACAAGCCCTTTTTCCAAATACTTTAGAATGAACTACTAAACACACAAATATTTCAAGGACTATTCCTTAAAGGTGTTAAGATGCTCCCTCTGAATTCTTAGGTACCAATCATTGCTTCTAGATTTGAAGTAAAGGCTCCAATTGTACAGTTATGTAAAGCCATGTATACTCCTAAACTGCAAATGTAAAGCTTCAGTTCTTTACAGTCTTATATATAACAACAAAGTAAAAACTTACTTATGCCCTCTTCCTGCCTTAACCTGAAAATAGTTACACATGTCTAACAAAGAACGCTTTCCAGCCCACCAAGTCCTCCAAAGAAATTTAACATAGATGTAAGTTCAAGGTGACTTTCCCAAGAAGTCATCGTAAACTGCAAAGCCAAGCAATTTCTAGAATAAGGTGCTGATGCATGCACTCATGAGTTGTTCTTGTTTACCTTCGTAATAATCAAGGAATAATACTATATGGGTTTTTTAATGTTGACATCAAATGCAGACAGACATTGAACTAAATTAACCTAAATTACTACATTCACATATCGTACCGCAAATATGAATTACATTAAAGCATTACAAGGTGATAAAAGGTTGGAAGGCAATACAATTCCAGAACTTCTGCAAAACAAGTACAGTTAGATGCTTCATGGTGATTTAATAAAAAATTCCAATTTAATATTGATTTAATATCAATAGATACTTGTAACTTCCAAGAAGAGACAGACATAAAAGAAGCCCAGAAAAGCACCATTAGAAGTTATACTTTGTAGCACTCCTTCCCCAAGACATCCCCAAGCCAAAGCAAGTACTAAAAGGATCAATCATCCCTCCCTGAGTAAGCTTCCAAGCTTATATGGCAAAAGTCTTTAGTGGCATCTCATCCCCACTTAGTACAGACATGAGAGTTAACCTGATACTAGCTACACTTTTAAGAGGAAGACATCTACAAATTTAAAGATAATACAGAGATTACCTGTCCTACAAACCTGTCACAAACAAGGGAAGAGACAGGCGAGAAAGCCACCTTTATGGAAAAACTCTACAATGTACCGAGCGGTTAGCCACTGAAAAGTGCTATAGAGATGTCACCATCTCATCCAGCAATCAGCCTCAAGGCTGTCAGAAAACAACTAACAGGAAACATAATCATTACCATCTAAGCAAACATAGCTTGGTCTGATAGTAATATGGAAGACAAGCATCCTCAGGTCAAGAGATGTAAACCAATTTTCCTCCTGCTTGGTCAGGATCATCTCAGGCAAGTTCACCTGAAATCAAGCTGGCGCACAGTACTGTTCAGTATTAGTCACCGTAGTCCTTTTTGCTTTAGAACAAAAGCAACTGTTAAACCTTCCTTCAAAAAAAAAAAAAAAGAAGGCAAGTTGCTTTACTAATGACACATTTTGGAGCCAACTACAATGCAGCATATAAAGAATTTTAAAGCCTTATTCCTTTAAAAAAAAATATTAACTTCAGCAACTTGCTTGTAACTTCTTCAGAGACAGTGTATGTACAACTCAAGTACACACTTGGCTGGCAAACTAAAAAATGTTACTGAACAAAATATTTTAAGCAAGTTCCCAGAGAAAATTCTAAATCAAACTAAAAATGTGGGTTAAACTAGATTATTTCAGAGTACCTACTGAATATGAACTTATCTGTAAAAGCAATGACTCTTAGACACCACTTGAAAACATTCACTACAGAAAAGGTGTAGACAAATACTTAAAATAGTTGTACCAAGATATTTTTAGTCACAGCAATGTGGAGAAAAATAATAGAAGAGACATGAAAAAAAGTGGTAAGAGAATGGTTTGGGGGAAAAAAGCTACAGATGCAATACGGAGATGTATCGTGTTTAACGGTTTCCTTCTTCACATGGGGATTAAATTAGAATCTTTCACAGATTCTGCTCTCCCATCCTCCCCAGGAAAAGGATGTCAACCTATGCCAGAACTTCCACAATATGCAAAACCTGGCTCCAAGTCCTGACTGATTCAGGCTGCGGATTTTTAAAATTACCTCCCACATCAAGAAAAAACATGCTCATCAGTGGGTATTCTGAGCAGATGTGACTAATAGCAAATAAAGTCTTTCTTCAGAAGCATCTTCCATGAGGGGTGTAATTAACTGTTTTTGAAAAATAACCTCCATTTGAAAAAGACAACAGCTTTGCTAAAAGCTTCCATTTCTTCACCTCTAAGGAACCAATCTTCCCACCAGTGCTGGCAGATGGGAAAGTATGAGTTTATGGAAGCAGGCCCAAAAAAGACCAGGTTTTATAAGAGAGATTAAAAGATTTTCACTTAATAATGCAGCAAGAACAATGCAATGCAGATAAGACAGAACAGATGTGTGCTAAAACATGAATTATGCATATATGATTATTACATGAATATATAAAAATGATAAAAACCTAGGTACACCTAAGATTATTTCAAGGAACACTAATAAGGTGATCACCTATTGGACAGAAATCATATCTAAGTTCAGTGATTAAGTTTCAAGAAGAGCTTGGAACTCACCATGAACACAGGTTAACAGACCTGTCATCATCTTAACCTACGTAACTGAATCCAATCACGTTACCATCAATCTAAATAAGGTAAAAATGATATTACCTACATAGCACAAACTGTGCCATTTGTTTGTGAAAAGCCCCAACTCATTTCCATCTCTCTCTTTCAATGTTGTGTCCTCCTCTAACTTCTGCTTGACATAGATGCTAAGTTAACTACAACAGCTACTCATGTTGTTATCCTACTGTATCATTAATGGTTGTTATCATACAGTATTTCCAAAGTTATCTTATTGCAAATACCATCCCTGGGGCCACTAAATAAGTAGAGCGATAGGTCCATTTATGCTAGTTCTCTGATATCCTCATTAGAATGGGTGTTAGAACTGCATGCAATATTCCAGATCCGGTCTAAGTTACTAGGTGATAGCAAATTGGAACACTTCCATACCCTGTTTTAAACTATGTTTATTCCTGTGACAAGAAAATTATGTTGCAATATTGAATATACACACACACTGCTACCCATTCTGAGCTACCAATTTTCAAATGGCTTTCTATGTCCAATCACATTTTCTATAGACATATGCACATATTTAAACTTCCTCCTTTACCAAACCTAGAATATTTTAGGATTTAAAATTCATTTTATTGTATAATCACTGCTCTCATCTTGCTAGCCCCTCAAAAATGGGCTCACTTTACCACACCATTTGTACCCTGCAAATTCAGTACTGGAAAGAAGGGGTTAATTCTCATCTTCTACCTTTAACCATTAAAGTATCAAATTAATAGGAATCCCCACTACTGACGTGACTGTGCACTACTCCAGTTTGATTATATTTTAAAGTAGTAAAACTACTTTCCTTATATGACTAAAAGTTATGCAAGAATATTAACTGGCTGGTGGTTTCTTATGTCATTCTACAACTTTAGGAAACCCACGCGCTTACCTTAAACGTCTATTTAACTACAGGCAATGTAGCACAAGCAAGATCACCTGCCAAAGGTCCTATAAGCCTTCCAGAAACTAGCCAGGGAACTCAGGTGCTTGCTTCAGGAGAGTTGCTTCTGTAGCTGTGTAACACTCAGGCTGGGTACCCATTTTAGGCAGACAAATCTGTTAGTTCAGATTTACTTTTGGCTTCCTTAAAGTCAAGTCCATTTATTTTAAGAGCTAGAGAGGATTTTCTTTTTCCTCTGTTGAATGAAAGGATTTGAGAGACCAATTTTTCCTCTCAATTA
The DNA here is from genome assembly GCA_013389945.1 of Fregata magnificens. NCBI lineage: Eukaryota > Metazoa > Chordata > Aves > Suliformes > Fregatidae > Fregata > Fregata magnificens. The sequence goes on along the minus strand of WAAD01038368.1, from coordinate 9,717 downwards.
GAAAAGCATTTTGTTGGCATACTCTAGGCAATAGCAGTACTTGTCTGTGAGGTAACATTTTCTTGAATAAATGGATATTTTTCATTGTGTTTTTGCCTCCAAAAAGGAGAGTTCAGTCATTATTTGAGCTTATTTTGAACTAAGTTTTGCTATCACCTAGCAGAATTAGAGCACAAGTAGATCTAACATACCTGACTACTAAAGGGGTATGCTTGTCTACGCACATGTAGTCATTGTAAGACTGGTGTATTCAAACACATACTTTGCAAAGATATTAAAGCTTATATTTACAGAGCCAGTTACAAGACTTCTATTTGTATTATGCATATTTCTAAATAGAAGAAATTGCAGTCTTATAGCATCAGTAGTTTTATTCTACTTTTTATTTATGAAGCATGTCAATCTGTCAGCTTAAAATAGTATATTAACATAGTTAACTACCTGCGGGTCCGTGGAGGCTTTGGTGGAGGAGAATCCTGTTTCTCAGCATCTGAAGAACTGACAGCATTCTCTGTATTATTTTCATCCTGATTAAAAGAAAAAGTTTTCATTCATGACTGTAAAGCTGATACACACAATACTTAAACTGTAAGGTCCAAAGATTGGTAATGATACTTGAAAAAAAGGTATGACAATACTACATATCTTTGGCTAACATATAGAGATCACTTTCAAAATTACATACAGATTAAATTCTACTCTAAACTCACAATATTATTTTATATTTTGTGTATCCAACTTCAAATTTTTCTGACTAAACATTTTGTTTCGCGTGTAATTGTATAATCCACTAGAGAAAATTCTCAAAAGCTAATCTTTCAGGTTAGTAGTGAACAAGCTCCCTTATGCCCTCCAAATTATTCATTTTGAAAGCATTTATTTTTCAGTCAGTCGAATTACTTTCACTTGTACAATCAGTCCATTAAAGATAAGAGTAATCTACAGTGCAGTAAGAAAATGAGAATTTCAGCTACTGTAAATTAAAAAGTGGATAAGATTTAGCTCATTGTTCTAAACCACTTTCAAATCATTTCCCATTTGCATACAAAGTTCAACTTACTCAGCAAAGCATGAAGATTTTTATTTCGTTTTAGGAGGACCAAAAATATAAGAGAAATATATATATAAATATATTTATAAATGTATGTATCCATAGGTATTTATATGCATACACATCTAAAATATTGTTGTGTGTTAACCCTGGTAAGCAGCTAAGCACCACAAAGTCACTCATTCACTTCTCCCCTCCACACCTGGAAAGGGAAAAGGAAAGGCAAGAAAACTTGTGGGTCAAGACAGAATTGTTTATCTTGAGGAGATAAACTTCTCAAAGGAGAAGTCGGAGAAGAGAGAAAGAAAACAAACAAAACAAGTGATGCAAAAATCACTCACTCAGCACCTCCCACAGGTGGACCTATGCCCAGCCAGTTCCTGAGCAAAAGATACCTAACCTCACTAAGCCCCCGTCTTTTCCCTCTTTATCGCTGAGCATGGTATTATGGAATATCTCTTTCGTTAGTTTGGGCCATCTGCCTGGTTGTGTCCCCGCCCAACCTCTTGTGCACACACCACACCACACACCCCCCATCTATTCAACTGGGTAAGAAACAGAGGCAATGTTGACGCTGTGCAAACACTGTTCAGCAATAGCTAGAACATTAGTGTGTCATCAGCATTGTTTTGGTCACAAATCTAAAACACAGCACCCCAAGAGCAGCTATGAAGAATATTAACTTCAACCCAGCCAGACTCAGTACAAATATGTATAAATGTATACGTATAAAAATAGAACATGCAAGAATCTAAAGCTGACATGCCATTTCCACACATATGCCACAGCCAAAGATCCAACAAAACCAAGGAGGACCTTAGTGTTATCTTGAGTTTAATATGTATTTTACCCAAAAGCTTTTCTTGCAGGAGTTTTCTTCTGAAAAGCAATTTTAAAAAAGAACCACAAACATCTCGAATCTGTGTAACGTATTTCAAAGCACAATACCAGGTTCATGCAGCAGGGCCTACTATCTGCCAGCCTACCTGTTCAGATTGGGTGACAGAGACTGACCTTCTCTGGTCTTACAAAACAAAAGGGAATTCTCTGTTAATTTCTGCTTCAAATGTCATAGTTGCATTTGAATTTGGTAAGCATTTTCAGCTTTGGAAGATAAACCGTAACTAAGTTATCCCAACAGCTAACTACCCTCACTTAAATTCAGATTCGTTAGTTACATGTTTTTAATTTCCATTACTAGGCTTAAAACAGTTATTGTATCACTGTCTGCTAGTGTGCAGAGTCTATTACCAGATTCTATTCCTCAGTGTACTAAGTGAAGCTTTTCCTGTGAAGAAAAAAATTATGTCTTTTAATCTTTCTTATTGTTCTTCACTAACCTCCCCCATTAACTAGCTGTCCAATACAATATTTCAGAATTACTCCAGCAGAAATACCCTATTGTTCCTATATCAATAGCTTGGTGTTAGCCCTTTCAGACAAATTGCACAGAGAGTTCATTGTCCTGCTGACCACTGGCTGTAACTATCAAGGGTTTTTTTTTTTTTGGAGTGAGATTCAATTAGCAGATAAAAGCCACTTACATTTAGATGACCATAACTGAAGCCCCCATTACAGTGAACCAAGGTTGGTTGGTTTTCATAAAATCATAGAATAGTTTGGGTTGGAAGGGACCTTTAAAGGCCATCTAGTCCAACCCCCCCTGCAATGACCAGGGACATCTTCAACTACAGCAGGTTGCTCAGAGCCCTGGCCAACCTAAACTTGAAGGTTTCCAGGGATGGGGCATCTACCACCTCTCTGGGCAACCTGTTCCACTGTTTCACACCCTCATCATAAAAAATGTCTTCCTTATAACGAGTCTGAATCTACCCTCTTTTACTTTAAAACCATTACCCCTTGTCCTATCACAACAGGCCCTACTAAAAAGTTTGTCCCCATCTTTCTTATAGGCCCCCTTTAAGTACTGAAAGGCCACAATAACATCTCCCCACAGCCTTCTCTTCTCCAGGCTGAACAACCCCAACTCTCTCAGCCTTTCTTCATAGGAGAGGTGCTCCATCCCTCGGATCATTTTTGTGGCCCTCCTCTGGACCCGTTCCAACAGGTCCATGTCTTTCCTGTGCTGAGGGCTCCAGAGCTGGATGCAGCGCTCCAGGTGGGGTCTTGCCAGAGCAGAGTAGAGGGGCAGAATCACCTCCCTCGACCTGCTGGCCACGCTTCTTTTGGTGTAGCCCAGGATACGGTTGGCTTTCTGGGCTGTGTCCGCACATTGCCAGCTCACGTCCAACTTTTCATCCACCAGTTAAGTGACCAGCCAGTAAGCTGGGGATGAGGATAACAGATCAATTGGCCCCACTGACTACATTTGGAGCTTAGACATGTAGACCACATGCAAACCCTCCATGCCAAACCAAATTCTGCCCCTTTTTGTTTCCAGATCTGAGCCTTTACATTTTGCAACATTAAAGCAGACTCTTGCTCAACTTGCCAAATAGCCCAGATTTTTTTGTATTTATGTCACAATACGTTGTTTCTTTAAGTCTCTGTTACTTCTATTAATAATGATTTTTTGTTTTCCTGAGGCAATGCATAAAAAACTAATAGCCATGTCAGGTCAACTGATCATGTTGTACCTTACTGAACTAGGATTATTATCCATTGGTTGGCTCTCAAAGTGAAGTGTACTGTGAACTAGGTTTTAATACATTTAAGGTACTGGCTTTTGTATCATTCTAGCTTCTTAACAAACAACATTTGTTGCAAGTCAAACACATTCAGAGATTTATTGCGTCAGCACTACCTTAACAACCAGTCTCAGCAAAAAAGTGCTGTCATCAAGACAGTGTCCAAAAAGCCACTGTCCAAAGAAGTAGAATGACAAAAATTGCTAATGAGATATTTAAAAAAAAAAAGTAGTATTATGAATGCTACGCTTGATCCGTAAGCTGAATGCAGGACCTCATTATTTTATCTAGGAAAAAAGGTACCGTTTTAAGTCCTTCATCAGTTTTCCATGACTTACTGAAAAACATTAAGGGCTCAAAGAATTTTTAAAATCTAATTGCAAACTATTGCAGACATGCTAATTAAAAAAACCCAAACAAACCACACCCTCTTTTTTTTTTCCTAGTCATTGATAGAATGAAACATTACCATAGGACATGGACATCCAACCCCTCTACCAGCCTCCTCTCAAATATGCACAAAAGCAATTTCCAGCTTTTTGACATCAGGTAAACGGATAAACCATACAGATCGTTTTGCCCTTCATGTACAGGAAAATGAATTTTATTGCCCTCATTCAGGCAGAGTACCATTCTGAAGGTTGGTGCCAAAGATGCTGAGGGTCACAGTATCCAGCAGCAGCAATTCAGTTTCCTGCTCAATGGTTTTGTCATGTTCCTCCCCACTTCCCTGAGTTGTGCAAAGTCAACTCTCAATCTCTCCCATATGTAGTCATTACTATGGATAGCACTAAATACACTGATATTGTACTAAAAAGGCCCCCCTTAATCATAAGTACTAGCAACTACAGTTAGAAACTAATGCAACTTCATCCTGAGAACAGTGGGCTGTTCGCCTTGTTTCAGCACCACAACACATCCAAGTTTCACAAGGCAGAGAGATATTAGAAAGAGTGAGACTACACAGGAGTTCCTTCCCCTTACTACCAACTTCTCCATCCTACAACAGATCAGAAAAGTGTTCCAGTTCAGTTCTGGAACTGATGAAATAAGAAATCTGAGGAACAGATTTCTTACTTATGCACTCAGTTTTCTAAAACATACCGGCAAGGGAAAGGGTGTGCCTGTTGGCTGTGGTGTAGACTAACTCGTCCAGAAAACAAATCAGCAGCTGCATCCCTGTCCTTCTATGTTTGTAAATTAAGTGTTTGTGAACAGAATGTTTCCTGATATGCTTTTCTCCCAGACATAAGAAAAAGCCTATTAGGAAAGCTAACATATGTCAAAGTTTTTTTTAAACTCTATGTGTACAGTAAGAAGCTCTTTCTAGTTGAGACAGGCAGAAGCAGCTGAAGAGGCACTGCCATTTTTGCTACTAGTAATGAAATGCACAGATATACCTTGCAAAAATGTGTATAAACTCAAATGTCTGAGGCACATACACAACTACAGAGAGTTTACAAAAACAATTCCTTAAAATAAATAATTAAACCCCCCCAAAAACAAACACCACCACACACACACAAAATGGTACTTTTAAAAGTCAGTGGTTACCCCAAGTTCATACACTGGGAAGACTTCAAGGCAGATGTGTGTTCAGAAGCTTTCACTTCTGCATTAGGTTAAAATCAGCATCAGTTCACTCCATTCTAGTCACATTAAATCAGGAGCAAGAACATTACAGGAATTATTGTCACCAAAAAGAGGTGCTTCAGTACTTTGCTTAATTAGCTCGACAGACTGATGTTTCTGTGAAGGCTTCATTTACTTTCAGACAACTCATTCCCTAGTAAGTGAAAGATTTTTACTTCAAAGGTCAAAGATGATAAAAGTTTAAGGCAGTAACCAAATGCACTAACCCATGCAGGAAAGAAAATAGTGCTCGTATCAACTTTACGCTGCTGCAGCATTTTTAAGTAATTGTGCTCAGTTACTGCTGGATCTCTTCTTGGTTTTAGCTGAAGAAATACTGCTTGCTGAACTCTCAGAGCAAGTCTGTTACTCGTTCTCAGTTCTGTGTCACAAGAGATAGTGAAGAACCGGTATTTGGAGCAACCTTGAGTGATACCAACTCACAGATTTCCCCTTCTGTCATATATCAAAACAAGTGAATCCGCAAACATGTAGAACTACTACTATGGAGCAGAACAGAGGAAACTCAACTGTAAAAGTGAACGTAGGGTATCTCACTGGGATGACCTCCTCCATTGAGAAGAGCAGATGGCAGTATTAAGAAAAAGCCTTCCAGCCTTCCTAATCACAGCTTATTGGCATCAGTCAACACACTCTTGCTCCTCTAAACAGATGTTACATTCTCGAGCAGAATACAATTTTAAAAATATCAGCTTAAAAAAAACAGGACAACATACATAGTTCACAAGGGTCATCGTATGGAATATTTTTTTTTTTTTAATGGATTAACAAATGTCTAATTCAGTCAATTAAATAAGTGCTCAGTGCAGCGCCCTGCTTTCTTACAGAAGATACCTATCTTATTGCGGCAGGCTTCTCACTATAAGAAAACAGAAGCATTAACAATACGTGGGTAAACAAAAGAACAGGAGCTTTCCTCAGGCTTTGTCTCTATATGCATCAACTGCTGAACAACTCAAGAGTTCCAGTGTCCTCATTGATTTGACGGAGCAGCTACTCAGATCAAGTGAAAATGCTCATAGTTAGGAATTTCTAGGTATTCTGTTAAATTACATGTACATATATATGAAATGTGTGTATTTCTATCTATGAAGGACTACATTAACAAATGAAAAGACCATAAAGTCAAATACTTAGAAGTGTAGATTACATCTAGTCTACAAGAATACAGAGTAACTCACATTCCTGGGGTAACGCAGAGGAACAAGGAATTCTCATGGCAGATGCAGTGTCTGAATTCAACTTGCTAAGGTCACCTAAATTGTGCTATCATCTCCCAAGGGTGGGTCTTTTCCCCACCTACTTCCTCCAATGGCTGAATCACCGAATGGAGCTGTCACTAACTTTGAGCAAATAGAGGATGACAGTTTCAGAGTGAGATTTCACAGGCATTGCCTACAATTCAAAACCTTTTGCCCAGGAATTGCAATGCATCATTTTCTTTTGGAACTTACAGTGGAAACATTTAATGTCGTTCAGAAGCTTTCTGTACTGGTAAAGTACTAGCAAATTTACTGCAAAGACTCTTCCAGAAGTAATCTCATGGTTTCCCTTAAAAGGAATTGAGGCATTCCTTTTGCCCTTATCATAAAGCAGCATGGGAACCACAGAGCATCAGTAGATAAAAAGAGAACTATTTCAGACTGAAATGATACACTCAAATGATTCAGATTAAATAAAACTTTCCAAACATAGGCAAACAAGATAAATGTCTCTGAAGACATACATGGTTTTTTAGAATGCTACAATGGCCAAAAATCTCCTTCCAAGCTGCAAAACAGCGAAGAGAATTTGAACAGCAAAGTCTTTTCACTTAGAGTTTCCAAACCATTAACATTTTGAATATCAACATTCTTCTTATAGCAGCCGATTCCTCCACAGCTGCTAAAAGTGCAATCAACCGCAGCAACAGAATTCTGTCACTTTTACAGTTAGAAATGCAACAGATACTTGAGAGTACTAGCAATGCCATATTTTGGAGAAAGTGTTTATATATATATATATATATATCGAGCAACAAAATTCAACATAAAATATTTTTAAAGAGATTGTAAACTTTCTGTTGTTTGTCTTTTAATAAATTTTCCTTTTTCTACATACAGAACATCCAACTTGATGGCATTCCGTCTGATTCAGACTTTCCAAGACAACCATGGTTCACTTCAGATCATGGACATGCCTCTCAAGTAACTCACAAAATATTCTACTGATACAAATCTGACTGATCTTATCAGATGATCAAGACTAACCAGCTCATATATGTTTCAAAACTTCCAAACACAAAACCAAGTGTAATATTTTCACAACAGTACTAACAAAACCAATGACGGAGAGAAGCACACAGTTAATGACTCCAAATACATGACAATATGATTAAGAGTTTCAGTGGGAAGGGAGCCGACTCCAAGACTCAGTTACAATTTAATTGTTTCACAATTTAAAAGTCCTACAACTGGGGGGGAGAGGAAGGAAAAAACAATAGTTCTGATTATCAATTTTAGCACCTGAGTCTTTTCTTGTCAGAAGAAAATTGCTTCTGAGCAGCAATTCCATCTTTGCCCTGAAATATGGCTACTGCAGGGACTGTTGAAAGTACTCTATCTGGTATCTGAAGAAAGCTTTTCTTCATATAATTTTCTTCATATAATTTCATTTACGTACTTAGTATTATTTTAAGCACATTTCTAGTTCTATATATTCACAATATGTATGGTAAGAGTATACAATTACTACATTATACTATATCATATGTGCGTTTCCTACATGGTTTTGAATCATTCTATCAAATTCTAATAGAAATTCTAACCCGATTAGAAGTCTATTTTCAAACACTGCATGTGGTTTTTTTGTTGACTTTTTACAGTATTGTTTCCAGCAGGGCAAATTTGGCAAGTTCACAGGAACACACGTTCAGGATTGCGTCTAAGCTACTTCCCTATGAATACTGCTACTCGTTGCCAATCAGATTAACTTTTTACTGTGATGTTACTGGCAAACGCTGCTTAAAAAGCTTAGGTAACTCGATTCATTTCAAACACTGCTTGAAATGGGAAAAGCAATAGGACAACAAAACCATGAAACCAACACTACAGAGTACTCCAACTCTTCAGAATACTATCAAAATATAACAAATGAAAGATGAAAGAAAATTTCCTCTTCAGTTCAGTAGTATCTCCTATATAGCTAACAGTATTATCCAAAGTAGGCACATTCTTTTATTTGGAATTGTTTCCACTGAACATAATTAAAACCCTTCACATGTACACAATTCCACAGTTGCTGTAGCATCTGTAGGCAGAGTAAGATCTGGGAAGGAACCTTAGGATATTACATTATATTTAATAAAGTTATTTGAAAAATTTCTGCATCAGAGTTTGCTTCCTTTTAAAAAAACCCACAAACATACATTCTGGGAATCGATCTTAGTTAAAAAACTAACTAGAACACTTCTGTGGAAAAACAGATGTTATATACAACAGACACTACATAACACCCTCGGAGGAAAAAAGGGAGCTTTTTCAGAATAGCAAAAACACTGTCTCAAGTGAGCCTCAAAGTTTTGAGAATCAGGTTAAAGCTACAAGCAGATATTTAACCAGATATGTGAGGTAGAAGACTACATTATAAACCCAAAAACAGAAGCTAAGCCTACAGCAGTTAATTCCCTGAAGGCAAATTTCCTAACAGATGAATAGGAGCTAACTTGTTTTTAAGAACCAAATTTTTAGACACAGGAACTCTTTACTTATAAGACTTTCTTCCTCAACCCTCCTGCAGAAATGTTCAAGCTACAATATAAAGAAGCATCATTTCCTAATACAAAAAAGGCTTACCTAGTCAGACTGAAAGATTCATTTTGCCATGTTTCCAGCAGTGACGAGAAGGAAACTTACAAGGAAGAATAAGGGCAGAGCAGGCATGCAGAGATCCTTCCCTAGGATGTTCTCCAACAGTATGCAACTCTGGAATTTCACAGGTCAGAGGTTGGGTAAATTCACGGAAGAAGATTCCAAGATGATGAGATATTCACATCAAAGCCACAGGCCTTCAGCTGAAAGGAACTCTGTAGCTTTATGTTGCATGAAGAACTATCTCCTTTTATATTAAGCCTGCCAGGTCTCATTGATACCCTTTAGAAAAGGTTAATAGAAATAAGCTTTTCACTGTTACTTAGCCTCTATCATATACTTATATCCAGCTCTGAAGGCTCTCGAGGGTAACTCTGCTAGTAGTCCTTGTCTTCTCAGGAGAGGACCTAGCTATAGTTTCCACTCGCCCAAAAGCCGTCACCAGAAGGAATGTGGCGAGCCAGACGGAGCCCGTGCACCAGCATGCAGCTATCCAGGTCTCCGGCTGCAGGGAGTG
>WAAD01038367.1:97281-112656 GCA_013389945.1 Fregata magnificens | reverse complement strand
AGGATGGCCAGAAAGTGAAGGTGGATCCTCGTTCAAGACAGTGAAATAGAAAAGCCTGATGAATAAAAAGCAACAGAATGAACTACAGTAATGTACATGACCAGTTGATAGTGTTGTTAAGCTATTGTGTATTACTTTGAGTTAATTTCTGCAAATTCTTCAGCTTCAGAGCATCTCTTTTCTGTAGAGGAAGAAGACAAGATAGATTTACCTTATAACAAGTATTGAAATTCACTTAACAGTATATGCCTTTTTACAGCGCTTACATTTTATAGTACCATTCAGAGCAGACTTTCAGATGCACAGAAATAGAAAAGTTGATTAAATTCAGCTCAGTAGATGATACAAGTACGAACAAAATAATCATAACCACTTAATGTTATTTTTCATTGTAGTGTGGAGTTGATCTCTTTACCGCTGAATTATGCTTCTCAAAGATTTGTAGTACTTGACTAATAAGCTCTGTTCATGCAGTACTAGAAGAAGCAACAGTGATGGAAGATGGTTGGTGCAGCCTGAGAAATGACTCAGTATCACTTTATACAGCTCTACAGGAAACTCTGCTTTTCTTGACTAATGGTTGCAAATAAGTGCCTAATGATGTCTCCAAATTGTTGATGCATCTGAAAATGGAGGGAAAACTAATTCTGGTAAATTAAAGCAAAATATGGATGTTTTCTCAGCATAGCCTGTAGTACCTTACAAAGCAAACAAAAACCTGTTAAAAGGCTAGAGCAGAGACAGTTGTGACAGATTGTTAAAGCTGCTGCAAGTTGATGTTCAGTAGAATGTGATTGTCTTTTTTTTTTCTTTTCCTTTTTTCTTCTCTGGTTTCAATTCATTGCGTAGTTTTTGTTTACAAAAATCTAGCTCTTGGAGACATATCTCTTCAGATTTTTTTGTTTGTTTGTTGCACTTTATATTCACCTAGGATTGGCAGTCTTAAGGTGAGGAAAAGTCTTTGAGAGGGTAGTGAAAGTAAAGTGATGCTATCCATATACAGTGGTAGTGATTACATGTAGTGCAAAGGAAAAAGCATGATAAGCTTCATCATTATGCAATCTGAAAACTGTTGGAATTTAGCTGAGTGCATACAAATAAATTTAATGGCTTGGTATGTTGCACGTTCTGCAGGCCTGCTTAGGAAGATAGTTATGCCCCAGTGAGTTTACTTAATTTGACGGAGATCATATGAACCTTACACCAGCAAGAAGAATGATTTTGCTTAGTGAAAATTGTATATACATACATACAGAATTCCTAATTTTTGTTTAAATCTTGATTCAGACCTTGAATCTATTGAGAAATACTTCGCTTTGGGTATTTTTAAATAATCTAGTTTCTAGTAGTATTAGCATTTTTTTTTCCTGCTTTGCAAGTGCAGAATATGAAGTATGTAAACTTATGTAGTCCTTGATTCACAGGACTGATTTACCAGCCTTTGTTGGTGTTCCTGTTGCTATAATGTCCAGAAAGTGTTAACTTAGCAAAAAACCTGCTTTGATGCTTCCCTTATCCTCACAAAACAGTCAAAATATTCAACATGTGAGTGATAGCATAAGTGATGTCTCGGTAAAGAATAGAAGAGGTGTCTTTCGGCTTGATTTTTAACTGAAATTTGTAGGATCAAATTACTTGTTTATGTCTGAGCAGTGGATAATGGCAAAGAATATGCTGCCTATTAAATAAGTTTTTTTGCTCAACAAAATTTTTTCTTTTTATTTAAATCTGTTGGTCTCTGCAGTATATTTGAAACCTTTTTGTTGAATGTGGGACATTTTTGTGTTCCCCCCCTTCCCAATTTTGCAGTTCGCTCCTTTGGTACAGAAGATAGACCAACTGATAGACCTATACCACCTCGTGATGAAGTCTTTGAGTACATTATATTCCGTGGCAGTGACATTAAAGACCTAACTGTCTGTGAGCCACCAAAGCCTCAGTGTTCTTTGCCACAGGACCCTGCTATTGTTCAGGTAAGTCAAAACATATTTTTAGATGTTTGTTGCTGGAGATATAACCTCGTCGCTTTAAGTGCTCTCTAGCTGAGTGTTTAAAAATTAAAATGTTTGTTGCTGTAAAGTTCACAACCCAACATAAAGAACTCTGGAAAGATTTTCTTCTTTTGAATCATGTCTTTTAACTGTGAAAATCAAGGTTGAAATCTCACTCTAGCACAATGCACTGAATACCAAAGCTGCCAGTTTTTCAAAAACAGCTAATGACTTCTGGTAGACCTTGATGCCTCTTTTGAAAGGTACTTGGCTTAGGAGGACATGTATGCACGACTTCTTGGAAAGATCAGACTTGGTATAAGTCAAACGGAGTAGATGCTGAAACCTCTCCAAATCATTAGTGATTTTTTTTTTTTTTGGTTGGTTGGTTGGTTTTCTTTGGATTTTAATGTTCAACTTTTTTTGCTGACTATGACTTTAGAAGTGTTTCATCTAACTGTCTTTTTGAAAAGGCTTCATACTAAAGGGCAGTTATTTGAAAATGGAATGCTTGGTTGCTGAAGGGAAAGCAACTTACAACTTGAAGCCGTCAGGGTTCATTAATCTGTTATTTCACAGTAAATGGGCTGACAGAGATAGTTATTTTTTTATTTCTGAAATTTGTTGGCTTGTTGATAGTGCTTGTGGGGTATCTTAAAATCATCCCTGGGAGCGAGATGTTCTTGGTTCAAATGGAACTTGATAATTCCATGTAAGTGTTTAAGTTTCTAATGTTTAACTATTCTATAAGATAAAATTATTGATACTTCCTTACAAAGTAGCCTTGCAGTCCTCTAAGGTCTTTTACTAAATTTGGTGCTACTCCTTCTGTCAGTGGTAGTTGAGAGCTGTGAAATTGCATTACTGCTAACGCCAATAATAGTGATAACCCCACCCTCCTCTAGTGTGTTTGGGTCTTTCATTGTTCGTGTGGTTTTTGAAGCTTCAGGGAAAAAGATAGGGCATTTTCCAAGTTTGCCAACAAAACTTTTACAAGTATTTGACAAAAGAGTCCAGTATCTGAGGTTCTGGGGAAAAGATTGCAAAATTTTATGGTACTGTTTTCACGAGTTTCTGATGTTGGAAGGGTAAAAGTGCTTTCTAAACTGTATATATACTTGTGAAAATGTTTTCTGCTAACTGTTGTCTGTTTTGAGTTTTCATGCAGAGTAATGTGTGGAATTCATTATTTTTGTGCTGTCTTTGCTTCTGTGTTAAAGCTGTTAAATTCTTGGTATTAAAAGAAGCAACTTTATGAATGTTAAGGTCTTGTATACGTATGAGCCACAGTGGTGGTGTTAGGGTAAATTTAACAAATAGTTCTAGAGTTTCTGCATTTCTTGCCTTGCAGAACTATTTCCTACTTTTTGTGTAAACATTAATTTCTGCAAGTGTGCTTTGTCTTTAGTCTTCACTAGGATCTTCAACTACATCTTCATTCCAGTCTGTGGGGTCCTATGGTCCTTTTGGCAGAATGCCTGCATACAGTCAGTTTAGTCCAAGCCCACTGGTGGGGCAGCAGTTTGGCGCTGTTGGAGTTGGTATGTTCATTTTTATTATTTGGTGTTTTCCTATAAGTGAAGTTGCATGTATGTGCATAGACAGTAATCAGTGCTTCTAATTCCATCAACGTCTTGTCCTAAGGGCAGATCCAAAGTCTTCAGTCTATATCAGTCCCACAGTTTAGCTCAGAAGTAGAGAGTTTTTCATAGCCTTTGCAGCTCAAATCAAAGCAATTATGATTTAGGACTAAACACCCTATCTCAGAGGGACAAGTGGGGAAAGGTTCCTGTATTCATGAATTCATTCTTTTTCATATATGTTCATTACATTCATCATGTATTCATTATATTTCACAAGTGGTGGAGGCAGCTCCTACACAAAAGCCCCATAGCTGTGCTGTGGACATCTGGTATCCCAAGGTGACCAGGTGGTGTGTGCCTTAACCAAGGGTTTGAATTATTCAGCAATCCATGTGCCAGCACAGTCCTCCAGCTATTCATGAGATGTTAGTTTGGCATGAAGTACATGCTTGAAGTATTTGTGAGCTGCGTGGGTTAGTTGCTCCTTTATACTGCAGATGCTCGCTCAGACTCACCAACTAGCTTTCATTCCTCCCTTAAGGTTTTTTATTTCATCTCTTAGTTTTTCACATAGGAACTTGTATTCTTGTAACTGTTATGGCGACAGTGTTACTCCTGGTACTGAAAATGTTAGCCATGTGAAAGGAAGACTGTAGAATTGGCCATAACTTGGTATTAATTAATAAGATGTGACAGTTGTATTTTTGTTTAAAAGATGTTAAGTGGAAATATATACCAATAACATTTGTTTATTACTCTGTAAGATGCTGTCATGACTATGCTATGTTAATACTTGTGATACTAAAGTTAGCAGTGCTTTTTTTTTTTAACATAGAAAGCATCAAGATATTACAGTCTTACCAACTTACTACAAATACATACATTACATTAAACTTAAAGTGCATGGGAAGGGCAGACTTACATGTGTTCTAGAACAACTGCCTAGTATGGCTTCACTAACCATTTAGTGCTAATTTGAAAAAATACAGAAAAAAAGTCTAAACCGGGTTTTACAACTATATTATTTCTTTCAAAGCAGGAGGTTCTTTAACATCTTTTGGAACAGACTCTTCAGCCAGTGCTAGCATGTCCCAAAGCACTGCAGTTGGTTCTGCATTTACAACAGATGCAAGATCACTAAAAACACAGATGTCTCAAGGTAAATCCTTTTGAATAACTCTTTGATCTTTTTTGACCAATTGTGCCCCTGTGATTTAGGTGGTTGCCAGAAACGCTAACCAAACAGCTGAATTCTGTCATGAAAACACTTGGTATTAAAACCAGAAAGCACTGAGAGGCTTTGTACTTGCTCTTTAAATGTGTTTTCCTACATCTTGGCGTGCTGTGTAGGTAACTGTTAGCAACGCATTTGTTATCCTTAAAGCATCTGTATTGAGAAGTAGGACTTATAAGGTTAGCAAATAGGTGCATATGGAAATTCAATATCTAGTTTTATTGATAGCATGACAAAACTCAAGACGCTTCATGCTGATTGAATTGTGAAATCCTTCAGCCTACAATTTTAAAATCTTTGTTCCTAACGGGGGTTTTTTTTGTTAATGTATATTTACATAAATAATATTAACAGCAGATCTGATTGCCTGTAGAGATAGTGACATGACAGTAGTCAGGCAGCTGACTACTAAGTCAGCTTAATAGTAATAGAAACCATATGGGTAGTTTGTGTAATATTGGAAAAAGAAAGTAGAAGCAAAAAGGGAATTCCTGATGCTTTTTGAGTGGCAAATTAAAAACAAACTAAATGTTGAGCACCTTTACCCTCACTTTTCATGCAAATGCGTTACGATTGCTCCTCAAAATCCAAAAGACATTATTTCCTGCTCTTCCACTCTTCATTGCTGCGAGTAAAAGTATGTGCTAAGGTACGTTCCTAATGCTATTTTTACATTATGCAGTCATGTTAAAAGGCAAAACGCTTTACTTAGAGCAAACAGGTTTTTTTCTAAAGTCTAGCTGAGATTTGTATACCAATTAGGACTGCTTTCTAGGATTAGTTGAGTGGATTACCAAAAAATAGGTTCTACTTTGTTGCATTAATTGAAGGGGGCAAAAGTATGCTGAGCATTCACTGTTTCTCTGTTGAAGGAGTAGCTTGGTTTTCTGTAGGTGAAATTAAAATGTGTATGATTCTTGGACTTAATGTATGACACATGCTCCAGATGAACATACGTTCTGCCACAAAATTTCCTGTGGGGCACCAACACGTTTTTTCTGTGTGTGTGTGTGTGTGTTCGCTTTTAAAATTGTTTGTCATCTTTGTAGATTGTTAGTGTGGTGTGGTTGGTCTTCGGGGTTTTTTGTGTTGGTGGTGGTTTGGGCGTTTTTTTGTTTGTTTGTTTTCTTTTCCTTCTTTGTGTAGCTTTTTTTTATGGGATATGATGTTATTCTTTTCTTTGACTTACTGGGACTTGAGTCTTACTCTAATTTCTTAGTAGATTGACCTATATGGTATCATAAACTTGTCTGGCCGGATCAAATGTCTCCATTGTAAACATGCTTCTGGCTCCAGTCACTCATGCTGCAAATTGAAATGTATGAACAGCACTTTGTGGGGAAGCTTTCATAGCTCCTTCATCTGCATTATGCCTGGCACTAGCCATCATTGTTCATTTATTTTGTGGTGATCATACAACAGAATGCGCTAGATGAAGTGAAAGTTCAGTATCATAACTGTATCTCTGTCTTTGGGAGCAGTCACTTTCCACTTGGCTTTCCAGGGAGGCAGAAAGAGTATTTTCGCCTCCAATCAATCAAAAAATTTCATTCCACAGCTAAATGCACATCATGGATGGGTTGGTAGGGATTAATTGTCCTACCCATTTTTTTCTTTTAGACTGGGGGAAGGGGAATTGCTAAATATCCTTCATTCTGGATTAGTGGATCTGAGGGTGCAGAAATATTTATTTCTTCTTTGGACACAGCTATCTTGACTGGTAAGGCAGATAAACCTGTCAGTCTAGATTGGTTGAGACCAGTAACTCAAATTTGTAGATGAGAAATAACTCTTTGGGTTTTGGTTTTGTTTTGTCTTTTTCCCAGGTCGTTCAAGCCCTCAGATGGATCATTTAAGAAGGAGCCCCACCATGGAACAGGCAGTACAAACGGCTTCAGCCCACTTGCCTACTCCAGCACCAGTTGGGAGGAGGAGTCCTGTACCAGCCAGACCTTTGGTGTCTGCTAGCCAAAAATCATTAGAGAATCAAGAGCACAGACGAGGTAGCTTTGGATAATTTTCCTACGGCTTATTTTCTTCCATACGCATACGAAGTGCTGTTTTTAAGGGTGATGTGTAGGAATCTTCCTGCTGTCCATTACTGGTAGATGGACCAGCAGAGACCTGGATTATATATATTTCTTTTTAAAGTCAAGCATATATTCTGAATTTTTTTTTCTATTATGAGTTAAACCTGTGGTTTATTTTTATAGGTTTGGATTTTTTTGAAATCTGAACTATATAACTATATACCAAAGTGTGATCAAAAATACCTAATTGGATAAACAAACCATTTTTTTATTTCCAACTTTAGCTGAAGCACACAAGGTTTCAAGATCAGAAAATGAACTCAGAAATGAAAACAAACGACAAATTGGTAAATCTTGTTTTGAGAAATAGCTATTATTGTTTTCAGACTTCATTAAGTTTTTTAAAAGTCTGCTAAAATACAGGATTGTGTGTAGTTTGCAAAGTGCTAGGACTTTGTTTCTAACGTCCAGCAATCTTACACTTCAGATTATGGTAATAAAGAATTTACATATTTAGAATGCTTTCACATAATTGTTTCTGGTGGGTAACAATAACTGCATTGGATCAGAATAATAGAAACACAAAAAGTCAACATTAAAGAGAAAAATCTCTTCTGGTTGCTCTGTATTAAGCAATTTGAATAAAAATGCAAAACCAAGCAGTATTCATGGTTTTAGAAACACAATAGCATGAAATAAAACCTGTTACCTTTCTAGAAAAATACTTGACTGAAAAGCCACTAACATTTTAACTCTTCTTCTGAAAGCTTTTAATGACTTCTGGAAAGTCTTTTAGTACCCAAGTTTAGTACTATTACGCTTTCAGTGTCACTGCCGTAATTATTGTAAGTGAATTTACAAATCACAAGCTGCTCCGACAGGACTTTTAACAACAGAAGTGCAGGAAGAGGATGCATGAAGTCCCAACCTGTTACCCCCGGAATTAAAAAACAAAAGAAAAAAACCCACCCAAAAAAACCCAACCACCCCCACCACCCTCAAAGAAAAACCAATCCACAAAACAAAACCAAGCAGAATTTCCCTCTTTTTAGTTCCAGGTGGACCTTCAGCACGGAGAGGCCGTGGAGGTCACAGAGGGGGACGAGGAAGATTTGGTATTAGGAGGGATGGTCCAATGAAGTTTGAGAAGGACTTTGACTTTGAAAGTGCAAATGCACAATTCAACAAGGAGGAAATTGATAGAGAATTTCATAATAAACTTAAACTAAAAGGTAAACCAATTTTTGCTTTAGATTTGAGCATGGAAAAACTGTGTCTTGCTGTTTTAATCCTGCCTTGGAGAACAACTTGAAAAGGCATATCCTACTAAGTCTTGTTTGCAGTCATTAAAAAAAAAAAATTAAAAAATCAATGAAGAAGTAAACTGGGATCATCTATTTAATTAAATACTTGGGTCAATATTTGAGTTTAGAAAGAATTTTAACTAGCAAATATCATACATCGTGTTCTAACAAGTCTGTTGGTTAAAAATGCAGATTACTTGAGCAGAAGTCCCAATAGTGTGAGTTTACTTTTGAGTTCTGGAAAAGATGCAATAAAATAAAAACCATATTTTGTGTTTTCAATTATTAATAGACCAAAAGCAATCACAAAAACCTGAGTTTGGGATCAGAACTTTGCTGGAGGATGCACGAGAGTTTCAATTTAAGACAGTTTCTAGCATTTCTTTGCTCTTACCCTGTTGTGGTTTAACTCCAGCTGGCAACTAAGCACCCCACAGCCACTTGCTCACTCTCCCTGCCCCCACCCCCCCACCCCACCCCCGGTGGGATGGGGGAGAGAATCAGAAGAGTAAAAGTGAGAAAACTCGGGGGTTGAGATAAAGACAGTTCAATAGGTAAAGCAAAAACCACGCACGCAAGCAAAGCAAAAACAAGGAATTCATTCACTACTTCCCGTCGGCAGGCAGGTGTTCAGCCATCTCCTGGAAGGCAGGGCTCCATCATGCGTAACGGTCACTTGGGAAGACAAAACGCCATCACTTGGAATGTCACCTCCTCCTTCCCCCAGCTTTATATGCTGACCATGACGTCATATGGTGTGGAATATCCCTTTGGTCAGTTGGGGTCAGCTGTCCCGGCTGTGTCCCCTCCCAGCTTCTTGTGCACCTGGCAGAGCATGGGAAGCTGAAAAAGTCCGTGACTAGTGTAAGCACTACTTAGCAACAACTAAAACATCTCTGTGTTATCAACATTATTTTCAGCATAAATCCAAAACATAGTCCCATACTAGCTACCATGAAAAAAATTATCTCTATCCCAGCCAAAACCAGCACATGCTTTTTTCCAAAGAAACACAGGAGTAGTTTGAATCCATACTGCCAGCACTTTTGTTTTGTTTTTTAGCAGGCTTCTGTTTTAATTACCTCATGGTCTTGTGGCCAGCCACCTGTTCATTACACTGCTACTACTATTTTTGGACAAAATTATTACAGGTTAAAATAGGGAGTTCCCTATTTCAGTAAATGATTGGCTAAAAGCTGGAAAACAAAAGGTAGGAATAATTGGGCAGATTTCATGGTAGAGGAGAACCACCAGTCGAGTCCCATAGGATTAGTTCTCTGGTGCTTGCCTCTCTTTTTTTTTTTTTTTTTTTTTTTTTTTTTTTTTTTTTTTGGATCATTTTTAAATGAGTTGACAGTTTGCTGTTGATACTAATTTTTTTGGAATAATAAAGAGGAAAGGGAAAGCTAACCATAAAGAGCTATAGAAATATTTTATGAGACAGAATGGTAATTTGTGTCTGTGTGTATTGTGGAAAGTCTGAGCTGGTTGTCTGAAGTTTATGCACAGCATCATGAGATTTAAGCTGTAAGCATTTAGGAATGAGACTTTAAGATGGTAATAGCTAGTTCTGTTGAACCATCAGCTTCCTTTTCAGTACCAGTCAAAACAGTAAGTAGAACTTCAGGCATTATTAGGAAAGAAATATATCATAAAGTCAGTTCATGGCCTAATATCTTGAATGCTGGCCCTGCGTCTCAAAGGAGATAACAGGAAAGCCACAAGACAAAGGAGAAGGGCAACAGGGATGAGCAAAACCATGGAATGGCTTTTATGAGGAATGACTGAGTGAGGCTTTTAAGTCTCAAAAGAAGGTAGCTAGGAGGTTAGAGAACAGATGACTATCGAATACATTGTACCACAGGTTTTTTTGCTAATTAAACCCACAGAGAATATAGAGGATATCAAACCTCCAGCTATCAGCACCAAAACATCCTAATTTATGTGTCAAATTGTTTGACTTCCACATTAAATTTTGGAGGGGTTTTTGTATTTTTGAGCATTCAGTACGGTTTGTGTCTGCCTGGGAATGAGCTAACAGTGCTGTTTTGTTTACTGTGATGGTCTGGAAGGCTTCTGTTTACACTTATTTTCCAGAAGATAAACTTGAGAAACCAGAGAAGCCTGTAAATGGAGAAGACAAAGGTGACTCAGGTGTTGATACCCAAAATAGTGAAGGGAATGCAGATGAGGAAGATCCACTTGGACCCAACTGCTACTATGACAAAACCAAATCCTTCTTTGATAACATTTCCTGTGATGACAACAGGTATGGCCTGCAAGGGGAAGCTTGTTAGTCTACATACTGCATGTTTATGTCATAAGGTAGTGTCAGCACTACTCAATTATAATCAACTCTGAATTGAAAGTGAGTAAAGCTTATTTCCACATGCAGTGGGCAAAAATAAAACAGGAATATGAAGCACGAAATGTCTCTCTGGGCAAGTGCAATACATTAATAGGAAGACATTTTTAAATGTTGTTTTAGAACCATGCTTCTAGAACTTAGCGTGTGTACTCTAGAATCTCCTTTCCAGATTTACTACAGTGGGTTTTTTGTTTCGTTTTGTTACTAAATTACCACTTTAGCTAAATCAGTTAGGACTGTGCTTAGGTAGTGGTTTCTAAGCAGATTACATAATCATCTTGGCCAGTAGTGTTGTTTGAATGGGACAATAGCATTTCAGGAAGATTAAAGCTTATCTTTTGCTGTTGCTTTTTTATTAGACAAGATGATGTGGATTGCTGACCTATTTTGAATTACGGGTCAGGGGGATTGCTTTGTTGTACTGACAGCTAGATAAAATAACTTGACATCTGTAACTGCAAACTTTTACTTTCTGTTGTTTTAAATTGAAGACAGTTTTTATTTATGTATTTTATTATATGATGCTGTGTGCAGAGGATACAGACTGTGTCTTTCTATATGGGAAACTCCTACAGCATTATTAGTATGTAATTAATGATACTGTAACATACCCCCTTTCATTGAGTTAAATGGATTGTGGCAGACACCTAGATTCTTGCAGAAGGGTTGATGTGGAGGTTTACAATGTGATTAATGTATCATTTTTCATTTCATGGGCTTTCTGGTGATTCTGACTAAGCCAGGCAATCTTCCTTCTGAAGCGTGTTTAAAACAATCCTTGTTCCTTTTGTGTGGCAGGGAACGGCGACCCACCTGGGCTGAGGAAAGAAGATTAAATGCTGAGACCTTCGGAATACCACTGCGTCCCAATCGCGGCCGTGGAGGGTACAGAGGCAGAGGGGGGATTGGCTTCCGAGGTGGAAGAGGACGAGGAGGTGGAAGAGGTGGCTTCACTGCCCCCCGAGGATTTCGTGGTGGATTCAGAGGAGGCCGTGGAGGCAGGGAGTTTGCTGACTTTGAATATAGGGTAAAATATATTTAATCTTACTATGACCTGATCCACTGTTTTTGGAAACTAGTGGTAAAAAACTCTAGACTTGATGTTGAACTAGAATTTCTTGAATAGTATTTTGCAGGTACTCTTAGCTGCTTAATTGAAAGTCCATTAATGCTGAAATTTTAGTTATATAGCATCATTTTACTATCAACAGCAACCTAAACTAAAAGCTACCTTTCTTCACATGCCCTAAATATTTGTTCTATAGTTGAAATTGGGGGGTGGGGAAGAAGAAGAAGAAGAAAAAAAAAAGTAAAAAGTAAGAGTTTTGCAGATTTGATACAAGTGTTAGAAAAGTGAATTGCAAGCATTTTTCTAAGCAATATTGTAAAATGTAAAGCTTGAGAGGGAGTAATTCAACTTCCTTCTAGTGCGCAACAAACTTTTTTGAATTCTTTGTGAATGAGTTGGCACAAAGCTGATAGACTTCTAAGATCCTGTATAACCTGTAAAATAGACTAATTGAAGTTACTGAAGCATAACGATGACCCTTTACAAAAAGGAAGATATAAAAATACTTGAGTTCTGTAAGGTCCTGTTAGGCACTTTTTTTTTTAACTATAACTTCACATAATTATATCTAATAGCTGTTGGGAGAGCTAAGGCAGGATTGATGTTTTTTCGGCCAGGCATTCAGTAAAAAGGAACTGTGGGAGATAGGGCATAAAAGATTCAAAAGAAAAGATCCCTGTCTATCCCATAGAGAAAGTGTTTTTAAAAGATTAAAATAAGTACTGCTACTTTATTTTTAGTTAAATATGAATGAAGCTTAAAGTTCCTTTAAGCATTATGCACAAGCCACCATGTAAGTCTGCTAACTGAAGTAACCTGATGTACAAACATGCTTTCATAGTCACGTAAGCATAGAAATAGCAATTTGTTCTGCAAGAGCTATGATGGCTAAAAAGCAGAATCTTCCTTTACAGTATTGTTATGCCATTTGTTGCTTTTGCAACACTTACGACATCAATTTCTCTGTTTCCTGTTGACGATCTTAACTCTTCTTCCTAGCAGCCATTCAGAGGAAGGACAAAGTTAGTTGTCAGCCCCAGCCAGTAAAGTGATGTATTCTGTGCTAGTGGTATCTTGGGTGCACTTCCTTTTTCTGGGAAACAGTGTAAATTCTCCTCTTTATGAAAGCTCATTGATCATACAGATTATGTAAATCATCAGAGCTCAGTTGCTTGCAAAACTAAAATCTTTCAATAATTTCAGTGCAAGCCATTTTTCTTGGCGCTAAGCGTGTATATTTGACTCTAAGGTTAGCTTGCTAAGGAAGGAAAATAATACTGGCATACTGTTCAGAACCAGTAACAAATAAAATTAACCAGATTGGTGCAAGTAAATGTAGGCTTTTACAATTCTGACTGGGACAGAAGAACTTTTTCTGGTAGTTTACTGCATGAGCAGTTAGAGTTTTGCAACACAGAATCTTTGGTTTCTGTTTGAAGATATTTAAATATTTTTAATTTAAAAAAAACGGGGGTGGGGTGGGAGAAGCCTTTTTTCATCACAGAAGATTTCTGACTGTCCCTCAGTTATTCCTTCAGTAGTTTGCAACAATTAGTCCTGTGATTTAAAGGAATTTTTGGTAGCTGAGCATGAATTGAAATGAGGGGTTGAAGGTCAAAGATCTGAATTTCTGAATGAAAGAATTTTGCGGTCTTCCAGATAAGTAGGAGGTGGTGTAAAGACGGAGGATTTGCAACAGACATGTAGTCAAAGTGACGAGCTGCTTCAGCGTGTGCCAGACTGCCGGTGTTTTGACCAGGTGCTAACCTGATCGCATAGGGAGGTCTCCTTCCTGATTGCAGAAGATGGGACGTAGCCATCAGAGTGCATCTTCTGCCAGTGTTGCTGCCCAGATTAAGCTGTGATTTTTGTTTTGCAAAATTAATTTTAACATTCTACTGTTGTTCCCTCTAGAAAGACAACAAAGTTGCTGCATAGTCTACAAGAACGCTGAAACCGGGTGAACATCTAGATCTTCTTGATCCAGAGAATTCGTTTCAATCTCTGCAAAGAATGAAGTTAATTTGCTGTATACTTGTCACCAGCACTGGGATTTAACTATTTAATTTCAAAGGGGTGTAATGCAGTTACTTTTGAAAAATGGCCATCTTTGAAAACAGTGAGCATTAAATATATTTGAGACAGAAGGGTAAGTAATTTCTTATGTATAGTTAATTATAAAGCAGTACTTCGATGGAGTTTAAGTATTTTTTCATCACTGAAAGGATTTTTCTTATTACTAAACTGTATTTGATAATTGCTTCAAGTTGCAAGGACAATTGTATGCAGAAGGCCGTCGATACTGTGAGTGTTTTGATCCACTGAAGGTTGTTTTTTGGAAATCCTGTAATATCCCTTTTGAGATAGTTGTACTTTTATCAACTAGGGTGCTGGACAGTAGAAAACTTGCTTTGTCAGTCAAATATGTACACACAGTAAATACTGTTTCTTAGGCAAAGGAAACTTTTTATATAGTTGTAAAATTCCATTATATCCCATTGCCAAAGAAACATTACAAACTTTGTATAGCTGTATAAAAAGCAACTAATTTTTTAAAGAATAAACATTTTTAAGTCGGCAAACATACTGTGTTATTGCAAAAGTTGATATGCTGAAGAACACTGAATTAGTTGGGTTTTTTTTCTTTAGCAGCTTTTCAGGCTTAAATGTTTGATTTTATATTTGGACTGTAATGAAGGTTGAAAATGTTCTTCCATTCACGAAACTGGATACACTCTTCATTTCTCTTGCAAGAGTTTGATTTTGTAGTTTCTGGCATATCACAGGATTTGACCAAATTAAGGAGATATTTTCAAATAAGGAGGAAAGAAATTTTCATATGTCAAAATTTGCAGTTAATTTTACTTAGTGATAAATATTAACTTTTTTTAATAATGGACCAGGCAGGCGAGCTTGTGATTCTCCTGGAACGCCTGGGACAAAAGTACGTCTCCGTTTGTCAATTCTTGAAACGTTAACTTTGTTGTAATACCTGTAGGCATAAGCGATTTAAAGAATTCTTAGTGTTTGAAGTTGTTTGCATTTTGATAGACCATAGCTTGGAGACAGTGAGACTCTGGTTCTAAGCCCGTGAAGTCACAAATGACATAGTATGGACTTTTTGCCAATTCTGAATGACTTGTTACAACTTTTTGATATGCTGAAATAGAGACCCGGTCATTTGTGTCTGTATATGTGTATGAAGGCCACAGGAATAAAGGGATCCAAAGATTAAAACATTTTGATCTAATTTGCTGACTTTTTTTTTTCTTTTTTTAACTTCCAAACGTTCAGTGGTGATAAAGATGTGGAAAACTGCACTGTTGGAAAATTGGAATATTTAAAAGTGGTTGATTGATAGAATCTTAATTTTATAACTTTTGTATAGCACTACACGGAAGTATTTTGTAATTGGTTTCCTTATTAAGGTCAAGTATTTGGCAACCGTAGAAGTTAGATAATATTGTTTAGTAACGTTTTTTGCATGTTAACAACAGCGCCTTTTGGGCTCCACCAATCATGATTCTGACCACCCGTCGAGGCTTCCGACCGTGGAGGCAAGTGCTGTCCTGTTGCAATAACTCTGTATGCTCCATGAGGCGTCCCAGGCTTATTTAAACGCGATGAACTGTAAATACCCCGATAGCGGCTGTGAGGGCGGGGGCCGAGGCGGGGCGCCCTGCGCCCGGGCGGCGGGGCACAGCGGCCCTCTACCTCCCTCCGCGGCAGGGAGGGTTTCTCTTTTTTTATTTTAAACCAGAATAAACTGTTCAATAAAATCGGTCTCCTGGAGGTT
>WAAD01038367.1:85211-96897 GCA_013389945.1 Fregata magnificens | reverse complement strand
AGCGGCCCGGCCTCTCGCCGCCTCCTCCGGGGCAACCCGGAAGGCCGAGAGCTTGGCGGTCCCCAGGTGGCTCGCGAGGGTGGAGCGCGGCTCCCGCTCTCCGGAGCTTTCCTGCCGTGGAAAAGCGGACGCGGTTGTACCCCTGCGGAGGCTTCCCAAAAAGCATTTTCAGAGATCCGTCCAGCAGAAATGCCGCTGTATGGAGTACAGGTGGTGCCCGCTCCTTGTTGTCAAGGCTTTCCTTCTGTGTTAGTGTGGCGACCAGCTCCGCTGGGCGGGCTCCTCTTCCCCGCAGCGTGTGTAAGACACTGAGCGGTATTTACGGAGGGCGAGGGTCGTCGGCTTGCGGCTCGGCAGCGGTTCACCTCTCAAACTTGCGGAGGACCCGGACGGCCGAGAGGCCGACAGCGGTTGCCGAGCCTGGGCGCGTGCTGGCGGCGCGCTTGGACCAGCCCAACAGTGGAGCTTTGGCATCCCCGGCCCGAGCTGCTCGCTTGCGGGTCTGCATCTTTTCAGTATTGACCATACAAAAAGATCTTAACAACGTGCACGTTTACTGTCAAGGCTGGTTAGCAGAACATACTTGGCTACAGAGTGCAATTCAGCGGAGTATACTGGGCATTAGAACAAGAACAGGATACGGAGGCGTTTGCCCCGGTGTAGCATTTCCATCGTTTGCCATTTCTTTCTTTCCCTAACAGCAAACACTGCTCAGATGACAAAAGTGACTGTTAAAGTGTGGGTAGCCAGCTAGAAGAGAACCTGTTTCCCAGATATTGTTTCTTCCTCTCATAGGTACCAGCACATCCTGCACAGAAACCTCATTTATTTAGCTACAATTGCTGATGCGACGCCGCCCAGCGCACAGAAGACTGTAGACTGACTGCGCATGCCTGGACGCCAGCAGTGATGCTTTAAGAATCTGTAGAGATACTTAGTTTAGAGTCCCACTTTGAGAGTTGAGAAGGTGTGGTCTTGAAAGGCAGGTAAAAAGTCATCCATACTTTGATGTTAAAGACATGAATGTGGTTTTTTTGATGTAATATTAGGCTAGTTTTTTCCCCATTACTGTAAGCAGAACTGAAGGGTGATAATTACTTACTGCACTTCCTTTTTCCCCCTGAAAAACTCCATGTAGTATATTTCTGAAAATAGCCTGGTTGTCAGGACAGCGCTACCAGAGATGCCTTTGGAGAACTCTTGCGGTCTCATTGAAGCAGAGACTGTTTCATGACTAAGGTCATATAATAATAGGGTAAGCGTTTAGCTAGGTAACCTCTCTCTACCTCCAACATGACAGTGTCAGTCATACGTTGCCATGTATATAAGCAATAGACTGTTTCGTATCTTGTATCACAGGAATTGTGCTTAATAAACTAAAGATATTCTTTGTAAATTATAGTATATTCTGGATTAACGTAACATGTTAACAAAGGAGCAGCTCAGTGATTTAGTGAAATAGAAACATCCACTTTCCTAGGAAAGGTGGGACTGTTGCATAACTTGGAACAACTAAGTGCAAGGGAGAAACAGAGCCTTTATTTCAGTGAGAGAAGGCTGCGTGTTTGCCCTAGTTGTGTCAAGACTTTTCCTTTTTGCTTGAAATGCTCTGTACTGCAGACTCTGTAAACAAGTAAATTCTTGCATAATCAAAATGGATTCCTGTGCTTCCTGGGTATTCATCAGCATTTATGACCAGCTGTATGCTTGTGTAGTCTTATGCAGAAAGAGCACAGCTTACTTGCACACCTCAGATAGTTTAGCCTATGTTCGTCATGCCACTGAAACGCACTAATAGCCTTGATAATAGTTCTCGGGGCGGGGGGGAGGGTGGAGGCAGGAGTTTACTTTTTGCTTACTACCACCAAAATTTTTTACTTTGTGATTGCTAAAGAGTAACTTGGTTTTGGCAATGTCCATCTGCACTACTAGTTCGAAGACACACCTAGGCCTTTTCTGGATCATGTTCTTCAGTGCAATCTACTTGAAAAAGTAGCCTTAAAGATGCTTCAGGTTGTACAGTGCATAAAGTTCATTTTTATATGATGAGTCAGTAAGGAGGCAGTTGACAATTTTCAAACTGTTAAATAATCCCGTGTTAATGAAATAAGATCTCTGTTTACAAACCAAAGTTACAGTTTAAGGTGCTGCTCATTTCCAGCAAGGTGCATATTTTAAACAGGTATGACCTATTAAATGTATATCTTTAATAAAGCCAATAGTTTACTTTTACAGAAGCTTTAAAATACAAAATGTACAGTTCCAGTTCAGAAGCATTAGCTATTCACAAGAAGCACTGCAATAAGGGTAAGTTAACTAAGCACCAAACCCTTGCACTTGGCAGTGTAAGTGAAGTTTAATGGCAAGACTCATTTGCCAAGTGCAACAATTCTTAAAATTACCAGTGTTCAGAACAATCGGAAGCAAAGGACAGAGTAGCACCTACGTGGTCAAAATGCAGACAAACTTTCTTTTTCGCAATTCACTTATGTAGGTCTAGAAACTTGCCAGCATTTGTAATTATGAATAAACTGCAAAAACTATAGCAATAATTTTGGCACTTGTTAGAAAAAGTTCAAAATGAAGTGTTTTCATTAACTTCCATTTTGGTCTTAGTATGAATAACCAGTAAGTACAACCAAATTTAGGACTTAATATTAGATCTAAATGACAAGATTTAGGAAACTCAAAACCATTCATCAAGTTAAATAACCACTAACATTTTCAGCAGAGGGTTTTCAAAATTATAGTAGTACAGACCATTAACAATTTACAGACAGAAGCCACACTGATTGTGCAAAGCACATTACTGTAAAAAGTCTATGTACAGCAAACAAATCTTTGTAAACATGGTAAGTATGAAGTTTCAGAAAACATGGTGACAATATCATAAATACAGGCAACATTGGCATCCTCGAACAGCACAAAAGGTAACAACCTGGGCCTGCAAATATGGCCCGTCACCATACAAACAAAAAAGGTGAATGGGTTTTAAATACCCAAATGTTTAATAGTTTTAGTGTTGTGTATACTTCTTATTTTTATATATATATATATATATATAATGTATTTACTTTTTGGTATCTTTAGATATAGATGTACTTAGTTTGTAAAAACAAAACCAACAAATGTGCTTTATCTTCATTGAAAAATTATGTAGTTAGAACTAATAATCCATTTTACTAGTAGTTAACATATTAGAATGATATGACTTAAGAAAAATACAAAAATAAGATTAATACTGTCAAAACTCTTATACCAGAAAATATTGTGGTTTTTAGACTCTTTCAAAGATGAAATATGAAAATTTAAATAAGCTCTAACTATATAAAGAATCTTTTGTAATCTCAATTAATATACAGTGGGATAGCTATACATATATTTACCATTGTTCTTCAATTTTTAAGCACCAGTCACTCCCCCGGATCCACTTTGGTTGGAAGATTATTCCTAATTCCACAGGTTCACTTAATGGCACATATTGACTGCAAATAATTACTTTATCCTTTTAAAAAAAATAACGTTCTTTTAACTAACTGCTACCCCACATTTCAGTTTAGTATCTTCTGAGCCAGCTCACAATTTTTAATCAACTGTAGCATCTGAAATAAGACTATAAATATATGCAAGTAGTCTTTTAGGCTGTACTTTCACACACTTAAGGAGCACTGTGTGGATAATGCCTTTGGCCAAATGACGTGGTAAGAAATGGTGTATGTACTTGAAAACCAGTGTCATATTATCCGCACAGATGCCATCTACTTTAAGCAGCTCAGGTAACATTTGTGACACAAGGTTGAGTGGTTTTGCTGATCTTTACTTAGAGTAAGGAAAACCACCACAAAACTCAATTTTGCAACTGTTTCCGCAACAGTTTCACAACGAACTCACTTGTGTGGCACGTGAAAAGCTGCTGTTGCACTTCATTTAAAAAAAGCTGCCCACAGGCCATTTATGGAGAATACAAAGGCTTTTACAGCTTGTCCATTATAAATTTAAAACAGAAACAGTGTTGAGCAAAGTGACCACTATATATTTGCTTCAACAGATTCAATGTGTTTCAGTAAGATGTTTAACTATAAATCTATATGAAAAATAGCTATAAAATACAGTGTTTCTTGTATGGTAGTCCTTCAGCTGTTCTTTTAAAAAAAAAGGTTTTGAAAGTAAAGGCAATATACACATTTTTAAAAGCATTTCTACATCACAGTTTTGGGCTGTTTCATGTACAAACATACATATTGGCCATATTTGCTCAGCACTGTAAATCAGAATTCAAGAGTCTGTATATCTCACCCAAACCCCCTCAATTCCATATTTAATGAGATAAACAGGATATAGCCAATACACAATTGTGAAAAAGTATATGTAATTTGTTTGGCCCTGTGCTGCATTTTCCAATATGAAAAGCAATTAGTACTGATGTAGGTAAGACGGTCTGCGTTCGTGCTTTACTGGGAAAGATTTAAAGCCCTTATTCATCTGTTTGTGCTGGGAAGCCTGTTGTTGTGATTGCTGCTGCTGCGCGTAGGCAAAGTTAGAGGAAATTCCTGCTGCTGGAGCACAGTCGTTGGCTGCTGCCCACATGGGTGACTGGAGGATCTGCATCGTGTCGCTCCACTGGCTGACAGGGCTGCTCATAGGATACAAAGATGTACTCTGACCAGGTAGCGTGTTCGTGACAGAGGACGTATGCTGCCAGGGTGCCTTTGGAGGCCAGGTTTTGGTTTTATTATCCTGAGAAAACAAAACTAGTTGGTTTGGGGTTTTTTTTTTTGTTTGTTTGTTTGGTTGGGTTTGTTTGTTTGTTTAATACCAAAACACTTTTTTGGGATAATACTTAATGCATCACCTTATCCCCTCCTTAAGACATTTTCAAAAGGTTAATTTATGTTTGAAAGCAGAATTGATGCAAATATCTACAGCACTCAATTCTTAAAATATCTGCCTATTGAAAAACCTCTGTATTTACTTCAGCATGTTTTCTTGATACACAGTAGCCCTGCTCTAATTCAAAATTTGTAGCAAGACAGGTAATAAATGTGGTGATACTTTAGTTTTCCCTGCACAGACAATTAAAATTGACTGTGTTGCCTCTTAGCTTAACTTGAAACCTTTGGGTTTGTGATAATTCCTGCTACAAGGGAAAGAGACAGGTGATTTCCAATTTTCATATTTAAACTTGGTAACTTTGATAAAAGCATCTAGTACTACTTGAGTGCAAATGGTTTGGGTTTTAGCTGAGGTAAGCAATCTGGAGATACAGATGCTGTTCTAGTTGTTTTCCTAGTGTAAACCACCCCAAAATGCAAACAGGAAAAATGACTAAGCATAGCCATTTTCAGCTTACCTGATTACGGTCATCTGCTGCAGAAAGAAGAGGTGGTGATGGTAGCGTACTAGGTTCCTGTTCGCCACTACTGTGTTTTCTGCCCGCCCCCAAACAAAAAAAAAGAGTGACATTTACTTTTTTTTTTTTAAAAATGAGTCGCCGACATTAATCTGCCACTAGCATATACCATTCTGTAGTTTCAGCCTGTCAGCCTAGATTTGCTCAGTACAGGTAAAAGAAGCAATGCAGAAAGAAATTCATTACTGCATACTGTCAGAGGCTTGAAAATGCAGTAGTTGAGCTACGGCTTCAGCAACACGCACACATTTTTGTAGAGGTGAAAGGAAGATGTGCTAGTCTTTTGCCCACTTTGAAGAAATCTGCCAGAAATTGCCCTTTTTTTGTTATCTGCTCTCAGTGGTTTGGTGGTTTTTGGGGTTTTTTTGTTTGTTTGGGTTTTTTTGTTAAAGTACCTTTTCTGAAATAACTTTATGGACAAGACAAAGGAAACAGTTGAGCAAGTGAAACATCTGATGAAGCACAGTGACTTTGCTGAGGAAAAATGTTATACCTTTGGTTTAAATTTGTGACCTAATACCTACTATGAAATAGAAGTCCTTGACCACATGTACATTCTTGANTACCCTTTCATCCTTTGTCCAAAAAAAAAAAAAAAAATCACCATGCTCCAATCACCAGGCATCCATAGGTAAGCAGTCCTTTGCAGGTCAGCTTTAGAACGCTCAACCCTTTTGCCTTCTCTTACTGTATAGTTTTTAGCTATGGTATTTTGTCAGGCCCTCACTTGTAGAATGTTTTTCTTCCTAAAAGTAACATAAGACAGCAGTGCTGTTACTTCAGCTTAAGTTCTTATTTAATGAAGCACACTCTTTGGAAACTTCCTTCTGCTCTTCTCTTCAGAGCACTACATAAAGCACAGGCTTTTGCTCTTCTGGCTCCATGAATCACTCCATGATCAATCTCTAGATACCTGGTGGCTTGGCAGATTAATTCACCCATTATATGCTTATTGTGTTTTCCTTCCCTGCTTCTTTTTTTAAAAAAACACAAGTTACTATGACTACTTCTGTGACTGCTTATTAGATAGCTCTCTTCCATTGATTTCAGTTGAGCATTTATGGAAGCTCAATGCCTGTCCCTGCTGTATAAAGTCTTGGTAAGTGTAAAGATTCAGAGAACAGCTCTTTTGGTTGGTTCCTTTCAACCTGCTTGCCTTAGTCTCATTATTTTCAACTCCAGTATACTTCCTTTCTGGCAATGCATATAAAAATAGCTATCCAGGTATAATCTGCATGAAACTGCCAGTACATCCACTGACTTTCTCCTGTCACCAAAAAGCAGACAGATGATCTTGTATCTAAATGTACTGACTCTGAATTACTCTGATCTAAACAAAAATAGAGTATTTGGCCACAGAACTAGCTTATTTTATTTTTAGAAAAGGCTCTGAAAAAACAGTTTGAGAGAATGATCCCAGACTGGAATTGGGCTGGTATTCATGCTTCATCTTGTGCCTTTTATTATTGTCTTAACTACCCTCTACTATGGAATCATTGAAGTTTCAAAGATGCCCAGCTTCCAGCCCTTTAGAAAAGTAGAAAGCAATTGTTGTAATTCATGCTACTACTTTTAAGTGGATTGTTCATAGTTGAAAATGCAGCTTAGTTTTTAAGTTACTAAGCTTATTTATGAATACAATTAAGCCCCCTCTTCATATTGTCAGAAATAAAGGACTAAATAGGCATGTATTTATGACTACTAAAATGGTGGCGGTAGGCAAGGTGACAAAAGTCTACACAACATTATCAGCATATTTCTTGAGTGCCACAAAGTTGCAGTAGAAGCCAGGAAATAGGAACTTGCTGGCACCAAAATGCACAACATTAGGGGCGTGACAAAGCTGCAGGGAAGTACACAGTTTAGAAAACCAATTCAAAGATCATCTCTAACGCCTCAGTAGTTTAGAAGGAAGTGGCATCCAAAATAGATTATCTTGGAAGAGGGAAAGTGTCAGATCTTTTCTAGACATACTGAGTTTCAGCTTACAACTGGCTATTTGCACAGACACGAGTTTGTATAAGGAGACGGCTACTAATATAACTCAACTTGGGAATCCCTAGCATTAAAATCAGATATGTTATACACTGCTCCATATCATCATTGGTACGCAAACTGACATTTGTATAGCTTCGTCTAATTAGCAGGAATTTCCATTGTGTGGCTACTGAAATGAAATTATCAAAAAACCAAGAATCTTATGAAGCAGTATGTATTTCTGTTCATTTTGCTCACCTTCTCTGCTTTACAGCAGCAACAAGGTCTGGCCCTGAGAACATGGAGAACAAACTGTCTCCATTAGCTGAGGAGGTCTCATCACTTGAGCTGGCAGAGTCTCCTTGAGTACCAGACCAGCTATTTGTCACATCGCTGTAAGACAAACAGTTATATTAATCCTTGTATTTATAGTGCCTGGTCCAGACTGTATGCCCTAGTTAGTTATGCTGCATCTTCGTCACAGGTGATACGTCACAGCACAGAGAAATTTCAATACTTTGTAAAATGTACCAGTAACACAAACACTTTCACTTATTTACTTCCGAGTGATCACATCAACTGCTTTGTCTGTTAGAGTCACTTTATATACATTTTACTAAAACAGTTACATAAATTAAAAGTGCCTCTCTTGGTCAGGAAGGAGAAACAAGTGATGCTTGGTTTTGGAATCACTAAACTCTTGACTTTTTCATGGCAAAACTGAGCTAGAACACATACTTGTCCTACTAGTTTTAAGCTAGCTTGAGAGTCACAGCTATTACATTATGGACAAATGGACAGAATATCTTGAAATGCTTCTGTTGTAATAAAGTTATGATTTGGAAAAGATTAAGAACTACTAACATACTTGCTGTAAGGTACCTGCCTTATAGTAACAAGATTAAGTGGTTAAAAAAAAAAAGCTGAATTCAGTCAGGCACTGCAACTTTGATAGCATCACTTTTCATCAAAACTAGGTCTTAAAGGTTTTCAAAATACTGAAAAGCCATTCTGAATGAATCTGTGCTATAAATTCCTTATTTCCTCTGTTCGAGTCAAAGTCAGTATACGTTCCACTCTAAAGAAGACATGGAACAAATGTCAGTGCTTCAGTATCAGCAAAGCAGGAAGGGCTCAGATTTATCACTCTTGACATAAAGAAGTGCAGCTTTCACAGATGCAGCAGCAATTGGAAAAAAACTCCAGTATTTCCACATTCGGCCAAGTTTGAGTGTAAAATAGACTCATATACAATAAAAATATGTAGCCTGTCCAATCTCTTACCCTTCTGTGAAATACTCAGGAAAGGGCCAGGTTTTATGAGGATCATCAGGAAGAGGCCAGTTGCTACGTGTGTTGCTTGGACGACGGACATGCTGTGCTTGCCTTTTTTGTTGCATAGCCTGGTTGACCCCAGCAACATAGCGGGCAAATTCTGGATCAGAGCCAACTGAATAAAAGAAACCAAGAAGTCAGTTGCTGACATTCAGCTATTTCTACTGCAGTTATCCCCCTCATTTAATCCTTTAGGCTTGACCATACCCCACAACAGAAAATAATTCCCTCACTGATAATAAATGCCAGACAACAGTTGATACCTCTTCATGGAGCAGTGAAGAACACTGAATGGGAAATGTTTAAGAAGTAGATACGCACCATCCATATGTGGTGGATAATAATTCCCACACGGAAGTACACCTGTCCCTTGCATTCCATCAGGGAAACAGCATTTGTGACTATGATCACATCTATACACTGAAAGGTCCAATGTCCCATCAGCAGACACTGAGGGAATTAAAGCCTGTGCCTTTATCCAAGCTCAGAGAAAAAAACCATACCAATTATTATATTTTATTCCGGATTGCAACATGATTTCCAGCTATGCTGTGATCCTGCTTGCTTCGCGAAATCAGAATCTCGGATTGATCATATTAATACAGCCCAGAAATTGCCTACTTCCTACAAAGATCAGACAACAATTTCGAAAACATTCTGATCCTGACTTGCAAAATATTTCAGAATAAGATATTTACAGAAAAAAGCAGTAATTCTTAAAAATAAAAATTCTTCCATTCTTGAAGTGCTTTATGTGTCCCAAGCATCTGATAAGTGATCTGATAAGAATGATCTTGAGCAGACACAGCAAAAGCCTTGATCCGAAAATGTTTTAAATGCTCAACTGATGAGAGCAAATAATTCAGGTACTAAAAAGAATGCTGTTATGAGTCAGTGTGATTGGGTTTCCACAGCTTCTATTTCTTTTTGCCCTCTGACTGGATTTATGGAAAATGTCTAGACTATGTGCATAGTAGTTGCAGCAGGAAGTACAGAGCTGCTGGCTTGCTGGTCTCAGTTTTAAATTAAGAGTGAAGACTGGAGAACATCCAAACAAACATGTGCAGCTCGGAAAGCAGAAATCAGTCTTTCATGTGATGGCTTCCCTACATTCAATTCAGCATTTAGGAAAAAAGTTTCCTCATTTTCATTTGGCACATTCAGAAAAGAGCTCCACAATGTTTTGTTGGATGTAAATTAAAACAACAGTGAAGAAAATACCTTTTGTTTCTATACATTCTTTATTATATAAGCAAGGGACAGAGCTACCTGACAGACATACAAAAACAAAATACTCCCACTAATACTTGGTCTCTGAGATATATCTTTATGTCAATTTAAGATGAGGCTGGAAGCTAGACAGATGCTCAGATCTAAGGACAGATTCTGAAGGGAGTCCAGGTTTTCTTCCTGTGGATAGCATTAAGTGTTGAATTACTGTTATATTCAGAACAACAACTTGTGTTGATCTTTACCTCAATAAAAACATATCAGGTGAACAGCTTTTTATCTTTTTTTTTTTTTACTTTATTCTTTCACATCTGTGAAAATAATTCAAAAGACCTGCGAGGTATCAGCATTCCTTCTACCAGTTCTTACTACAACATTCCTTCATCAAGTTCTTACAGATGATAGAAGTACTGCAAAATACATTTTTGGTAGCTAGTTAAGCCTTTGACATGAAAAGCCATTAATTTTATAAATTCTTAATTAGCAGAATTGCATCTGAAAAGAGACATGATTTTCAGGCTCTAAAAATCAAAAAAAGTAATTCCATTTGTTTCAAATGACAAATGTACAAAGTTCTAAGAAAGTCTGGAAATGAGAAAGTCTTCAGTGTTTTAAAGCTTTCTGTACTACACTAACTAGAACTTAAATTGAAAATTCCTACATCACAGCTCAACCTGGCAAGTTATATAAAGAAAAGTTATCTTTCCAATGGAAAAATCTATTTGATTGGAAGGGGTTTTTTTGTTTGGTTGGTTTTGGTTTTTTAAACCCCACATCTGTGGAAAATACTGTTTACTTATCACTTCAACTGTAGAAACACATATCTTAATCCACAGGGTACCATTTATCAACTTGAGTAAGTCAACTTTTCAGAGTATCGCTTTCAAAGTCCTTGATACTCATCGTATCAAATGGAACAAAACACGTAGCTTCATGTAGATCAAGAGGAAAATGCTACAGAAATATAATGGATTCAAAACGCTAAAAATGCCAGTCCCTTTATACACGCATTTTTTTCCCTACACATACGTGTATTTGGTGCTTCGTGAAAATCATTTTATCCTTCCTTAAAAGGCTGTAATAATCCTTAAGTATATACCATAAGTACGTTTAAACAAGATGATGCTAATTCAGACTTAAAATTGTTACGAAGCTTTTGATAACATAACTATGATACCTATTTTTGCCTTATAAACTCCACTAACTTATCAACTAAGCTGACAAAATAACTATCAAAACGATGAGTCAAATGAGCTGGTTTCCGAGACATCTACACAGTCCTAACACACACACGCGTGCAAATGAGCACAGCAAAGGGATTCATGGTTTGAGAAAAGGTTTTCCTGTTAGTTCTAGTGCTGCCTTCCTCCAGGCAGCTTTCATAAACACATACTACAAAGTTTCTGTAGCTATGTTCCAGGCCAACAGAAATTATAATTACAAGATAATAGATTTGTAAGTTGTTCTTGGTACTACTATCAGAAGAATTCAGTAATCTCCTCTTAGACTCTACAGTCAATTTCATAGTCTTTAGCTATTTGCTTATGACTATAAAATTTTATCTCACTTCATCTTTGACAGTAATCCCTCTACATTTACAATTTATTGGTGGTTCAAACACATCTGGCAAACCACATGGCACTTGCTCTTTAATCTCTAATCCTTTGGCATCCAAGCTTTTCACTGCAGTAACAGCTGTAGAACAGGAACCAGTACAACTCCCATGGAATTGCA